>OX457040.1:50638137-50860637 GCA_949752735.1 Lumbricus terrestris | reverse complement strand
GATTGCAGAGAGCGTGCGGATCGAGGTTCTCTTGCCGAAGTTGGCTTATTTCAAAGAATCAGATAGATCTATCGTGCACGGGGAACTTACATAATATTTAGGCCTGATGATTACTATTACGATGGCGATGGTGAAGAATCGAACTAGAACATTCATTCAAAAATGAGCAAGGGTGAGGTCATAGCATGCCATGCAGTCGCTGTAGGAAATTGAGTAGGCCTATTTGCCCATAGGCTATATAAGCCTACAAAAAGTTAAACAAGTTGCCTTAACAGAAATGTCAGGAGTTTGTATGTGCACTTGTTATATGTTTGTATGTGCACTTGTTATAGCGCCCCTTCAAGCTCTCTCTGCTCAGAGGCGCTCCCGAATGCAGAGCGGACACGGCATCGGAGTTTCACGCCGAAGCGCTGAGCAATTGTGAGTGAAGGACTTGCCCAAGGTCCTTACGCGGCGAGGTGGATTCGAACCTCGAACCTTCCGGCTTCATGGCAACGACGCCACCACTACACCACCGCGCCTCAGAAGTATAGTAGGGTTATACTGCATATTTGCTAGTTGCCGCATATGCTCAAGGAAATAACTTGAGGAATCTGTTTATTGTTTTTTGGATGAGTTGACTGTAAGTACGACTGCAATGTCGTTGACTTTGACTATGTGTCCATAGAGAAAGCTTTTCTGACTGACGAGGCGATGCAAAGTAAAATGGCAAAAAGTTATTGGCCATAGACGTCTCGATTTGTCGCCAACTGACAGGAGGCAGCAACGAGAATATAAATATGCGCATCAAGAGAGGACCATAGGCAAAGCCTAGGATCATAATTATCAGTACCTCTGACGTTGATCGGCGCTCTATAAATACTCGATTGCGGTTACAAGATGACACGAGGTTGCGTGCAAAGCTTTAACAGAATGTTGATCGAGAGAAGGGCTTCGCTCATCATGCTGCATGAAGTATTATAGGCCTATATATAATATGTGTGTGTGTGTGTGTGTGTGTATAAGAGACTATAGATCTTACGTGGTGAGTATCAGAGTATGTCATGTTATCGTTCTTGACACAAACTAAGAGACCGGAACTTATACAGTAACAGTAGCAATCGCACTAATCGACGTCGCGTGGACTTGACATGTGAAACCAGAAGTTTCTTTGAGAGGTCGCCATTACCCGACAGGCATTCCGATTAGACCTGCGAAAAACTGGAGAACTCGATCTGTCTTAAGCTTAGTGGTACATCTGTTGTTCGTGAGATAGTTCAATTTGCACCAAATTCACATAAGGCATACTAATTCGTTAGAAAAAACACCCCCCGAAATAAAATCCTGGCTACGGCCTTGGTCCTCATTACTTCCTCTACTGATGATATGCTCGTTTCATTAGCCTACAGACAGAACAGAGATAGAAATATAAACAGAAAATTTAAACAGTGGCGCTCCTAACATTTCCGTTGCAGTTAAAACCCTAACTAGTGAGCCGGATGTAGACCTACATTAATAATAGCAGAGAAATCGTCCACCGTAGAAGCAGTAAGAGTTAGAGTCAGCTATACCACGTGACCTCATTAGGTCACCATGCATAATCGGACCCGCCACCAATAATAGTCGTTGTCCACCGTACGTTATAAATAATATCATTTAGCTCGTCATTGCTTTAATTGGACCATATAGTCTACGTATTAGTAGGCTACATATACGTGATGTGTACTACGAGGTATGCCTATCTTAAATTAATTATGAGCACAATTTATATAGTCTCACGCTGAAAACACGAATTGAAACTTTGGTTAATTTTTTATTACGGTGTACGAAAATTGTTCGAATCAGTTGACACAAACTGGTTCTGAGTCATCATCAAGGCCGTAGCTAGGAGGTGGTGTTTTGGGTGTTTGAACACCCCCCCCGAAATGGAAAATGTAAAAAATAATAAAATGCATTTGCTAGCACATGATATAAAAACCATGAAATAAAGCCATGAAAACACCCCCCAAAACGAAAAATAAAAAAAGTAATAGAATGCATTCACTAGCACATAATGAAAAAACATGAAATTACGCGAAAATTGCAAGAAAGCGCCGTTTTTGATGGCTAAAAAAAGATCGTCAGAAATTCTTCGCCAAAGAAACACCCCCCGAAATAAAATCCTGGCTACGGCCTTGGTCCTCATTACTTCCTCTACTGGTGATATGCTCGTTTCATTGAACTCTTGCAAGCGCTCAATGAAGCGACATGTGAAACAGTCGCGTCGCAAATGAGTGAAATGATAAATAAACTATTGCAATTCAATGAAATGGGTGCAAGCCAGATAGGGGCAATGGTCGCGTATCAGTAGGCTAAAATACTCGGGAAATGTAATTTCTCTCGTCTTTATTTCGTGCCCACTAGGCCTACATGTGCTGCAATGTAGTCAGCAACCATTTAGTAGAAATAGATCTAGCCTTTAGGCGCAAAATGAGAAGTATGCATGCAGGTGCAAAATACTATTATTTTGCATAATATAACAAATTCATGTAGCCTACACATAGAATCGAGTTATAGGGCAAGCTTACCCTGCTCAAGAAGAACAGATCTCTGACGACACATGTTGCACAGGTTGTAGATGTGCGATCAGCAGTACCGCCAAGGATAGTGTAAACACCGCTGATGTAATACAGGCAGACGAGTATCAAATCAATATCAAATCAATGCAATATCAAATCAATATCAAATCAATGCAATATCAAATCAATATCAAATCACTACAATATCAGATCAATATCAGATCACTACAATATCAAATCAATATCAAATCAATATCAAATCAATGCAATATCAAATCAATATCAGATCACTACAATATCAAATCAATATCAAATCAATGCAATATCAAATCAATATCAGATCACTACAATATCAAATCAATATCAGATCACTACAATATCAAATCAATATCAAATCAATGCAATATCAAATCAATATCAGATCACTTCAATATCAAATCAATATCAAATCAATATCAAATCAATGCAATATCAAATCAATATCAGATCACTACAATATCAAATCAATATCAAATCAATGCAATACCAAATCAATATCAGATCACTACAATATCAAATCAATATCAGATCACTACAATATCAAATCAATATCAAATCAATGCAATATCAAATCAATATCAGATCACTACAATATCAAATCAATATCAAATCAATGCAATATCAAATCAATATCAGATCACTTCAATATCAAATCAATATCAGATCACTACAATATCAAATCAATATCAAATCAATGCAATATCAAATCAATATCAGATCACTACAATATCAAATCAATATCAAATCAATGCAATATCAAATCAATATCAGATCACTACAATATCAAATCAATATCAGATCACTACAATATCAAATCAATATCAAATCAATGCAATATCAAATCAATATCAGATCACTACAATATCAAATCAATATCAAATCAATGCATGTTGTGAGGGTGCACTTGTATCCTGTGCGCAACACACAGTCTACAGGGGGCGCCAAAAAAAAGACCCCCCTAGGTTTTTTGCCAATATTTTTTACCAAAAGTAAGAATTTCCAAATGAAATTTTACAGGCTTATAGACAATTCATATTTACACATTATGACCAGATTTCATCAAAATATTTCAAACGGAACAAAAGTTACGTCACTTTTAGGGAGGCCACCCACCGTTTTTTGACGATTCAAAAACGTAACGCAACAAAAAGTAGGTTTTTGCCAATATTTTGGCCCAAAGTAAGAATTTCAAAATGAAATTTTTACAGGCGGATAGGCAATTCATATTTACACAAGATGACCGAAATTTCATCAAAATATTTAAAACAGAACAAAAGTTATATCACTTTTAGTGAGACCACCCTCGGTTTTTTTGATGATTCAAAAAACGTCAAAAAGGTGGGTGTACTCACTAAAAGTGATATAACTTTTGTTCTGTTTGAAATACTTTGATGAAATCTGGTCATAATGTGTAAATATGAATTGTCTATAAGCCTGTAAAATTTCATTTGGAAATTCTTACTTTTGGTAAAAATATTGGCAAAAAACCTAGGGGGGTCTTTTTTTTGGCGCACCCTGTATATTGATATTATGTTCTTTGTTTTAATTTTACGAGAGTTAGGCTATACATTAATTGGTGAAGTGATAGAAAGTGAGAAAAAAATTAGACAGAATATTTTGATTTTTCATGTACAGGTTGGGCCATAAAATCTTGTAGTGTATTTTTTACGGTCCACCCTGCATGCAGCCTGTAATGATTCCTCAATTTCAGAGCAAGAGCAGCACTGACGAATTGTGATAAACTTCTGACTGATTTCTACGTCTTTAGCTACAGCATTTATGAGCGTAATTCACCCGCCTAAGTAAGTAAGTAAGTAAGTAATAATTCCCTTTAATTCTTAGTTGCAGACCGCAATCTGAGTTACAAACGACATTGCACTTAAGCATGCACATTCAAAGACAAATAATAAATAATTCAAAGACAAGAATAGTCAGAATAAGCCAGCCGTCGTGACGTCTCTTGCGACGTGAACTTTGATGCGTTTCGGGGGAAAAACCTCATACTTTTAAACACGATTAATTCTTGGAGGTGCCTAATCGATGATGAATATGGAAGGGATGATGCAAAAAAACATTGCTCTACATGATTATTTCAAAACTTCATTGTATACATGAACGTACATGGCTTCTCCTGTGCACTGAGCTGCGGTCACTGCTCGTGTGGCTGAGATCAGGGATGCTCCGCATGTATGCACGCCATTGACACGCAGAGACAGTTGATGCGCGTTGCCACCGATTGTGGCAATGCCTCCGTCGACGATCTGCTGCTCCACATGGAGACCGAGAGCTACAAAAACACGACTAGGCGTTCAACTAGGCTATAGTTAGTTATCTAAACATGTTCTATGGCTTCTTTAATGTACCGCACAAAACAGCGTTTATGCAAGCATAAAATAATTAATGACGTTGAATTTTAAAAGAATAACGCTTGCATCAGAAAATGAACAGTGTTCAGAAAAATATAGTAGAGAACTTAGGTATAGGCCTATGCTATTATTGCTAGAATGTGCTCCATGTTGCAGTTACAACGAAAACGAAAACGAATTCCAGTGGATGGGATGGTTCTGTCTTCAGTGATCTTGTGGAATATTAGTGTGCAAACTGGTGATCTCTTGGTAGTGAAGTCTACTGGGCAGAAAAATCACAAAGGATAGCAGCTTCACAATATATCATCATCTAGGCTACATGCATGTTTAGATCTGTATAGTCAATTCTTAATTAATTTAGCAGTGAATATTATAATCATTGTGAAAATTATGGATTTTTTATACATAAATATAATAGATCTATTATTTTACTGCTGATTTTGCTACTTGAATTGCAATGTCTGTTTTGTTTTTTATGCCCAACATTTTTGTAATTCAACTTCGTTCTTTGAATATGCTCATGTTTAACATGATAAACGGCTTCAAGAGTCAATCGCCAGAAAATGAGACAAAAGTAGCATTCTCAAGACGAGAATTGCATTTAGAAAATGATACGAACGCAATTTTGCAAGGGGCCTTCTAACGAAAGTTCCAATCCGTTTTTATTATCAGCCAATGTCAACCCAACCCTGAAACTATGGGAATAAACAAGGAAGGTCAAGATGTTTCAATTCTCACCAGGCAGAGCCAAACACAGCAACAGAAAAATTCTCATGACTGACGATATCTTACTCTGTCTTAGAAAAGCAACTACTTTATAGAGGATCAGACGCCGACATATTTGTACTACTTTTGCTGTGGTAAAGTTTCCTTATCAGACAGGTGGATGAAGTGAAGAGAACAGACGGCGAAAGCGATAAAAAACGCACCTGTTGAGAAAGCTAGGACACCGTACAGATATTAGGCCTGCAAATGTTTTGAAACTAGTAACATCCACAAAAAGACTTTGGGTGCAGTTTGGTTAGATTTTCAGGGGCACTAGCAATCCAGCTCGAGGGAGGTTTACGAGACCAACAGTGGCTTCCCAGACAAGGCCGTAGCTATGGGTGGTGTTCTAGTGTTTGAACACCTCCGAAATAAAATAATGCTACCATGAAATAATGCATTTGATAACACATTCATGATGTAGGCCTTGTAAGGACTAAGGGGATTTTCATTTTGAAGCTCTTATTTCTGTGTGACATTTTACAAGAGATCATTAAATCATTCTCCACATCCTTAATCCGTTGATTCGGTTGCTTGTCGGCATGTGAACACTCCCGAAATAAAATCCTCGCCAGGGCTGTTTTAAGGAATTTTTAGAACTGCACATCCTGTTCTCTCCTTTCTCATCCTCCACGGTAAATTACTCCAAATCTGAGGAAAATGACCTATTTTTAGTAGTTTTAACTGCACGGAACGTGGCGGAAGTGCTTCTACAACTGCACGAATCCATTTAGATCTGCACATTTTGTGTAGGACTGCACGTTAAAAAAGCCCTGATCCTCGCTACGGTCTTGTTTCCAGAGGATTCCAAAGACACACGTCCACTAGAAAAGCCCTTGAGTGGTTTGTGGGAAATTGGGTCATGCACCTAGACCCGTTTCAAGGCTGTCCTTAAGGCTTAAATGTATTGCTTACCACCTAGCATTATTGTATTCGTATATCACAACTGAGGCACTGCCGGTGTGGCATGAAATGTTGTCCGGCATGAAATTGTGTCCGGAAAGCGCTGTCATTGGTTCATGTGACCGATGACATCAGATAGCAACTGTCAAGCTAAGGCATCATGAAATCTTGTCCGGGAAAGACACAAAATATTCAAGATAATTTTACGACGTACTGAGGCATCGAACTCTATAATTAGGTACATATAATAATATAAAAAATATAGATCAATGACTAAGATACGAAGTGTAATTATGCAGGCCTATGATTTCCGATACTACCGAAAAATTATGTTTTAAGTACTTAAATTATGATAGCAAACAGGAGCAATTTGCTGCGCTTACGGAATATTTTTCCTTTTAGATGAATTTATAAAATTAATGGTCTATTACAGTCAGATAAAATCGAATATATTATCTATAGTAGACCTATAAGTTTGCATTTACTAACAGCATCAACATTTGTCAACAGCGATAGCTGACAAAAGGAGAACTGCAAGTGAACTACGTTCGCATATTTGGATTCCGCTACATTATACATGTCTTGCATTGCATTGGGTATGATTATCTCGTTATTATTATTCAATCAATCAATCACATAAATTTATATAGCGCCCCTTCAAGATCGCTACTCAGAGGCGCTCCCAACCCAGGCTTGGTCAAAGAGAAAAGTCTTGAGAAGACGGTCGAAAGAGCCACCAGAGTCACGGGGAAGCGAACGGAGAGCCGCAGGGAGGCCATTCCAGATAGCCAGATTCCAGATAACCCACCACAGAAAATGTTCTTCGCTGAATAGTAGCGGTACGACAAAAATGGACAAGGTAGTCACCGCGGGCAGCTGACCGCAGCGAACGACGGCCCAGAGAAACGGGATTCGAATATGAATACGAATATGCCGCAGGGTTTCTGGGCGTTGGACTGTTTACTTTCTTTATTTTCAGAAACGGAGACCGGAGTAAAAAGCCCGCACAGGTAGGGTGGAGCTTGAACCAGGATGCAGCGCCAACAGGTCAAATTGTGCTTTATAAAAACTAAGCATCTTCCAATAATGACCGATATGTAACGGGAAAATAAACAGACCAAAACCTAACGCAGCTAACTCCGCTGAGCTATTTGTGTTGGCCAAAAGCCCTTTTGCTTTGTCTCGATGACTGGAGTAGACAAGAAAAGATAGATATGAATAAATGAAAGCCTAAATTTCGTATTTGTGTGCAACTCTAAGACTTGTTTACATACGTCTCAACATATCGCCCGTTCGCCTCTTTCCACGATGGGAATTTCCTTCTAAAAATAGAACAAGCGCCATCGGGACCCCGACTACAAGCTGTGTGCTTTAAAACCATGATTCCAATGCTCACACCATTGTTTTCTCATCTGCTTCAACAAACATTATTTCGCATATCTTATTGATATTACGTTGAGACGAAACTCCAACGCGGACAATATCTCACGTTTGTAATAGTAAATACTGTTTCCACAACGAAAGTGGCCGAACCCGGACATGATTTCATGCCGGACAAGATTTCATACCTACCGTATGAAATACTGTCCTGACAACGGAAGTGGGCGGAGTCGGACAGTATTTCATGCCGGACATAATTTCATGCCACACCGGCTTCGAGTTAAAGTCAAAGAAATAAATATGCCATCATCATCATCATCATCATCATCATCATCATCATCATCATCATCATCATCATCATCATCATCATCATCATCATCATCATCATCATCATCATCATCATCATCATCATCATCATCATCATCATCATCATCATCATCATCATCATCATCATCATCATCATCATCATCATCATCATCATCATCATCATCATCATCATCATCATCATCATCATCATCATCATCATCATCATCATCATCATCATCATCATCATCATCATCATCATCATCATCATCATCATCATCATCATCATCATCATCATCATCATCATCATCATCATCATCATCATCATCATCATCGCCATCATCATCATCATCATCATCATCATCATCATCATCATCATCATCACCATCATCATCCTCAGTCCTCTTCGTGCAATTCCGCTCATCGCACAATGCAGATCCGCCAATTCTCACTGTCCACCGCCAGTTGTATCACCTCATTTCACATCATGTCCATGCATTTCAAGTCTTCCCTAATGGTTTCCGGCCAGTTTGTCCTTGGCCTGCCTCTTCCGCGCCTTACCTTCGGACTCCAGAGTCCAGTTCATCACTTGCCAAGCTATCCTGGCTTCACCCATGCGGGTCACATGACCCATCCATCTCAATCTTCTCCTTCTGGTGATGTTCTTCATGATGTCCTGTTCTGTTATTTCTCTTATGAAGATTTTTTCCTTGACGACAGCTTAATGAATGCGTCCCGCCGGAGACGTGCAGGATTCTTTTGAGCCTTTGTGATGCACCGCCTCTAGCCTCCTCTCGTTTGCCACCGTAGCCATCACTGCCTCGTATAATCGAATTTGGACCTTTATATCCACTTGTTTTTCCAGATCTTCTTCAATCTTCGAAATGTCGAGTTTTGCTCCTCCTATTCGCTTAATTATTTCTTCGTCACAGCTACTATCCGCTGTGAATAAGCTTCTGAGGTAGCGAAAAGTGTCCACCATATCCAGCTCTTTGTTCTCTATCTTGATCTCTTCGGTTCCCTGCCATTTTCCTATGTTCATGATCTTTGTCTTTTCTGCATTTATGGTCAAATTCACTTTTGCTGCCTCTTCATGATCTATCCAGAGCCAGATGACTCAGTCTCTGTAGGTCTTTTTCACACCACTCCTAACCTTGGCGTCATTATCTATGTGGTCTTCTTCGTCTATTAGTGTCCTCCTTCATCACAAACACCTGTGCCTTGATTTTTCTGCAGCCTCTCATTCTGCAGACGTGATTTCCAGATAGGATATTTAGTCCCAAGTTTGCACTGAATGACTTTCTCCGAGAGGCTCTCGGACATTTTCACTCTTCTGTGTACCTCATTTTTGTTGACCATCCGCGTTGACCCCCTCCTCATGTTTTTCATATATATATATATATATATATATATATATATAAGTTTCTCTCGAGTGTTGACGCTCTCCTTTGTATTTCTCTTGTCAGTACCCATATTTTTGCAACGATACATCATGCCACATTGAGCACTCAGTTTCAGTTCTCCCAGTCTGCTTCTATCCTGACTGCGCTTAATCTGCTCTTCCAGATTTTAAATAGACAGGGATGACATCACAGAGGACGAAGTTCAGTAAGCATTCAAAAGTCTTAAAAAATGGAAAGGCCGTAGGGCAGTGCTATCCAACCTTTTGGCACCGCAGGCCGCATATACCCGAATCCCAAGCCTTATAGCACTTCAGAGATATTTTATTTCCGTAAACTGGAAGTTGGATGAACGATGAAAACATGATACTACTGCTGATGTATTGCAGTATCATTATAAGCTGGATGAGCATATTAATTAACAGAAGTAGGAGTTGGATGAGCGATGAAATCATGGTTTTATGCTAAATTGTAACCGTGAAACTAGAGGCTGGATGAACGATCAAAATATTTTTAGTTGAAGTAGAAGTTGGACGAATAACGGTACTGCGATATAGTAGAATTAGAAGTTGGATGAGCGATGAAAAAATGACTAAAACATGTTTTAAATAATTTTACGATGCTATAAGGCTTGGGATTCGGGTATATGCCCGCAGGCCACAGAAGCAATAATTGTAAAAGCCGAGAACCGCAACAGTAAAGTCAAAAGGAATTGCAAAAGTCTAGTGATTATTATTTAAAGGTATTGACATTGATTTTGGAATGATTCTAAAGCTAATTGAATAAAAATAATAATAATGCACAATGGCTGGTCAACTGGTCACTTATCTCTGCATTTTTTTTTATTGCATCTTCACGAGTAGACCTATGCCGGAAAACAGGTCCGCAGTTAATAAACTGCATGTTAATAATTAACGCAGCATTGATAGCTATAATTGTTCCAGTCTCATTAACCCTTTAATCCCTTTAATAGTCGACTTCTTGCACCCTGGTAATGTTAATGGATAACCAATCCTCTTAATTCAGGTCGTCCGGTGTTTCTTGAATAACGGCGTCTGATAAATTAGTCTATTGTTGTAGTTTAACAAGAGTGACACCTTGCGATTGAAGACCGGTAAAATGATGCATATCACGAAAGTAATGGACGCATTTCCTAAACAGCCATGTTCAGCATTTATGTGAACAGATATAAAGTGTCAGTCATACTTAATCAATCAATCAGAACTTATATAGACTATAGCGCCCCTTCAAGATAGGCTACCTACCCATAGGCGCTCCCAGTCGAGATCAAGCGAAAAAACAGTCTATAACAGTTTGTGAAACTGAGGATGGATTAGGAGGTGTCGCATAGTAAAGGGAAGCCCGTTTGAGCTTGGAGTGTAATAATATTAAAACTTTATATTGCGCAGAAATCGGTTTTCAATCGCTTTCGAAAAGGAGGCATAGAATGCTGAATACGCGTCGTAATTCACCTGGTAGAGTCAACACAACACCAGCAGGCACATGCGTAACTTTCTATTGTGACGGCGGTGTCCAGTCTGAAAAGTAGGCTAGTTGTGATAATTAATCACCACCACTTTTTGGTCCTGCAAAATTAAAATTTTAACATGAAAGCATCTGGCTGTTTAGCATGTAAGTTATTTATTCATGCATGGTTAAAATCGCCATGGCAGCAGAGCTGACAAGAGGCTCCCACATTGTCCACACTACCCTAAAAACAGGTCTAACTTATATATGTTCTGTTTCATAGCAATATTGGGCGAGTTATCCATTTTTGTTGTAGCCTGGACTTAACACTGCGAAATCAAGTTTCTATAATAATTATTATAGGTCTACGTCAAATTAACAAATTCAAGGGGAAAACTTTGAACATGTGCTGTTCAACTTTCGACCTAAAGTGGCGGACAAAACATGGGCTTACTAAATTCGTGTTTGGGGAAGGGGTAGATGAATTCGATGGAAGACAGAAGGGAAGGGACGAGAAGAGTAGTGAGCAGAGCTGCAGAGGAATAGTCACTACCACCATCTTGAGAAAAGTTACATGACCCATGCCAGCAGGATCCTCATGGTTGATGATCGAACTCTTGCCTATAAAACACAACGCCCTCTTCACACTCTTAGAATAATTTATATGTTTACGAATAGCGCTGTGGTAAAGTTACCTTATCAAGCAGGTGTGAGACGTGAAGCTACACACTATCAATATGAAGATAGGCACACTGGACTGAGACAAACAAATTGGTCAAGGTTCTGACATTATAGATCCTTATCTTGATAGCCTTGATCGTCCTGATGTCTTTTTTTCTACAGCTAAATTAAAATCAGTCTGATTATAATAAAGTTCTAGTGGCCTTCGTTGCTGTCCTTGAAATCTTCATGTGTTTTCTTAAAACAAATTGCTTCACAGGGAATTACATTAAAATTTCACACTAGGGGCCCACTTTATCAAACAAGAAGCACACACTATAAGCTTGAAATTAAGTAGGCGCAAATCTGCGGTTCGTCCGAACTTTGACTAGAGAAAAACTAGTCATTACAATTACTAGTAAGACGTCTTGTTAAATGATATGTGTGGGACAGCGTGTTGGAAAGTATATATCCTACTGGCAAACGATTCAAAATATATCAGAAACACAGAAGTAGACAAGACATAATTTTTTATTCTCATTAGGAGGCCATAATTATATTGAACGTGAGTGCTGCCAACAAGGCATTTTTAGCAGCAGTGTTCTAGGATGCTAATTAAACTTTATGTAAGATATGCATGCATGCATGCCTGCTTGTATGGTTTGTATGTATGTATGTATGTTCGCATGTGTGTATGTACGACATTGTGTGTATGCATGTATGTATGCATGTATATAGCCTATGTGGTATTATGCATGTATGTATATATGCACGTATGTACGTAAATATGTGTGTATGTATGTATGTATGTATGTATGTATGTATGTATGTATGTATGTATGTATGTATGTATGTATGTATGTATGTATGTATGTATGTATGTATGTACATGTATGTATGTATGACATTGTATGTATGTATGTTGTGTATGTATAAATTTATGTAAGTCTGTATTCATTTATTTATTAGCAATTTGATATAAGCGCTACATCAAGGTTTGACTACTCAGGAGCGCTCCCACTCCAACCTCGTTCGAGTAAGACAGTCTTAATAACAGTGAGAAATGAGACAGAAAGCCATTAGGTATTTGACGAAACATAGCAGGGAGCTCATTCCAGGTCGCAAGGCCAGCCACTGAGAAAGCGCGTAGCTGCCTGATTGCGGTCCATGAGCGGGGAACAATAAGTTCCGCTTTTGCAGCTCTGCGGAGCAGAGTTCCTGCAAATATTATAGAGTCGCTATAAACACCGCCAGACCAAGACAGAAATTCGGCAACCAATCCGCGAAACAATGGGCGCATGTTCTGAATCGCTATAGCGTAATTTCTAGACAATTCAATCAGGGATGGCTGCCGAGAAACCTTGAAAAGGAGTTTGTGAATTTGCTCGTAATAATTATGCATTCCTACATGAGTGGTCGGGAATGCAGGCCCGCCGAGAGGGGGGGGCAGGGGGGGCAAATGCCCAGGGGCCCGGCGACTTTTAGGGGCCCGGAGGGGGCCCGGGCAAGTGATTATAATATGTTTCATTATGTTGATTACGGGCGGCGGGCCCAACCTATAATCACTTATAATACTTAGCCTATTGTTTGTGATTTATGTTGTTTAAACAAGCCTATAACCTAATAGGCTATTACTGTTACACTACAACAGCTGTTTGAGCTTCAAACAACTGTCCATTTTGCCAAAGAACACGCTCACTTCCGTCTCAGAACGTTCCTTTGCTAAATTATGCGTTGTTAGATGTCAATCACAAGTGAACAAATCTAAATGATATGCGAACATCAGCGTACATTCATACCCACACTATTTCCTCGCAACGATGGAATATTTTGTAAACACAAATCTGTAGGCCTAGTACAAAAAACAAAAAGCTAATAAATTTGAAAAGGCAAAAATTGGTAAGCTTATACAGTAGCACACTATTTCAATTTAGAATATCAAAAGAAGGCAATCAGAGCCCGTAATTAGGCCTATGAATTCCTACATCCGTTGTTTCTAGTGAATTAAACGTGCCTGCATGATGATCGTATATAACTGAATGGATGAAAATGAAGTTTGTGGTGTTAATATCTTAATTCCAAATGAATATATCATAAATAAGAATCATGAAAATGCTGAAATTATGGAAACTGTAAAGAGGCATTGTTTTGATGTTGGCACTCTGCCACCAGGGCCCGCGTTTAGGCCTATGCACAGACGATCGATTGAGGCGATAATTAGGCTATAGGCTGCTATTAAGTTTATAGAAACGGTCCTCCAAGACATTCGGGCAATTTTCCAGGCGATGAAGTAAGGGCATTTCCGAAGTGCATTTTTAGTTTCGCATGCAGACAAGATAGAGAACAGTTACTACCAGGATATTATAAGAGATATTGTTGCAGTTAAATCCAGAGAGGTTGCTTGTTGATTACAATATTATTTGAAAATTAAATTCTTAACATTAAGAACTGATTAAAATCATAAATGTAAGCATCAGCGTACATTCATACCCGCACTATTGTTATTTTTATTTGTTTTTGTGTAAATTTGATCAATAAGTCTAAAGATAGTTTGGGGCCCGTGACTGCACAGCCCAGGGGCCCGGAATTTCTGTCGGCGGGCCTGCGGGAGTGCCCAGGGGTCTGGCTGTTTGTGGAATAAATTGCGGTCTTGATCTGATAATTATTATTATTGCGCTTGTCACTATTCACTTGAAGCGGATATTATTGGGTGTCACTGCTCGAACACAGTCACTGTGCTGGTCAGTGGAGGCGCCAGGATTTCAGTTTTGGGGGCTGAATTTTCGGAAAAAGTTTTCCGTTTTCAGTCGCTAAAATTTCTGATGACCCTTTTTTTAGTCATCGACCAAAAAAATCTCAAGAAAAATTTCCTTTTCGGCCGTCTAAATTTCTGATGACCTTTTTTAGTCATTTGGTCGAAATCTCGGGAAAATGGTCCTTTTCCGTGACCGCCAAGCTGTCTGCCAAACCTTGTGCGTACCTCTACGGTTATTTTTGGTGGGGCTAAAGGGGGTTAATCGTCCAAAAACATTTTTTTACATGGGAAAAAAAGGATGTCCTTTTTTAGGGGGGCTTAGCCCCCTAGCCCCCCTAGCGCCGCTACTGGTGCTGGTTGGAGTTGCGCAGAACTCTGCTAAAAGAGACTTTAATGATTTTTTAGCAACCTGAATTTATTCTATTCAGAGAAATAGTTTGTTCTGATTTCATGCAGCAACGCTTAGGGAGGTGATCATTCCATTTTCGAACATGTCCGCAAAAATTGGAAGCATGGAGACGATATGAATTAAAGGCGCTGCTCTCTTCGAGACAGTGCGTACTCGGTTCCTCCCCTGCTTGTTGGGCGCTTGCAAATGTATAGTTCGCATTTTCAATGAGTAAGTAAGCATTTAATTAATTGACGTTGCAAGAGGCCAAGAGCCTGAGTTGCTATCAGTGGTGCAGTGGTGTCAGTCGTTGTTGCTGGCTGCTATATACACTGTGTCCGGATAAAAAGTAGCCCCCACAAAAAGTGTAATAACTCGGTCAAAACTCTTAGGATTTGTCTGAAATTTTAAACAGAGCAACAGTGACCATATCTACATGAGATCCTAAAGCCGATTAGAAATATTCGTGAGTTTGTCAAATTTATGAGCGTTTAAAATGCAGCACCAAAAAATTTAACTCTCCAACATGTAAAACCTGAAAAGAAGTGAAATTCAGCTATATCCGGTGTTCAAAATGTCCTCCTTGTTCACGGACACACGACCGTAGACGCAGTAGTTGTCCAGGGATACACTCGGCTTCATATTCCGCAGCTGTGGCCGCCCAGCAGTCCAGACCTCGATCCGGAGTACCAGGTGCATTTACTGGAGGGGCGCGTTTTTCGTTCACGCGTATTCATGACATCGATAACCGTAGGGCGTAGGGCGCGTCTGATTGAAGAGTGGTAGATGTTTGACCAAGTGATCATCGACCGGACCATCAAACAGTAGCGTCTACATCTACGGTCGTGTGTCCGTGAACAAGGAGGACATTTTGAACACCGGATATAGCTGAATTTCACTTCTTTTCAGGTTTTCCATGTTGGAAAGTTCAATTTTTTGGTGCTGCATTTTAAACGCTTATAAATTTGACAAACTCACGAATATTTCTAATCGGCTTTAGGATCTCCTGTAAATATGGTCACTGTTGCTCTGTTTAAAATTTCAGACAAATCCTAAGAGTTTTGACCGAGTTATTACACTTTTTTGTGGGGGGCTACTTTTTATCCGGGCACAGTGTATATAGCTGAAACGCCTTAACGGTATTCTGAGAAAATATTAGCACGTTCAGGCTTCCTTCCCCACCCAACGATTTAGCTCAGTTCCAGAGCTGTCGGTGCTCCACTCTACCAGCTTAAACCCTTGTCACATTCTTCGCGGCCTCCTGCTTCTCCGAAATGTCACTGACTGCAATATTCGAACCAGGCCACATGATCTAGAGTTTATGCCTTCGCCAAAAGAAGCATTATAATGAGAATGTTATAATATTTTGCATAGCCTTAATATTTTTCTGATATTTTCTTCTGTAAGCTACCGTGAGTATGCTGGCAGTCTAATAAACAATATCCTTACTTACTTACTTACGTTAACAAACATCATACCGATAGACTAGGACCAGCATGACAATTTCAGACTAAAAAAACAACAGCGTAGATTAATATCTGATTTATTGAGGAGCAATTTATCATGTCCTGTGTGCTCATTTTAAGGAGAAATCAAGAGATGATCATTCCCGATGAATCCATTTCGTCGCTTATTGAGCGATGATCCAGGCGTAGAAGTAGCTGATTCTTGTGTAGACGGACGGCCAGCTTGGGCTACAATTGGTCACGCCCCAAGATGTCGCTCCAGCCAGTCTGTTACTGCACTCAAGTGGACCACCGCTGTCGCCCTGCAACGGAAAACGTACACAAACAGATAGGGTGACAATCAGACAAATGCAGCCGGACATTCAAGGCGACAGATGGATTTCATCAGACTCAAAGAAGACGAAGATGGAAATTGAAAGGAAAATAATATTATTTGTAATCAAGGACATCTTATCATGGGTATATAGGCCTAGGCCTACATTTACCATTTCCCAACTGTGATCACTACGGTCCAAGTTAGCAAATAATTTTGTAATATGCAGGTGATGCATATATTGAAATCTACGCTTAAAAAAACAGCTTCAACGGTGTAAATGTAAGCATTAGGATGAGGTGAGCTCCATTGAATAAACCACCTTGATGGCGTTGCAATTATAGTCTGGAGAATAGATATGGGGTGCAGTAGCCTAGACCAGTGGTCAGCGTGTGATTCAGCCACATCGAACTAGCATATAGCATAATATAGCATAAATCTCCGCAAGGTTATACATTTTCTAAGAGGTTTCTGCTCCATTTGCGCTGTTTACAAACTGAGCAAAGTCAATTAAACTGATTGTTCACTGACTGTGGGGCGCGGTGGTGTAGTGGTCAGTTCGTTGCCTTGGAGCCGGAGGGTTCCAGGTTCGAATCCACCTCAAGCCGCCACATAGGAACCTTGAGCAAGTCCTTGATATGCAATTGCTCGTGCGCTTAGGCGTGTCGAAACTCCGATGCAGTGCCCGCGCAGTAGTTGGGAGCGCCTCTGAGCAAAGAGCTTGAAGGGGCGCTATAGAAACTGAGATAAATAAATAAATGAATAAATAGGAGATGGCGAGGAAGATGATTAGGTAGGCCTACCTGCCCTCTCGAATGCAGATGCTAAGAATAATTTAAGTCGCTAACACTTCATGCCCGTGCACATAGTCTTTTAGGGCCTGGGTCGCTTTAAAGAACTGCCTTCCTCTTTCAATCGCGTAGGCCTATCATGTACAACGAGCGGTTTTCAGACGGTTTCATATAATTCTTTTTGTTCGATCAGAAATTAATGGACGCCATTTGATTTGAATACTGCAACCGAGCCACTATTTTGATCCCATTGATTATGAGTAATGGAATTCTTAACCGACGGAAAACAGAATTATAATTTGCTCTAATCACAATAATTAGCCTATACTAAGCTTTTATGCAATTCCCATGGACACGTATGTTTTAAAATGAGGATAATTCGCATTTGTAAATAAGCGAGTAAGCATTTTACTGACGTTGCAAGAGCCCGAGTTGCTATCAGTGATGCAGATGTGTCCGTCGTTGATGCTAGCTGCTCCCCATTCACCGGCACATGCCGTGTTGGTCATGACAGTCACTGAAGCCTGCTGCAGGATGAGTGGAAGACCACTGGCTGAAAAGAACGAAACATGCCACAATTGTCACATCTATTCAGCTCCCTGTGATCATTGATGATGCCACCAACAAGTCCAACATTCCGTTCATTTGTGACTGTTATTTTCCTGCATGGTGTGCTAGCTCGATCACACAAATGCTACTCAAGTGACTTTGTGCTGTTTTCTGTTCAGTCTTCAGCCGTTCTCTTTTACACCGATCCAAGATACCAATTTGGTTCATTTTTTTAATTGCATATTATGATTTCATTGCATTTCATGATTTACTTAGTTGCATACTTTGATTACGGGTATTTAATTATTGCAGATCATGTCATTTAATTTCATATTAAGATTATTTAATTGCACATTATGATTATTTTACGATTGTATGCACTATGCGCGCTATAGAATGCTTTTCATTCGATGTTTCCGCAGTCCGTTTGCAGGCGGTTCCATAAAGTGCATGCTTAGGCTTACTTACTTCAGGTTTTTTTTAACGTGCAGTTGTACACAAAATGCGCAGTTCTAAATTGATTTGCGCAGTTGTAGAAGCACTTCTGTCACAAGTTCTGTACAGTTAAAACTAGCAAGAAAGGTCATTGTTCTCCGATTGGAAGTAATTTGCCATGGATGATGGGAAAGGAAAGAAGGAGTTGTGCAGTTCTAACAATTTCTTAAAAACAGTCCTGACTTAGCCTACTTCTTACTTTAAGAAGTCTTCAACTTCAATATAGACTATACTAAATGTGGTCGCACATTGAATGGAAAGTCAGAAAAGTTCACGATGACTAACTTGATGATGTTTTGCCCCATCCGGTGATGACACAGCTGGCGCCAGCATAGGATCCATCTGATGGAGTGGACAGAGCGATTGTCTGGAGGTTGGTGTTGGTCGACACAGCAGCGAATCCAAGGACGGCTACGTCATTCGGATATCCATTTCCGTTCTCGTCGTAACCAGGATGCTACACAGGATAAAACGAAGTATATGTAATAAGCGCCTATAATATATAATGTAAGTAGGACTGCCTCTTTTATTGCGCCTGGGTCGACCGGATGCGTCTCAGAGTAGTTACCTTGAATGGGCGGTATACAAATTCCGATGAAAAACAGAAATGTACAGGTATATACATACTATTATATGCATGCGAGTTTGTATGCATGCATTGACCTATGTTAACTTTACATGTATATGTTTGTATGTATAATTGTATATTCATGTATGTATGTATGTATGTATGTATGTATGTATGTATGTATGTATGTATGTATGTATGTATGTATGTATGTATGTATGTATGTATGTATGTATGTATGTATGTATGTATGTATGTATGTATGTATGTATGTATGTATGTATGTATGTATGTATGTATGTATGTATGTATGTATGTATGTATGTATGTATGCATGCATGCATGCATGCATGCATGCATGCATGCATGTATGTATGTATGTATGTATGTATGTATGTATGTATGTATGTATGTATGTATGTATGTATGTATGTATGTATGTATGTTTATAATATTTATGTAATACGGAGCAAAATTTGTTTATGTAATATTGAAAATTTCAGTATTAAATCAAATCAAAAGCACAACTTAACTATTTAATAGTTAAGTTGTGCTTTTGATTTGTTGTCTTATTTTCCTGTTTTAATGTGGAGGGAAGATGTTTATTTATTTGGAGGAATTCCAAATCCAACGCCGCTAGAGTTAGTTTATCTCTTACCGCTTAACATTTGTCAATTTAATCTGTTTTGACCCCCGTATTTATACCGGCATCAATGCCTTCGGGTGAACCTTTTGTTCTCTTACGTGTACATTAACACCAGTATATGCTACAAAAAACTACATTGTTGCCTTGTATTTTACTTTTGTGAATACAATTTGCTTTGTTTCTTAAGATCAATTAGTTAATTGATTGATTGATTGATTTACGTATGTAGGCGTTTATAAAGTGCTTCTCACAGTGCACATCTATCAGAGCATCAATCAGGGACGCCCATGATTTTATGGTCAACCTTCTTCTTACGTTCTTCTTAGTTTGACTTTATGACTTATTGCGTTAATCAGATATTGAAATCACTGGCTATTTATCAACACAGTTATTCATTAATAGCCGAAGCAATTGGTCTGGTATTTTATGTGAACAGAAAATATGAAGACCAAACATTGTTGTAACCTAGACAAATTAGACAAGTTATTCCTCTGTCGGGTGCGTAAAAGAAATTTCTATTTCAAGAGTAAATACTGACGAGTTTTTCAGGGTACAATGCAATGTTCAGAAAGTTCAGACCTGGTGATAATATTATAATATCTTCAGTATTCATTGATCATCATCATCATCATCATCATCATCATCATCATCATCATCATCATCATCATCATCAACATCCTTAGGCTCAGCGCCCGTAGGAGTCCGACGCCACTCTCTGTCTGAGTCTGTCTCGCGTCATATTGCCCAGCTTCAACCAGACCGGTCAGCAGGTCTGCTCCATACCATGAACATCTTGGAGCAGCTAGACCACCTTGTCTGAATGAAGAGAATATTGAGAGAGAGAGGCATGAAGGACAACTTGGGCCAATGCCCGTATGTGTCCCACGCTCTCCCCCGACTCTCTCCTCTGGTCTGTCCTGACCAACCTGTGCATGTCTGCAGAGGCGGATCCAGGATTTCTGGTTAGGGGGGGGCGTAAATACTACCAATCCAATCCCGTAAATATATATATATATATATATATATGAAATTAGATCACGCAAAACTATAATGATCCTTTTTATAGAAAATGTTATGAAACTTTAAAAAAATATATAGTTTCTCATATAAAACCATTGGTCTCCACTGAAGGTTAACAGTGAAACGATTATAAATCAGTTATCGGTTTTGATCATGCAACCCTTGATCTAAAAAGGAAATAATTAAGTGTCACATGCCAGTGGATTAAGCAGTGTCATTCTCCTTGGATGCTTTCTGGCGTATGCATTGATAATGTCATCAATGTCTAACTTGATGTCCTTGTGGACAAACAATAAAATGAGTGCATTAACCCTCAGGCTACCATGCTTTTTTGTAACACTGACTACCAAGGGGGGGTGGTTACCGCCCCTGGATTTTGAATTTCGTTTGAGATATCATAACTTGTAATACACCATTGGATTCAGCATTCATTTCTGCACAAAATGGTATATTTAAGTTTAGAAAATATGAATGCACCTCGAAATTATGAATTTTTACCATGGGTACCCGTCGATTCCACAATACGTATACTTACGCATAGGGAATATATTAAATTCTGCGTGTTTTAAACATGATTTATATATAAAAAATAGTTTACATATAATAAAGTCCAATGTTCAACTATAAAAACTAGTAATAAGTCAGTTTTATGTTCAATCAAAACAAAAAACATGTTGTAGCCGCTGAAAAAGGTTTACGCAGACATTATCGGCTTGCGTTGTAAAAAAACCCAACATTTTCACACAGTTTAATTTATTTTTGGGCACTTCCGGTCATCAAAAGACAAATTATTTAGTATCACAAAATAGCCCTAAATGCCCTCTACCGAATGGCATAATTTATTTCTATTAAAAAATAAATTATGGATAAGTTATAATAGAAAAAATATGAAAATGTTATGGAAATAAAACACCTTTATATACATTTTAATTTATTTTGAGCACTTCCGGTTGTCAAAAGACAACTCAATGAGCATGGAAATGTAGCCCCACATTCCCTCTATAGAATGGTATAATTTGCGTCTCTTCATATTAACGGACGCAAAAGTTATAGTCGATAATCTAGGGGGTTGGTATCCACCCCTCTGGTACCTTGGGTATATCTGGTATAACTTTTGAGCGGTAGGGGCATCATCAAAATTTATGGCTCAAAATGTGTGCCA
Source organism: Lumbricus terrestris (assembly GCA_949752735.1). NCBI lineage: Eukaryota > Metazoa > Annelida > Clitellata > Crassiclitellata > Lumbricidae > Lumbricus > Lumbricus terrestris. The sequence goes on along the minus strand of OX457040.1, from coordinate 50,838,664 downwards.
ATGAACCCGCTACAGCTACCTATTTTTCCACAATTTTATTCCAAACGGAACAAGTTTGATTTGGAAAAAACCTAGGGGCTTGCCACCCCCCCTGGTAGCCCGAGGGTTAAATCTGTCCTCGTTCATTGTACGTCGGAAACACGACTTCACAAATCGCAGACTAGAATTTGCTCGTTCAACACTGCAAGCCGTGACAGAAGTGAGCAGCAAAATGTGAATTATTGTGGTAATATTTGGATACATAATACGACAGGAGTGGCTGTCAGCGAGGGTGTCCGACAGGGTGCTTGGTGTGCTGTCAGCGTTTCTCCACATCTGCTGCCAAAGCTTTAACTCTTGATGAAAAGAATCCGGCGAAGGCAGGTCATCATGATAGTAATGAAGTATACCATCAGCAGTGAGTGCGTCGATGTTTGAAACATTAGATGGGATGAGACTTAGACCACGAATTGCTTGTTTTGCAAGATCTCCAAATCGTATGCTAAACTGCTGAAGTAGACTGTCCAGAAATGGAAGATAAAATTAATATTATTTCGTTTGAAATGTTCATCTGGCGTTGCAGCGGGTGTGTTGCTTCGGTGAATCTGTTTTGAGCATTATTCTTGGTGCAGTAATTGGTCCAGCGCCAGCTGTCTCTGCCATTTTAGTAGCTTTCTGGAAAACATGCTCCCATTCGCTGTCATCCTGTCGGGCATTGTTTAGTGCTGCTCTAACACTCGTCACCATTTCATATCCTTGGATCACGTCTAAAGATGAGACTTGCAACTTTGCGCTGAGTCCTTTGACGTAGCCAAAGAAATTGCAATATTATTAGTTTTAGGTCAGTTTAGTTTGAGAACATTTGCTGCAGGTTTAGGGGTGGCGTACGCCGGCTCCGCCCCCTCTAAATCCGCGCCTGGTCTGCTTCACATCATGACACCTTGAAGCATCTGGGTTGCTATGTCACTTGTGCCGTGGTTTTTGCGGATTTCAATCGTCTTGTTCTTTTACTGCCAGCGTATCGCCACCCATCTGGCAAACCTTCCTCCTTTTGTACGGGCTTAGGACCGGCACAGGAACATTGTTGGTTCCCTGTGGCGGAGGATGGATGCAGTTAAACGTCGTGCCCAGGACAGTATTCATTCAGTTTAAATAAATCTAAACGCTGAATTAGATGTGGGACTATAAATGCATGAAACAAACACGCAAAAATGCTAAAGGTAAGCTACTGTGTACACGCCGCGGATTATTAGGCCTACGTGACCACAATTAGGCCTATCCTAGGGTTGTTAGCTGCCCATGGTCGATCTGTCTAGGCTGCCAGCATGTTCGAAACTGCCTCTGAAATTTTGTGGACCTGTAATAAGCTATGCACATTATCGAATTTATGCACATTGGTGATAATGCTTCATACCAGAAATTGTCCTCCTTTGAAATGCCCCACATTAAAATACAACCGACCAGCTTCTATGCGAATGAGTATGCTAATCTTTCGAACTATTCCGTGATTCACTTAATTAAGCAGCGCCGACTGAATGAAGACCTAGGATAATTGCCTATTTTGCACAAACATTATTTATCAGGGGTGCGAGTGAAATGTTATGCACACCGCAGAATTGCGTAATATTATAAATTAAACACAAATAGTATTGTGTTATAGGGAATTCTTACAATTCTGATCAAGTTGAGATCTCGGAGGACGCATGTGCCGCAGTTGGTATCTGTACGATCAGTGGCACCGCCAAGAAGAGTGTAGACGCCACTGAGATTATACAAACAACAATGTTTTAGTCAACCAATTGTTCAATAACCATGGGCTCAGTACCCGTAGGTTTCCAATACCCTCTACAGTCTACAACGATGTCTCCCCAGCTATAGACTATGCTGAGCGTCTGTGTGTCTCTTTCACGCCCACCACTCTTTGATGTCATTTCTCTGTGTTGTCCTCCTTGTCTGTTTGTGGCCTCCATCACTCTAAAAAAACATGCGCCTCAGTTTTACTCTCCTCTCTTATTCTGCAGATAAATATGTCCGAATGTTTCTCAATGTTTTCGCTGGATGTCTTTCTCAGTGATACTCTCAGTTATTTCCACTCTTCGGTACATAGCCTACACCTCTTTTTTGCCCACCTTCTGAGTCCGCTTTCTCGTCAGGCTTCTTTGTATTTATTTTGTTAGTATTCACATTTCAATTGGTTGTGGTAGGCCCTACTCCCACTTTTGTTTATATCCTGCTTGCAGCACGGAATTTAAGCTTTCTCTTCAAGTTTTTTGTTCACATCTTTCGGCATCGCTGTTCCCATGACTATTATTTAGTGGTGGCGCCAGGATTTCAGTTTTTTTTTTGGGGGGGGGGCTGGTTGAGAGGGACGAATAGCGGAGGAAAGTTTCCAGTTTTATTCGCCAAAATTTCTCACGACTTTTTTCAGTCATTTGACCAAAATCTCACGAAAACATTTAATTTTCCCAGTAAAAAACAAACTGACGACCTTTTTATGTGTTCGGTCGAAATCTCAAGAAAATAAGAAATATCTCATTTTCCCTGTTCCAAAAAAATCCTGATGACTTTTTAGGGGGCTTAGTCCAAATCTCATGAAAATATTTCCTTTTTCTCTGTGCAAAAAACATGACGACCTTTTTGGGGAGCTTAGCCCCATAGCCCCCTGGCGCCGCACTGCTGTTCTTACTTTCATTTCGCTTTTCCAATTCAGGTTGAACGTTGTGTGGCTTTCGAATTAAGTAGCATTTCTACATTAATACAGACTACATTAGTATGTAGTATGTAGTAACATTAGTAGACCTATGTTTCAGATTCAGTATCGACGTAGCTCCGTTGTCAAGTCTTGATCGGTTTTACGGTTCTATCGGTCGTCCTCACTTTCCAAAACAACTCGAGCATTAGTCTCCACACTGTCGGCTATGGGTCTAGTATAGCCTACATGTAGTTCTTAAACTTCGATGCATGTTGAAACAGAATACGTATGCTTAAAAATAGGCCTTCATTTTGGAAGTCGTTAATCAGTTATGAATAGGAAATACATCAAAGATATATTTAAATAATTTAAATAAATTCATGTTGTTTTTGAGCATACATGGCAGATCCCGAGCAGTGAGCCGCGGTCACAGCTCGAGTGGTTCCAATAAGAGATGCTCCGCATGAGTGAGAACCAGTCACTCGCATCGACAGTTGATGCGGGTATTGACCGATGGTCGTATCACTTCCACCAACGATGTGCTGATCCACACCGCTTCCCAGAGCTACAAAATACACATAGCTGGTTAGGCTAAAAGAAGAAGAAGAAAATTAAGAAGAAGAAGAAGAAAAAAGATGAAGAAGAAGAAGAAGAGGAAAAGAAGAAGAGGAAGAAGAGGAAGTAGATGAAAAGGAAGAGGAAGAAGAAGAGGACGAAGAAGAAGAAGAAGAAGAAGGAAGGCGAAGGGCAAACAATCGCGGATCGCACGCTCTCTTTCGCAGACGCGCGTGAGACGTGGTCAACGCACTTACCGAAGTAGTTAAGAATAGGGCCAGTTGTTGAGCGTTGCGTATCAAAGTCTTCCCCTATTATTGATGGTATTAATTTTATGCAATCTCAGTTGATCGATAGTATGAGCTGTTTATCTTATATGAGCACATACAAAGAACGCAGTACATGCTTGGCATAATCTTCTGGACCAGGTTCTCTGCCCTTAGGCAGGTTCGGCTGTCAAGGAACACACACTGCTGTATATATAATCTATATTATAATTCCGAAACACTTTCCATATGTTTGTTTATTTGTTTGTACGCTTTTGACTCTCCCCTGCAGAATAGGCTCGGAAATGAAACAGCGTCGGTTTACAAAAATTATTGCAATCGATTCTTACCCAAATTATAAGGTCAGCGCAACTATTTTCAGATTTTAATTCACTTTAAAACAAGAATTATTAGCGTTTTAAGACAGATTTCATCCATAATTGATCACGCCAGCGCTGTAGTGAAGAGTCTGCTACCGCATGACGTTATACCCGCCCAATAATAATTTCCGTAGCGCCCCGCAGGGGTGGGTCAAGTTTGGCTTTTTGGGGAAGCGAGGTGGGGTGGAGGGTTGGCGAAAACCCGAAATTTAGCAGTTAACGATGGGTACCAGAGTGGAGTAGTGTTTAAAACCCTAAATTTCACTTTAGAATTCGAGTTATTAGCGTTTTAAGACAGAAGCGTTTTAAGACAGAATTCATCGTTCACGCTCTGGTAAACGCTTTAGTAAAGAGTCTGCTCCGCATGACGTCATACAAGCCCAGTAATAATTTCCGTAGCGCCCCGCAGGGGCGGGTTACGTTTGGCTTTTTGGGGAAGCGGGGTGGGGTAGAGGGTTGGCGAAAACCCGAAATTTTGCGGTCAACGTTGGGTACCACAGTGGAGTAGTGTTTAAAACCCGAAATTTCGCGGGCAACGCCGGGTTACACATCTAGTTATATGTAATAATTATCATCTTCTGGCTCTCTACCACTAGACAGGTTCGGCTGTCCAATGTCGCCACTCTTCCCTCCGCTGGGCCTTCTCCTTTAGTCTTTGGTAGCCAATCCTCGTCATCATCGTGTCCAACATCATCTGTCGTAGTCTTCCTCTTGTTCTTTTCCCCTCCATTTTTCCTTCTATCACGGTTTTTACCAGATTGTCTTCTCTTAGCGTATGCCCTATACATTTCTTTTGTCTTTCTCTGATTCCTTTTATCATTGTTCTTTCCTCTCCAATCCTTTCCAGCACTTCCTCATTTGTTTTGTGTTCCGTTCAGCTGACCTTATCCATTTTCCTCAAGTCCACATTTCAAACTCTTCGATTTTCTTTATTTCTTTTTCTTCTTGGCATAATAACATTCAGAAAATTGTGATTCAGCATGCTAAATCAGAAATGTATGATTATGAAAACCCTGAATTTCCACATAAATTCTGATAGTCGCTGCCAACTTCATTTGAAAAATTGACTTACATGTAGCCTAGTAGTTGGTGTTACATCTAGTATAATACAACGCATTCCATTGTGATTCCCATATAGGCCCTACCCAGTAAATCTCACTGCCAAACATCACGCTTATCATGCGAAGATTCGTCAAGATCACTGCAGACGGAATACCACTCCAGCAAATGTAGGCTACTCACTTGTTATCACTCTCACATGGAATGTACAAGCGAATACAGTTTTCTAGTTATCTGGACATAGTTTATTAACTGCTCATGGACGCTTTGTTTTAATAATTCATCATAAATTACTAAAGAAGAAACAACTGTTTTATGAGGTATGCCTACTGGTGAATACGCAAATAAAGTACAGAGAAAACTAATCATTATTTGATTCGTTTAATCAACATAGACTATAATAATTTCCCATTAACCATTTTAATTCTAATCGACTCTTCGCACTCTGGTAAACCTAGTGAAGAACCGATCTACTTAATTTAGTCGTGGTATATCTTGAATAACAGCGCTAGATAAATTCATCTATTGCCGTAGTCTAACAAGAGTGTTAATACCTTGCGAATGGAGACAGTTGAAAGCGTGAATATCACGAAACAATGGACGCATGCAGCATGCCATGAACAGCCATGCTGAGCCTTCCTATTGTTATCAGGTCTAAAGTTTACATAAGTCATACTTAAGCTTGGAGTTGCAATTCAGACTTTCTATGCGCACCACGATCGTAGAAAACGTGTTTGAAGCGCTTGCGAACTGGAAGCATAACATGCTGATCGTAGCGTCATAACTCACCAGGCAAAGCCAAACACAACAACAGCAGGATCCTCATGGTTGGTTGATGATTGAACTCTTGCGTCGAATACATGCAACGTCTACTTCACGAGCTTATATACGTATGAAATGCACTGTGGTAAATTTACCTTATCAAACAGATGGTTCACGTGAAGATACCCACTATCGGAATTAGGTTAGGGACTGGACTGAGGCAGATTGTGGCGCGGTGATGCATTGTCAATGTCAAGTCGCAGCGTAAGACCTTGAGCAAGTCCTTCACTCGCAATTGCTCAGTGCTTCGGCGTGAAACTCCGATGCAGTGACCGCGCTGCAGTCGGGAGCGCCTCTGAGTAGAAAGCTTGAAGGGACGCTATTACAAGTGCACATACAAACAAATTGATCAAAAGGTTCGGACATTAAAATCTTGATAACGAGACGATATTTTTTGTCAATCTGATTATAATTCAGCTGTAGTGGATGTCTTTGCCGTCGTTACTATAAGTCTACAATAATGGTATGTTGGATGGAGTTGGCTAGGATAAACAGGTATATTTGTAAATTATTAAATTGTCATGTCCCAGTAGATGGACAAATCATCTCTTTATCGGTGTCACGACTGCAGGCTCACCGACAATTCGTTTATCGACAACTGGTTCACGGCAATTGGTTCATGACAAGATTATTAGTTCACTGACCCAAAACAAATTATAGTTTGCCAGCAAAATGTTAGTTGCATTCTTGCTAAAACGGAAGTTTTAATTGATGAAAAGAACTCATGATAAATTGAAAACAGATTGATGAAAGCCTTGTTGAAATAGAAAATGAACCGATGAAATGTCTGCTTGATGACTAAGAAGGCTTGATGCAAATAATTTTTATGGAGTAAATTGGAACTGCATTGATGAAAATATTCTTGCTTACATTGGAGCTGGATTGGTAGATTAAAATGTTGTTGCGTAAATTGGAGCTGGATGGAAATATTCTTGCTTGTATTTGAGCTTGATTGGTAAAAATGTTATTGCGTAAATAGGAGGCTTCGTAGATGGATGAAAATATTGTAGCGGAACTAGGGCTGGGCAAAAACCACCAGGAACCGAACCCCAAACCCTAGTCGTCAAGGTGTCGTCCGTCCACGTAGTTAAGGCTTCAACTGTAGATTGAAGACTAGCCAGTCAGGTTTAAAACACATTTATTCACGACGTCAAAGAAGAAACTCGCAATGCGGTCCTCAGTCAACCTCTATAGCGCCAGTGTTCGGAGCAAGTTCGGAGCTAGTTTGGAGCAGGTTCGGAGCTATTCGTGTAGCGCCACAGTCCAAACCACTGCACCACTGTTCACAGCAATTGTCAATGCAGAACGCCGAATCGTCGTCGTGTAGACCACCGCTGCTTCGCCAGCGCCCGCAGAAAGTCTGTGTAGCGGTCGGGCTTTGAACCCCGGTCGTCGTCGTCGTGTAGACAGAAACTGAGCCTCGGTGCTTACCCAGTCGATAGCGGTTGCAGCACAGGCGTCGAACTCTGATCGTCGTTGCGTAGCGAAGGTCACCAGACCTTCCGTCGTCGGCAGGCGTCGGACTCCAGTCGTCGTTGCGTAGCGAGAAACTGAACCGCTGCGCTCACCCGGTCGGCAGCGTTGGCAGGTCCGGCGTCGAACTCCGATCGTCGTGGCACAGCGAAGGTCACCAAACCTTCCGTCATCGACAGGCGTCGAACTCCAATCGAACACGTCAGCAGCACAGGCGTCAAAATCCAATCGTCGGCGTTGCACAGCGAAGATCACCAGACCTTCCGTCGCAGGTCAAGCGTCGAACTCCGGTCGAAAGCGTCTGCGGGTCAGGCTTCGAACCCAGGCGTCGTAGTTGCACAGCGGAGGTCACCAAACCTTCCGTCGACAGGTGCTGAGTTTCGGTAGCGTCGTCGAATCGTCGTCGCGCTCTCCAAAGCGTTTTCCTCCGGACAATTACCCGCTGACTGTACTGCGACTCGAACCCGCAACAGCCGACCGACGCGTCTTTCCACTGTTCCTCGGCGACTCGATGACGATGAAGACTGCTTCTCTCGACGACTGCACGTTCGATCCGATGACTGTTTCCCTCGATGACGGTTTGACTCTGTTGACTTGATCGCTGACTTTTCGCTGACTTTTCGCTGACTTTTCGCTGACTGGCGTGCCTGCGTGCGCACTCGTATATGTATATCACGAGGCCACGCCCATGTAGACGCCAATTCATGTAGACGCTAGCCTGTGTAGACGCTAGGCCACGCCCATGTAGACACCAATTCAGGTAGACGCTAGCCCGTGTAGACGCTAGGCCACACCCATGTAGACGCTAGGCCACTCCCATGTAGACACCAATTCATGTAGACGCTAGCCCGTGTAGACGCTAGGCCACGCCCATGTAGACGCTAAGCCACTCCCATGTAGACACCAATTCATGTAGACGCTGGCCGAGGTAGACGCTAGGCCACGCCCACTAGCCCGTGTAGACGCTAGCCCGTGTAGACGCTAGGCCACGCCCATGTAGACACCAATTCAGGTAGACGCGATACTCAGGCAGACACGAGCACGGACACTCAATAAAAATTAAACTCCACGGGCCCAATCTCCAACAATATTATAACTTAATTCGGAGTTGGATTGATGATAGGATCGCTTGAGAAATAGAACATGCAAAAGGGTATTTTATGGCTGAAATAGAAGCAGTATTTATGAAAAGAACGCTTGAAAAATGAATGCTGGATGATGGTTCTTTTATAGGTGAAATAGAAGGTTTTATTCATGAAAAGATCGCTTGAGAAATGGAAGCTGGATAAAGATATTTTCATAGGTGAAAAAGGAAGCTGGTTTATGAAAAGAACGCTTGAGAAATGGAATCTGGATGAAGGTTCTTTCATAAGTGAAATAGAAGATGAATTTATGAAAAGAACGCTTGAGAAATGGAAACTGAATGAAGGCATTTTATGCCTGAAATAGAAGCTGGATTGATGAAATGAGTGCTTACGAAATGGAAGCTGGGTTTGCGAAAAGAGTGCTTGGATTGATTATTTCATTCGTATTTTTCATGATGTATCCAGCTTCTATTTCAGTTAGAAAACCATCAAACGAGCATCCACTTAAGTAGCGTCCTTTTTTATAAATCCGGCTTCTATTTAGACCACTTAGAAACACTTTATCCAGCCTGCAATTTCAGCTAAAAATCAGTCCAGCTTCCATTTCGGAATGATACTTTTTAATTATCTAAATTTCAGCTAGAAATTATCAGTCCGCCTTCCATTTATCAAGCGTGCTTTTAATCAGTCCAGCTTTATTTCGGCTAAAAAATCAGGCCAGCTTACATTTCTCAAGGATTGTTTTGAATCATCCAGCTTCCATCTCAGCTAGAAAACCACCAATCGGGCTTCGATCTCTCAGACTTTCTTTTCATCAATCCAGCTTTTATTTCAGCTATAAAAATCAATCTAACTTCCATTTTTAAATGGTTCTTTTCAATCATTTCAGCTAGAAAACCACAAATCCACCTTGCATTTATCAGGCGTCCTTATATAAATCCAACGTCCATTTGGATAGCAACCATTAATCCAGCTTCCATTTCAGCTAAAAATATCAGTCCAGCCTCCATTTATCATTGGTTCTTTTCAAACATCAGGCTTCCATTTCAGCTAGAAAACACAAATCCGGCACTTCGATTTATAAGCGTTCTTTTCATCAATCGACCTCCATTTCTGCTGGAGATTATTTATCCAGCCTCCATTTCTAAAGCGTTTTTTCTTCAATCTAGCGTCCATTTCTTAAGCAAGCTTTCATCAATCCAGCTTCCATTTAGGCAAAACTTCAGAATGCCGTCGCCTGTGATGTCACCAAAACCCCAAACGTCACCGCAGCACACCTGTCCTGAAATCACTTCACTGACTCATTGCCGTTCCACCTCTTTGGAACAAACTTCTACCAGCACTACGACAAACTTCTAACCCATCATTATATACGAACTAAAAAAAACTCCACCTCTCGCTATTTTTGATTAAGCGCCTGTGAATAAGCTGGTTCCCGTGACTTCGCCTTTATGGGCGATGTAGAAATCTCGAGATTACAATTACGATTATCGGGAAAGTCAGCTAACTTGCATGGCGTTGATGTTATAATATAACATTGTCTTACCATATTATGGTAAGACAATGCACTCCTTTGTTTAAACCGTGGCTTCACGTGTCAGGATGTTGCGCCATTTCAAATGTGGATCTAAAGAGCGACTTGTGAGGTTCGACGACCAGTAGGTGGTCAGCGAACCAAAGGCTGAAGACAAATTCTGAGAACGGCGCATCAATCATCGACGTACATTTTGACATTGCCAAAATTCCATTCATGCCTTTTTCGTGCAAGTACGGTAGCCTTCGCCTACTCGAAATTAGACTCACGCATAAGACATACCAGCGTTGATTTGCCTTTGGCGCTAAATCCATCCGCTCAGCATTCAGTATGCTTAAATACATTATTTTAGTATACACACACACTATTATACCCAATACATAAAATTCAACTCCTCACCATGCGGACTTGACTTTTGACTTGTGAGTTGTAAATTAGTCGTCCCGACAATAATTATAGCGTTCCGGTAGAGTGTCAATTTGTTCTACTGTCACCCGTTAAAGGGTGACCCGTCAAAAGAGCGCACGACAAATGGGCGCCGACAAATGGGCGCCGACAAAAGGGCGCCGACAGAAGGGCGCCCGACAGAAGAGCGGCGCTCTTAAAAGAAATAATATCGCCAAAGATATCGCGGATGAAATAAATTATTTGAATAAGATAAGTGATCCACCATTACATATTGTCTATGACTTTAATGTTTAACGAGATGTAGAAGGTAAGAAATTATTTGACAGATATAAACAAGCAATTTAATGAGAATTTGAAAAGTTGTTAAAACTAGGAATCTGACGCAAAGTTAAAAATAGGAATTTGACGAAAAGTAACAACTTCGATATCTGTATCCACTATCCACAAACAAGTACAATGGCCTTCCCCTTCTGCGATGCGATCTCCTCCATTTTAACGATTCCAAACATGTAGTAGAGCTGCCCTGCTTCCTTTGCTTTTATATGAAGCTCATATCACGTGATAACGAACTTTCCAACCTCTCATATTATCGCTTTCTGCACTTGATTTGTTTATTTTAGCAACTCTTCCAAGTCCTCGGAGCGTGTTGGGTATAAACAAACATCATGCGTGAAGTAGTTAAGTAGTAATTGCTCTTTGTCACGTTGTTGTTGAGCTGCTTATTTGCTCATAATATTATCACCTCTAGACCGACTCTTCATCGATGCTATTTCTTTTAAGAGCGCCGCTCTTATGTCGGCGCCATTTTGTCGGGCGCCCTTTTGTCGGCGCCCTTATGTCGGCGCTCTTTTGTCCTGCGCCCTTTTGACGGGGTGCCCCCGTTAAAGTGTCGATTATTCTATTGTCGGTTCGTTCTACTGTCACCCGTTAAGGTGTCGCCGTTCTACTGTCGTCCGTTCAAATGAACACCGTTCAAATGTCCGTATGCCCTCAAAATTTAGCTCTCTGTTATTCCTATTTCAGACTGTGTATTTTTAAACACATGCACGCATTTATAATTTATACACCTTAGACTCCCGATCCAGGATTCGAGCGTCTTGACAGTCTGGCACTACCTTGCAAGCCTTATATATATAATAGTTATTAATTTTAAAAGTTAGCCTACTTAAGCTATTTGAATTAACTCAGGCCAGTTGAGTCTACTTAAACACATGGGCGGAGTTTATCAGGGGCTAGGGGGGCTAAAGCCCCCAGAAGCACCATATAGTCATTTTTTAACGTGTAAATGGTCTATTTTTCGGGCTTAGCCCCCAAGGACTTCCAACTGACGACTAAAAAAGGTCATCAACTTTTTCGGCCGGGAAATACATAGTATAAGTTTCATGAGATTTGAACTTGACGACTAAAAAAGGTCATCAACTTTTTTCCGGCCGAAACGGGAAAAAATTTCGGCACCGCGCCTTCTGGACCAAGTTTTTACTCCCCCCCCCACAAACGGAGGCCAAACTCCGCCCATGAGACTCATGATCTGGTGGAGTGGGTTAGATGGATGGATGGACGGATGGACGGACGGATGGATGGATAATGGATGGATGGATGAATGATGAATGGACGGACGGATGGATGGATAATGGATGGATGGATGGATGGATGGATGGATGGATGGACGGACGGACGGATGGATGGATAATGGATGGACGGACGGATGGATGGATAATGGATGGATGGATGGATGGACGGACGGACGGATGGATGAATGATGAATGGACGGACGGATGGATGAATGATGAATGGACGGACGGATGGATGGATAATGGATGGATGGATGGATGGATGGACGGACGGTCGGATGGATGGATAATGGATGGATGGACGGACGAACGGACGGACGGACGGACGGACGAACGGTGGGATTGATGGATGGGTTGATGGAGGCGATGAGCTCACGGAGATGCGTGGACTATAGGACTCTGAGAAGCATAAATTCGGTCTGGAATATTGGACAGTGGACTGATTTGACGGTGGGTGTGATGTGACGAGGTTTGGGAATTCGAGTTTCGGATAACTGTGTTGCAGATGCTTATACTTTGAGTGGATTCAAGGAAGAGAAAGAGGAAATTGCAGTATTAGAGCTTTGAATGTACAATTATGGTGGTGCATGGTAAGAGTTGAAGCGCTTTGAAGTTCAGTTCGGCCCAGCTGTGAAGCACGAAGCAGGAACGCCAGAGGTTCGATGTGATCACAGTGGATGGAGATGGAAATATGTGGAAGGATGAATGGATGGATGGAAATTGTGGACAGGGGAGTAGGAACTTTTAGACCAGGCCTGGGTTGGGAACGCCTCTGAGTAGTAGAGATATTGAATGTGCGCTGCATAAATTTAAGTGATTTCTTGATTGGTTGGTTGATTGAAGATGCGTGAGAGATGGACAGTCAATGGGTGCATGAAAAGCTTGTGGAGTTTCTGGGTTTGATTGGACGGCCTAGAATGATGAGTCTGTAGATGGGTAGGCCTATATCTAGGTATCGCGTTTAGGTGTTTGTAATTGCAAATTGCATTTGAAATGATGTATATACATGTGTAGTAGTGTCTGACCATATAAGACAAAAAGTGGCCTATTGACTACGCGGAGATGGCAGCCCCATGTGATGTGGTCATTCCATGCACGCATGAGGTAAAGCAGCGTTATAGCCACGAGGTGAATGCACACATTATCCACGATAACACTAGATGCATTGTACCTGTGTCGTGCATGGTGATGCGTGTTTGTCCACTCAACCGATTGACCGCTGCGTATGATCACCACCGCTGACCGCTTGTTCTGCAATAGACCAAGCGCGATCAGCGCGAGGCTCGACTTAATGCAGTAATGGTTTTTGTCGGACTCTAGCTGCCCGATGGAATCTGCTTGCCAATCTCCGCTTAGCTAGTTTAGCTGCGCAAATCTCTCATGTTCCGTGTACTATAATTCTCTTGTTTTACGATCTGCGCGTAGCTATGGATTCGATTGACAGCAAATTATTGGCCTAACAAGTTAGGGAATAAAAGCGTCTCTAGCCTACTGCTTTAAAAAGAGAAAGAAAATACTAGTAAGAGAATCCTAGCTCAGTGTACTGAAAGCTGTCTAGGCATTTAGTTGAAAGGCTTTGAGATTCTTCTTATTGTTCTTGTTCTTCTTCTTTTTCAAGACAGTTTAAACCTCCCTGGGAGTAGCTCCTTTATTTAAGGACTCTGAGGGACCCGCTAGCCTCTTCCGCTCTCGTGATTCGCTGGGGTGATTATACTGCAACGCGTTTAGGAAGGTCAACGATCTCCATGGTAACACGTGGCGTCATAATGCATCAGTTATGACGTCAACAAGTCACAATTGCTGCTATGAACACGTTTATCTTGTCAAATAAGGCAGAAACAAAAGTTAAACAATAAAAAATGAGATCGAGAAAAGAAAGAAGCATAACATTAATTATAGTCCAGGAGTTTCGTGCAAATCCTTAAAAAGACACTCCAATATCATATGATATAAAACCGAATTGCAGTCTGCGCTCAAAGCACGATGGCTCAAAGAGCAAAACAGGAAGTATGACCAATAATAATTATTACTGCGTAACTTTCTGGTCATGTCTTATGCAGCATTGATGACCCGGGCACCAGCTTATTCAAGAGCGCAGTCAACAGGAGATCTACAGTAAGTCCACTTGACAGGCCAAAGAAGGCAGAGCAGCTGCTAACAAGGGTGTTGTTTTGACTATGAATTGGAAGGTGCAGGATCAGATGAGTCTGGGTGTGAATTACTATTGACGAATTAGAACTAGTGTTTTGAGTGGAAGGCTCGAGGGTGGTAAATAGTGGAGTAAGAGGCATTGCATCGGGCCATATTTTGAATTTTATTTTTAGGTCCGCAATCCCGCATCCTGTACTGTTTCCAGGATACGAGACAGTCTGAGATAGCCCCTCCCCCAGAAGGCTTTAGCCCCTCCAAGAACGGAAACCAAACTCCGCCCATGCAAGTTAAACATTAGCCCTAGTAATTATTTCTTAGAAACACAGCGCCTATGACATAATTATATTCTCATTCCTAATTGGGCTGGGCCCAAAACTAAAACCTGCGTTGACTCAAAAATTAAGCATGCGTAGAATCCCAGATGTCACTGGGAATTGCCTGACCTCCAATTAGTAAGAGGTCCTAAATTTGACTAATCATTGCACTTATTTATTACTGGTTCTTCTTAAACCCTTGCAACCGGTTACGTGTAATTAAGCAAAGCATACAAGCATGTCCTCACCTTGCACTGCTCAGGGATTGCTCTTGTATATGGGCGCTATATATTTCAGCATACAGAGCTACAGAGTAGCTGTCTGTGTCATTTATAGGCTACAGATCTGGTGGTTCCACAAGTGGTCCCCAGACAATTCGTCCAACGACAACTGGTCTACAGACGAATCGTACTGATGAAATAGAAGCTGGATTTATGAACAAAAGTTAACTGGTTTTCTAGCTTAAATGGAAGCTGGATTGATGATTTTCATTCATGTATTTCAACATGCAACCAGCTTCTACTTCAGATCTAATATACCTTCTATTTCTCGCTCGTTAGTTTCGTCAATCCAGCTTCTATTTCATATATAAAGATAACGTCATTCAGCTTCCATTACGCTGGATGACGGTTCCAGCTTCCTTAAGCGTTTTCACCAATCCAGCTTCTATTTCAGATCTAGAAATACCTTCATCCAGTTTTTATTTATCATACGTTATTTTCATCAATCCAACTTATATTTTACATTACGGCGAATATTAATAAAAGCCGCAGCCGCTGCCGTATACATGTGATTCATGCAAGTCCTATAGGCATATAATTACCATTATTTATTATCTGTTTAAAAACCAAAATACCTATGTTGCTTCCGAGAGGTAAATGCCATAAAATGGAATACACTTAGTGTCATGGTTTAGTGAAATAATACTTCTCAATTTTAGCAAACGCATTATTTTGCACGTCTCTGAAATTCAAGAATATGCCTAATTTTGGCAATGTGATAAAAACTTAAAAGAATACCTCTGCAGGCGTTTGCAGTATTGGCCAATTATAGCCGCTAAACTACAGTCCAAGTCGACGAAATCGATCGAGTCGATCGTCAGCCGAGCCAAGTCGATCGTAGCATGCGACTCGATCGACTGCCGGGCAGCCTATACTTGCCAGAGAAACGATCGATCTCTTATAATTATCTGGTCACAAAATAATTGATTCAGTCCGCAACGGTCTTCAAGACAAGACGTGCATCTTAGCAAACAGGAAAATCAAAATTAAAGTCAGGACTGGTGATAAAAAATGTGTCTATCTAAAAGTCTAAAACTCTAAACAGACGTTGACGTTGAAGATTTATTGAAATGATCGTCGTCAAGCTGTAATTTATCTGATGTAGTTTTTCATTTGCGGTTTCACAAATACAATTAGACTATGAATCGTGTGAGAAGTGATTCCTTATTCAGTCGTTCGGCCACTTATTGCTCGTCGATCCAGATGGAGACAGCACTGACTCTCGTGAAGACGGACGGATAGAGCGGGTCGCAATCTTCATCGCCCCAAGATGTTACTCCAGCCAGTAGGTGACTAAACTCACCACACACTAGAGGGCCACCCTGGTCGCCCTGTAACAGAAATGGAGCATCGTTGAACAATCAGAACTTGGAGGTGATCGACAAAAGCACATAAATATGTTTGACAAAATCTGTACACTGATTCGAATGAGCAGACGACGTGAAAATAGAAAGATAGGCTACTGATCTAAACAAATTCGAAGCCTCGATAATGTTGCTAAAAATTTGATCTTTACTTCAAATTCGGATAATCTCGATTAGACTCATCATGCAAAAGAATAAAGGTATTGTGAAGTCCGTAACGCAGCTTGTAAAGTTTCTTTCACAATCTTCAGCATCCTAGGAACTATTCTTACAGCAGATTTTGAAGATTTAATTCGAGTAGGCTAATCAGATGACCGCCATTCTGGATAGAATGATAAAGCCGGGATATTATTTTCATCAACCGGGCGCCCAATCAGTTTGAATAGTAGATTAATTGCCAGGCTGCAAAAAGCAACGCTATTATAATAGCAAAAGACTGTTTCAATTCTTATTTGATCTATGAATAAATATTAGCCCTGCCCTTGCTGACGTGGTTTCGGTTCATTATTCGGATTCCTCCAGAACTTTTGGGAGTTTTCTGCAGGCGTATCAATAAGCGCAGATAGCCTATCTTTAGGATTTCTATAGTTTAAATAAAATATTTTAATAATAATAATAAATAGCCATAATAAATGACTGACATCGCAAATAGCTCCTTCGCCGTCTCCATCGGCACACAGATGTACGCCGGAGATTTGACGATCATCCCAGGCCAGTTCGCATTCCGGGTTGGCCATAGCGATCAATTCAGTCGACCGCAAGACGTCTGGATGTGCACCGCCTTGGAAACATGCAGACAAACAAACGTAGCCTATGATTATATCATAGATTCATGCGAAACTGACTGGATGCAATTCTAGTTACCATGAACAAAGTAAAGTCTCGGACTTTGTCAACCTAGGCGCGCACCACTTGGCTTCGACTTTAGTAGTTTGACCTGAGACGAAAAAAATCAGAGAAGTTCGAGGAAATTTTATTCGATGCTTGTAATGATGACCAGATATTTATATAGCGCTACTCAGTGAAACAACTCTTGCATTCTATCAGAATGAAGTTGCTAACGACCTAACAATAATTGCTCGTCTGTATTCCACCGCTTCACATTCACTGACTGCGGGAATAGACTGTACTAGTGGGCGTGACTGAGGTAGCAATAGTAGTCTCACCACTACTGACTTATTGGCACTAGGCATATGATGAATAGATCAATAATATTATTGATCCATGGCCAACTCGGTTTTAATTGCATCTATTTTTTTAAATAAACAAAAATAGATATTTATTGAACAAGCGACAATTATTCATTCTAACTAGCCATGGAGTTTAAAAAAGCAAGTTATCATCGTATGCCCATCCAAATTAATCAGAATCTAATATCCTACCTGTGCAACCAACAGAATTGTTGATAGGCCTATCTATTATTTTGATGCTATTTGCCTTTATGAGTTAGGCCTACATTCATGAATTCGTGCATGCACAGTTCTAAACCAAACAGTTCATAACAAATGGCCAGTTCTTAGCATTTGTGTATCGTAGATAAGGAATTCGATCTACAAACAAATACACTGAGTTTTTGATGAACAGCTACATCACAAGTTTTCTTCTCAAAGTCGTTAGGCTACTTCTCGGTACATTAACGGCTTCGCTTTACAATACTGGACCGACGATAATGGTCTATGCCTACATAAATATTTATCCAAATACTACCGGTACCAACACACACGACGTGACGCATTATGACGACTTGAAGCTGAACCTTGCATCTAAAGGTCCACCAAAATACAGTGCTCGGGTATTTGCTGAATGGTTCGATTATTCACCTATTCACCTGCCTTGACTGCACAACAGAAACCTGAAGATTGTGTGTGCTTTTGCAATTTAATGCCATTATCATAAAAAATTATAATTATTCTCCAAGTCTTACCAGGAAAGGTTGCACCCCATCCAGTGGTTATACAGATGGACTCAGAGAAGTCTCCGTCCGCAGGAGTGGCCAAAGAAATTATATTAAGATTTTCGTTGAGGATGACAGCAGCAAAACCAATAACAGCTACATCATACCGGTATCCTGTATTCAGGTTGTCATCGTAATTGGGATGCTACATGAAAACAATTAATGTCACAAATGCAACAATGCTCGCATTCTTTCTTCTTAAAATTATTTCTGTATATGTATATTATACATTATATATATTCCTACTTCAGGGGTTCGCGGAACCTAATGCCGGACGCTAGTTTGTCTCCCCTACTTCGGGGACCTGGATTCCATCCCCTAGAGGAGGAGGAACTACAAGAAGGTCAAACACTATGGAACTACATGGTTGAAATAGCCTAAATCTGACCGTGTTCTGTATTGAGCCCCCTAGTTCAAAAGCGGTTCAACGACAATTTCGCTGTTTTGAGATAATCGACTTTGAAGTTTTGGCCTACTTTAGTTGGCCTAGTTCAAATCGGAATGAAAACGTTTAGGAATGAAAGATTGATATTATAAACTGTTATGAAGCATATAATCGGCATGGATAATGCCGCCAGTAAATATTAGTGAACTTTGGAGAAAATAGCATTTTTATAGCGTGGGCCAGTAATGAGTTGACAAGAATATTCGTAATTTTTACGTCGAAGTGAATCAACTTGACTTGATCCGTTTATGAACTGAATGTTTTACAATTTACAATACTCATTATGCGAATCAACTCGACATGATTCAATTAGACTAATCACTGAATAAATGTTGCAAAACACATACAAATTGAATCAGTTTTTAATTATTGTATCTTTTAAATACAACTATTGGAAAGCATAAATGCACAAAAATTATTCTAGGTTTATGGAACAAAACTTTTAACGTTACACTTCTTATTATAGTTATGTAACCAACATTTTTCATGCACACGTAGGTGTGACTGTCTTCTCTACAGTTTGTAATCGACGCTACTGCTAGATTCCATAAACCTAAAATTATATTGTGCAGCTCTGCCACACAAGTACTGCTCTGCCACACAAGTACAGCTCTACCAAACAAGTACAACTCTGCCACACAAGTACAGCTCTGCCACACAAGTACAGCTTTGTCATACAAGCATCGCTCTGCCACACTGTACAGCTTTGCCACACAGGTACAGCTCTGCCACGCAAGTACAGCTCTGCCACATAAGTACAGTTCTGATACACAAGAATAGTTTTGCCAGACAGTACAGCTCTGTCACATAGTACAGCACAGCTCTGAAACACAGCAACAGCCCTGCCACACGTACAGATCTGCCACGCAAGTACAGCTCTGCCACGCAAGTACAGTTCTGCCACACAGTACAGCTTTGCCACGCAGGTACAGCTCTGCCATGCAAGCACGGCTCTGCCACACAGCACAGCTATGCCAAACAAGTGTAGCTCTACCACACAGTACAGATCTGCCACACAAGTACAGCTCTACCACACAGTACAGATCTGACACACAAGTGCAGCTCTGACAAACAAGTACAGCTCTGCCAAACAAGTACAGCTCTGCCAAATAGGTACAGCTCTGATACACAAGAATAGTTTTGCCAGACAGTACAACTCTGCCAGACAAGAACAGCTCTGAAACACAAGTACAGCTCCACCACATAAGTACAGCTCTGAAAGACAGTACAGCTCTGCCACATAAGTACAGCTCTGTCGCATAAGTACAGCTCTACCACAGAAGTGCAGTTTTGCCACCCAAGTACAGCTCTGCCACACAAGTACAGCTCTGCCACACAAGTACAGCTCTACCAAACAAGTACAGCTATGCCACACAAGTACAGCTCTGCCACACAGTACACCTTTGCCACGCAAGTACAGCTCTGCAGCAAAATTATGGCTCTGCCACACAGTACAGATCTGTCACACAAGTACAGCTCTGCCAAACAAGTACAGCTCGGCCAAACAAGTACAGCTCTGCCAAATAGGTACAGCTCTGATACACAAGAATAGTTTTGCCAGACAGTACAACTCTGCCAGACAAGAACAGCTCTGAAACACAAGTACAGCTCCACCACATAAGTACAGCTCTGAAAGACAGTACAGCTCTGGCCACATAAGTACAGCTCTGTCGCATAAGTACAGCTCTACCACAGAAGTGCAGTTTTGCCACTCAAGTACAGCTCTGCCACACAAGTACAGCTCTGCCACACAAGTACAGCTCTGCCACACAAGTACAGCTCTACCAAACAAGTACAGCTATGCCACACAAGTACAGCTGTGCCACACAGTACACCTTTGCCACGCAAGTACAGCTCTGCAGCAAAATTATGGCTCTGCCACACAGTACAGATCTGTCACACAAGTACAGCTCTGACAAACAAGTACAGCTCTGCCAAACAAGTACAGCTCTGCCAAATAGGTACAGCTCTGATACACAAGAATAGTTTTGCCAGACAGTACAACTCTGCCAGACAAGAACAGCTCTGAAACACAAGTACAGCTCCGCCACATAAGTACAGCTCTGAAAGACAGTACAGCTCTGCCACATAAGTACAGCTCTGTCGCATAAGTACAGCTCTACCACAGAAGTGCAGTTTTGCCACCCAAGTACAGCTCTGCCACACAAGTACAGCTCTGCCACACAAGTACAGCTCTGCCACACAAGTACAGCTCTACCAAACAAGTACAGCTCTGCCACACAAGTACAGCTGTGCCACACAGTACACCTTTGCCACGCAAGTACAGATCTGCAGCAAAATTATGGCTCTGCCACACAGTACAGATCTGTCACACAAGTACAGCTCTGACAAACAAGTACAGCTCTGCCAAACAAGTACAGCTCTGCCAAATAGGTACAGCTCTGATACACAAGAATAGTTTTGCCAGACAGTACAACTCTGCCAGACAAGAACAGCTCTGAAACACAAGTACAGCTCCGCCACATAAGTACAGCTCTGAAAGACAGTACAGCTCTGCCACATAAGTACAGCTCTGTCGCATAAGTACAGCTCTACCACAGAAGTGCAGTTTTGCCACCCAAGTACAGCTCTGCCACACAAGTACAGCTCTGCCACACAAGTACAGCTCTGCCACACAAGTACAGCTCTACCAAACAAGTACAGCTCTGCCACACAAGTACAGCTCTGCCACACAGTACACCTTTGCCACGCAAGTACAGTTCTGCAGCAAAATTACGGCTCTGCCACACAGTACAGATCTGTCACACAAGTACAGCTCTGTCAAACAAGTACAGCTCGGCCAAACAAGTACAGCTCTGCCACATAAGTACAGCTCTGATACACAAGAATAGTTTTGCCAGGCAGTACACTCTGCCACACAAACACAGCTGTGTCACACAAGCACAGCTCTACCACACAGTAACAGATCTGCCACACGTAAAGCTCTGCCAAACAAGTACTGCTCTACCACACAAGTAAAATATGTAAAGGTGTATATATGCCTATTTGTATATTATGCATACAAATTATGCATCTAAGCCATAATAAGAATAAACTGTTAAGGTGTAAGTCATATTTGCATGTTGGACATTTTAGACAATGCAACCAAAAGCAGCTACAGGCTAAGAATAGATTTAATATTTTTTTAAATTTGTACATGGTGACAGTATCAATTCTTTACAATGACGCGTTTAATGCCTTACAAGTCGCCATTTTCTCCATATTGTTAATTATTAGCAACTTGGCGAGGTTCCTATCAAAGTTTGCGAAAAACTAGAGAATATCATAACCCATTGGAAATAAATTTTCTAAAGAAGGTTTTTTTGTACAGTGCTAATTCACTAGGAAGACCGTGACTGAAACGTCCAAAACCTTTGGTGGAAGAGTGAATCAAGTGTGATTGATCCACTATGCCTTGTCATAGATTGTCACTGAGTTAATAAATTTAAGCGCAAAAGTGAATCAAACCAACTTGAACCACTATTGCACCAACTTGCAATCTAAGTGGTGAACATCAAGAATGAATTAAACAGACTTGATTCGCTAATGAAGTTTCGTATGCGTTGATTATTGTCAGTTCTATAACCAATGTGTCATAAATACGCCATGATAGAGTCCTTTAGCGGCTTAGCTGAATTCACCATCGGAAAGAGCGCACTCGATTTAGTGGAAAAGTGGCTTAAAGTGAAAATCGCAAAAAATGGACTTGAACCGCTTTAGAACTAGAGGGTCCATGTATTAAAAGGCTACTTACTTACTTATGTGCCAACGCGAGTGGCAAACAAGCCAGCTGTGTGCACACCTGTGGAATATTATATTATGACCTCTATCGTTATGCATGGTCTATCCCCTAAAAGGTCATGCATGCGCGTACGTGTTCAAAACTGCCTATATGCAGTTAAGCTGAGTTGATTATAACACAAACAAGGCAATGTAGAAGGAACCTGTAGTCGGCAATGAACATAACCGAATTATGCACATATTCGATATCCACATTTACCCAAAGTCATCCTCGATTGATATGCGCTAAATTAAAATGGGATCAACCAGATTATCATATGCAAATAAGTGATTTGCATTTAGTTAAGTAGCGTCTATTGTTTGAAGGCCTACTAGTTTAGATAATTATTCATAATGAGATAAGTGTAGCCTAAAACTGTGCGGAAAATAAATGTTAATTTCATTAAAAAATTATAATTGATAATTGCAGGGTATGCCTACCCTGCTCACTAAGTTGAGATCTCTGACGACACATGTATCACAGTTTGTAATTGTGCGATCAGCAGTACCGCCAAGGATACTGTAGACGCCGCTGATAATACAGACACACATCATTATATATATAATGTATATATATATAACATAAAGAGTAAACAAAGATAAAGATTAAAGAAATTAAAAAAGAATAAACATATATAACATATATAATTATATATATATATATATAGGCCTATATAAATAAAGAGAAGATTATGTTTGTTTGACCTGTTTTTCTGTTTGACCGGGACCCATTTCCACAGGTTTGAGCTTTCACTCCAAACCTTGACTACTCTGTCGGTCTGGGCATGGGACATCCCGTGGAGGGGTTGGTGAATCCCTACCACCATGGGGCCAAGGTGGTGGAGCGAAAACTCTAATTTTCGTTGTAAATTTCCATTCCCTTGCCATAGTTGAAAACTGCTGAAACGTTGCAGCTAGACAGCCATAGGGCTACAGGGGCCACTTCGCCCTACCCAACACACACACACCTGGAAGTGGATGCAGGATATTATTGGGAGGGGGGTGAAAAACAATTTGCCGGTAAACGGAAATATCACGAGACGCGTACCGGTTATGACGTCGGAGTGTGATGAGGTTTGTGGTTGGGTGGGGTGGAGTGGGGTGGGGTGGGGAGCGGACGGCTGGGGAGCTGGTGACACGAAATGGAGTATCCCCCTGAAAGCTATCCGGGGGATGAATTAATCTATCCCTCCGGATGGAATTTACCGGTCTAGACTATCCGGGGGGGATGAACCAGTCTATCCCCTATTTTGAAAAATGCGTATGATTGAAAAATTTGTGCTCTGATCGAAATTTGAAGTGAGTCTAATTGTTTTAAGTGTCCTAAGCAATGTTCAGAGAAAGGCGACTCGAATTTATTCAGTGACTCTGAGTGTTTTTAAGTGGTTTAAAAGTTTTAAGTGCTCTAAAACCAAAGCAAAAAATTATCTTGTGGGAATAAACATACCTGTTAGTGTCATTGTTCAAAACAAAGCAGATGAAAATTAATTTGCAAAAAAAACCCACGCGGAAGTGAATTTTTCGACTTTTCTTCATTGGGGGGGGGATACGATTAATACGGGGATACTCTATTTCGTGACACCGGCGGTTTGGGCGGGTTTGAGTGCGCCAAATGCGAAATTTATCGGGCACTGCAGAGTACCCCAGAGAGGCGGAGGCAAGGTGGGCCGGCGGGTTACGGGAGGGTCAGTGGGTGAGTGGAATGGACAAAATAAGTGAGGGTGGTGAATAGGATCGACGATATGGGATGAAGTGAAGTGACACTGGGGATGTAAGGAATTAACCGGAAGCGGGGCAAATCCTAAATTTTCCGGGCAACGCCGGGTATCCCAGCTATAGTTATATATATATATATATATCAATGCATGTTTGATAAAAGTGAATGAATGTGCAATGGTGCATTCGGCAGCTGATTCGTGTAGGTTTACTATCCAGATCAAATTGCATTTAGAATGTATCGCATATACGCATCATTTGCGCAACAATGTCCCATCAGGATTATGCGTTCTGTTTTTCATTTACGATAGTCATGCCGTGGTTCTGTAATAGAACATGCGAAAGAATAAAACACTGCTTTAGTTGTACTGCATACAGGCTGAATGATTCCACGAACCGTTCGCAGTGCGCAAGGTCCTGCGAGGAGAAGCAGGTTTCGAGAAGAGAGAATGCAGAGGAGAGACGAGACTGCCAGACAGAAGTGTTGAGCGAACAGAAGATGAAAGCACATTCCAAAGAGAAGGACTAGTTGAGGTAAATGTTCGAGACTGAGCCATAGCAGTTTTAGAGCGAGGAGGCAAGAGACCAGGTCTGCTGGATGAACGAAGTGAATGATGGTATGAAGCTGAGTGAGGACAATGTGATAATAATTATAACATCAGCCAGATATCTCTGGGCATGACCCCCGCAGAGTTTTGAGAAGTTTTGGCAGGACACCTCTCTTTTTAGAGCATTGTAAGTAGAATTCGTCCACATAAAAAAATAAAAAGCCAACCATCACAGACCGACAATGACGACATGATATGGACATGACATGACATGACATAACATGACATTACATGGCATGCGACTTAACTTCTCTTTCCTATATAATCTTCGATGCGCTTTGTATGAAAACAAATATTAAAGGCCTACTTCTAAACACGTCTTCATTTTGAAAATGCTAAATCAATGCTGATTATGAATGACATGGCATCAACAAAGAATTATTTTGAATTGCGTTACAGCTTCACATTCAAACATTGAACATACATGGGTTCGGCTGTGCACCGAGCGGAGGTCACGGCTCGAGTGGTCGAGATGAGAGATGCCCCGCACGAGTGAACGCCATCCACGCGCAACGACAGCTGATGCGTGCTGTTGCGAAAGTCAGCAACGCCACCGTCGATTATGTACGGCTGCACATCGATACCGAGAGCTACAAAATAATATAAACCTCGTTGGTCAGTTATAATTATATCAACGCCATCTAACGCTTCTTTAATGCATCTCACGAAACTGCTTTTAACCCATGCATAAAATTTAATGGCGTTGACTTTTTCAAAAGAAATCGTCCCTCAGAAGATGAATAGTGTCCAGAAAACTAGTTAAAGAGATCTTCTACAGGTTTATTGTCACTGATATTAAAGCTACATGTGATAGTTAGCCTACAACGAAAAGAGAATAATAATTATAGTTGCTGGAATGGTTCTGTTATCATTGATCTTGTGGAATTGCCTAGTAGGCTACCGTGGAGAATCGTGACGCTTTAGTAGTCAACTCTACTGGATAGGAAACCACAATGGAGTTTGCAGTTTGTCCAGTAGGTCTACACCCAGAGCTGTTCTGGTAACATTTTACGTGAGTAGCCTACGCACTGCGGTCGAAAAATAATGACTTTTATTTTGTTATTTAATTAGTTTTGTTTCTTGCATAATCGCGATCTTCGACTATTTTATGCTCGTGATTGTTTCTCTCACAGTTTTTTAAACTGTAAGCTTACTCTTTGTGACGAAACTATGCGTTGCATACCCGCGTATACCCTCGTCTACAGCCCTGCCTACACCACCAACAGTTAGCCTACTGTCGTGTAGCCATAGTCAGAATTATTATCAATTAATTTAGCAGTGTCCGTTGTAAGCATTCTGAAAAATATAGATTTCATATTTATTCATCCATGTATTTCATTTCTAAATTCGTTTGTTAAAATAAATTTCTGGGTTTCTTTATAATGTCCATATTTTTGCTCAATAAGCTTATGATCTGTTTAACAGGTTATAGGCGTCTCCAGCTATCGATCGCCGCGGAGTTTAGATGAAGGTAGACTTTTCGCGGATAAAGCTACATTTAGAAAAATGTATTCACACAATATTGTTTTGCTACAATATTTCTACAAAAGGCCTTTTGAAGGATCTCGCAATCCGTAATTAGCGACCCAACCCCTTGAACAATGAGAATGAAAAAATTATATATTCGAAGGTCAAGAGTTATTAATTCTCACCAGGCAGAACCAAACATAACAAAAGCAAGATCCTCATGATTGACGATGTATAAATCAGGTCGTATAACAGCGACTTCCTCCGAGAGGCAATCGCTTACATAGGACCTATTACCAGAGCGAAATAAAATTCGAACAAGCTGTACGATTTTCGCTGTGGTAAAATTATCTTATCAAGCAGGTGGCCGACGTAAATGGAGCAGACTAGCAAAACGATAAAGTGCACCTGTTGAGAAAACGCTTTCATTAGCCTACTGACCTAATTATTGAAAGTGCTTATTACGAGTAATATGACAAGCATTCGAGCGCAGTCTGGTATAATATTCAGGGAGCACTAACACTCCAACTCGAGGTATGGCCCACCTCGGTTAGAGGAGTGCCTGAGGGATTTGAAGAGCAGTCGGGACCGTTGGAAAGTCGACGTAAACCTAATAATAATGTCACTGATGTATTCATAGAACCTAGCTGCCATTCATAGTATTAAGACCAAACGCGTAATTATGAAAACTCACTTTACTTATTCACGCAATACTTCTATTAACTGTTCTCAACGATGTAACAAAACGATTACCTTCCGGTGTCCCGTCATTAGCGCGCTGGACAAAGCGTGCCAGAAAAAGCGCGCCAGAAAAGCGCGCCAAGCAAAAGCGTGCCAACAAAATCGCGCCGTCAATAATAATTGAGGAGCACAATTCCAAAACTCACTCAGTCCAATTGATAAGCATTGGACTGAGTGAGTTTTGGAATTGTGCTCGTAAATTGCGTGCAGCAAAATTTGGAGTGGGTGGGGTGGGTGGGGTGGAGGTGGGGGAGGTGGAGGGAGGTGGAGGGTGGGGTGGGAGTGTTGGGGTGGGTGGAAGTGGGGTGGAAGTTGGGGGCTAGGACAAGGAAATTTTCCCGAAAACCAAAATTTCTTTGGCCGCACCGGTGAAGGTCGGAGTGTGGTGGCTGTGGTGGGTGTGGTGTGGTGGGGTTGTGGCCGGAGCGGGTCGAATCCTAAATTTCCCGGGCAACGCCCAGTACCCCGGCTAGTATATAAACATAGATGCATCTTCAGTATACAATTATGAACATGTTACAATTAAAATTTACTCAATTCATCTTATTACTAAGAAAAGCAGTGATACTCTAGAGTCTAGAACCAATTCCAAATTATTATTGCAAAACAAATGTACTCGATGTCGATATATATATATATATATATTTATTTATTTATTTATTTTAGAAAATTATATAGCGCCTCTTGAAGGCAGGCTACTCAGAAGCGCTCCCGGCCCAACCACGGCTAAATAAAACAGTTTTTAGGTTCTTAAGGAACAGAGCGGAGTGACCCCTGCATGGGCGCCCGCAGAAATTTTTGCAGGGGGGGGCAAAATTTTTAAGTTGGTCAAGG
Source organism: Lumbricus terrestris (assembly GCA_949752735.1). Classification (NCBI taxonomy): domain Eukaryota; kingdom Metazoa; phylum Annelida; class Clitellata; order Crassiclitellata; family Lumbricidae; genus Lumbricus; species Lumbricus terrestris. Next base: position 50,811,185 of record OX457040.1, on the reverse strand, counting down.
TTAAATTTCCTGACCGCAAGAGCATAAAAATTGCAAAGCTGGAAAGTGAGAATATGGGTATTTTTCAAATAGGTTTCTTAATGCATATTTCTCAGTTTCATTTTGCGTAAGCCTCAATCACTTCAATATGAATAGTTTTCTTAGAGCGAAGAAATTTATTAAAAATCAAAAGTAGAATGTTAAAAAGTAGGTTTTTGAAGGGGCTCTATAGATCTATAATGAATGAATGAATAAATGAACGAAAAACAGGTATATCAGTTTTAAAGGGGCAAGTGCTCCATCAAGTTACTTCTATATTTTAATCGTAATTTCTAAACTTCTAAGGTTCCACTCCAAAGTCAATTGTAGGGCAACAGCTCATTCAGAAGCGCTGCATCGAGTCATCAGGCTGTTCAAAGGGCTGTCAAGAAAGAGGTCCGAGTCCTGTAACCAGAGGGTCAGATGCTATTGCAGGTGTCGTTTAGGAAGGTGGAGGATCCCGAGGATCAGAAGAATGGGGTATCAACTCTTTTGAACAGAGGAGACGTTGGTTTTGGGAGAAAATCTCGAGACTTGATAACCAGAGTCAATTATCCAAGTTTCTCTACAGCTTGGCCTACCTAAATTCTGTACTAGCTGGCAGCATGCAAAATGGACAAAATGCAGCCTCATGACTTAAAGCAGACTTGATTCCATATATAACGCTGGTGAATATGTAGATCTCCATTACTTAATTTCAATGGGCTGTTGATAAATTTCAAATTTTTACATTGGTGTAATTTATTGATAATTAATTTTTGCGTAGTTGTGAAAAACTGCATTAGCCTACAGCGAGATTCCAGACAAGTATATAGGCCATAATCGATAGGAATACTATTTGTATGGGCACCCACGGGAGGGTTAAAAATCATTGTTACCGTTTTCAGCAAGAGCTTGAAAAAATGCAAGGCAGAAAATTGACAGCTTCTTTATTTCTAAAGAGATTTCATTACTTAAATTTCTGACTTTCACTGAAGTGTATCATTCGTAACATTAGTATTCCAATGTGAAGAAATTTCTTAAAACCCAAAAGTAGTAGTTAGAAAAATGGGTTTCAATTTTCCAGGGGGGGGCAAGTGCCCCCCCTTGCCCCTATGTGCGGGCGCCCATGGACCCCTGGGAATTAAGCGCGGTGTAACAGGGAGACCATTCCAAGCTGTAGGACCTGCAACAAAGAATGAACGACGCTGTCGGATAGCAGTCCGTGAGCGGGGAACCAGAAGCTCAGCGTGGTTCGCCGATCGAAGGGTGGATCGACGCTGAACTCCCAAGGTGGAACAACAGAGTTCTCGAAGATACGGTGGAGCTAGTCCTTCAATGCACCGCCTAACCAGCGCACATACCCTGTATGCAATCTGCTGTGGAGAAGCCAGTGTAAGATATACCGCATATACAATCATGTAGGATGAGACATGGCCATATTTTGGGATATGGCCAACAAGTCGCGCCGCAGAGCGGAGGACCCGTTCCATGCAGCCAATCCGGTCAGCCGGTAGTCCATGATAGAGGGTGCTGCAGTAGTCAAGGCGGGAAACTACGAAAGAGTGAACAAGAGTAGCGGCAGCATATATATATGTCATGTCGATATATATATATGATATATATATGATATATATTAGGGTGGTTGCATCTCCTATAGAAAATTTTCAACTTAAGATGTCATATTTCTCCAATCCGGCATTCCGTGCCACTTGGTTTAAAACCTATGTAGCCCAAAAATTATCGGAATTCAACAACATTTAGGACTTGCACAATGTCTTTGAAGTTTAGGATTTTACAAATAATTGTCGTAATTTCGAGTAATAGTATTATTGACTTCGCATTTTTGGACCTATGATTTTCTGACACAAATACTTAGTACTTTTTGCTTATACACATCTGAAAAGTAAGTTTTGTAATGTACGTGTCATCAGTGATTGCTAATTGTTTATTTTTATTAGCATTTTAGTGGTAATTGACAGGTGAGTTTCTGTGATCGATGATAAATTCATCCAATGTCACGATCTTTTGATAGTTCCAATATAAGTCTTCACTACACACAGGCCTAGTCTTACAGACACTAGGCCTATCATATTGTGCTGTGTAGTATCTCATACACTAAACATTTATGAAGGCCCTATAATACTTTTTACAAGTGCAAAGTTCCATCTAAAATGCATGTATTCCAAACAACGATATCCTTTAGTGTTCCGGTTGTGAATACTGCTCTTCCTTCATACTGCATCAGCTTGCATGCATGTGCATCATCTTCACCAAAACATGCTGTGCTGTTCACTGGTCAAATTGTTTCCAACATCACCATACATACTTATTATTGCACATTGTACAACATCAAAGGTACACTATTTTAAATGTCTGCATCTAATATTGCGATGGCGATGCCGACTACAGTAGAGTTAATGCTCGATCAGCAGCGGTGATATGACAAACTAGGGAACGGAGGAGCGCTTCGAAGGTTCGTGGAGACCTGCATGCGAACTTATCAGAGTACTGTTCGATTATCATAAGCGTGAAAAACACGGCCTCGAGGACAGTGTCACTCAGACTACAGTAACTGAACAGCTTCTCCTCATTTGGGGCAAAGCCAAGTCTTTGACGAAGGCTCCAGCTCAGGTGGCTGAACATGTTTGGAGGCTGCAGACTGGCAAGTTTAAATAAATTAATCAATCGCACATCGGCTTCAAATCGGCCTCCAAACCGTAGAAATTTTGAAGAAATCCTAAATGGGTGACGACATCAATTTACTGCTTGAAGATGTTGCTATTTCAAGTCGAGTAAGCTCTCGGCTACAGCAACGTTTGGAGTTATCGTGTCGATCATGTTGCTGCGAACATATGTTGGAACATTTGATAACGTTAGTCTCTTTGCGATATGCATCTATGTGGCCGATACTGGTTTCAAACCCCATCAGAAGCCATTGCTCCTAAAAACGATCTAGTACTGCATTGTTCTTTTCTTTGCATCTACAGATTCCAATTCTCCCAACCATACACAAAAAATACTAGGCCGACATGGTTTAATAACAAAATCAATTCGTGGCATGTTCCACAACTTGAAACAGCTAGATGCATTTAAGCAACACGATCCAAGTGGTCTGATAAATCATGATGACTAAACGAAGAGCAAGACAAGCTGCAGATCCAGAATGGACATCAGTGATCTAGCTGAGCGAGGTGTTGCCCGTATTCAGCACCTCGATGCCTCAATTACAAGGACACAGAGCGGGGCGCTGTGGTGTAGTGGTGGCGTCGTTGCCTGAAGTTCGAGGTTCAAATCCACATCAAGTAACCGAGTAGGGACCTATGGGCAAGTCCTTCACTCGCAATTGCTGAGCGCTTCGGCGTGAAACTTTGGCACAGTGACCGCGCTGTAGTAGGGAGCGCCTCTGCGCAGACAGCTTGAAGGGGCGCTATAGAAATGGATGAATTATAAATAAATAAAGGAATGAAGGACCAAACAATTTCTATCACAAGTTATAGAAGAGCATCACAACTCGTTCTCGTCGCGAGCAAAGGAGAGTGCCGTAAAACCTTCAAGGTCACATTGACATTGATTAAGTGCCTCGGCATCAATATTAACGATTGCAATTTTAATCACCAAGCAGTGTAATCATTAATAATCAGGCATGCAATAATATAGTTACATTGTAATGACTTCTGGTCTGAAGACACATGGTTGACTACAGTCATTATGCTTAATGTTCGTGTCATAGGTAGGCACAGATATATATAGAGATATGTATATATATATAATTATATTTATTTAAAATTTATCATGAACTATTATGAACTGTCAATCTTGAACTATGACAGGACACACTGTGCTCTAATTGGACAGTATAGCATTGTAGGAGGAGTTACTTGGTATATAAAGCTGTGTATATTGATAATAAAGTAGTTGAACTTGAATCTGTGTGGAGTCAACTCGTGGCCTGTGGCCAACGTAGGGCAGAGAGGCTGACATTTGGTGGCAGCGTGGTGGGATGCGAATGATCCCTGGCCACGCAAACTGAACTGAAGAGACTGTTGGAGTTTTGGAGAGACAGATAACTAGCAACAAGTTGTTATTTTGTCTGAATCGTATACGTGAGACGATTTACGATTATTTTCGGTTGACAGTTGGTTAATGAGTGCAGCAAGGGCTGATCCTAAATAGGTCTGAGTTGCATTCGTTGCCTTCTGTCTGACGCCGATGCTGTTTTGGAGGAAATCAGTCGATGCAAAGCTGATCGATCTTCAAGGCTACAGTGCAGATAGTGTCTACATCGGACGGTGTCTGTGTGGAGCAATTTAATTCCGGTCGCGAGAGGACGAGGAATAAGCCGTTCAACTGGTTGACGGTGACGATCTGTGAAAGTGACGATCGACCTGTGAAGGTGACGGTGACGATCTGTGACGATCTGCGAAGGTGACGATCTGCGAAGGTGACGGCAACGATCTGAAGGTGACAGCGACGATCTGAAGGTGACGGCGACGATCTGCGAAGTGACGGTGACAATCTACGAAGCTGATGGTGATGATCAGAGCGGACGGTGAAACAACCGAAGTCAACTGAACCTGTTGCTGGTTTGGGAGAAGACGACGGCGGAAGAAAAGAACTCTGTTATAAAAGATAAGTTAATTTTCTTGTACACGTGTGAAGTTGTGAACACTTTTGGGTGTGATTTTTGTTTGGTGGTGATTTTGATTGCGTAGTGAGTTTCTTTATGTGGTGATTTTGATTGTGTATTGAGTTTCTTTGTGTGGTGATTTTCTTTGTGTGGTTATTTTGTGCTTGATTTGCATAACAAGATGGAAAGTCTTACGAGTGAAAGACGTGCAGAAATGAACAGTATGTCTACTGAGAGGGTGAGACAAATGTTGAGGGAGTATGGGAAGTCGCAAGATGAGTTGTTTTTGCTTGATCGAGAGGCACTCTGTGATGAATTGGCCAAGGCATGGATTGCAGAAGGAGAAATACAGATAGGTGCCTATGTTGAATTGGGAGAAGAGAGCAGAATATCAGAAGAGGAAGAGTATAGACCAAGACGGATGAGTACCGACAGAGATGAGAGAATGAGAATGGAGGAGATGGCTCGAAGGAGAGAGGAGAGAAGAGAAGAACTGGCTTTAAGAAGAGAAGAAATGGAGATGAGAAAAGAGGAGATGGCATTTCAGAAACGGCAATTACAATTGCATATGGAGAATATGGAGAAGGTCTGGAAGAAGCAGGAAGAACAGATTGCGGCAGAAAGATCAAAATGGAGAGAACGTGATGAAGAAAGAATGAAAAGAAAAGAGGAAGAGGAGGAGTCGCCTGTTGTCAAAATGAAAAAATTAGGTGATGCCATGAAACATGTACTACCGAAAATGCCGGTGGATTTGGCAGAGATCCCTTTGTATTTCGAGACTGTTGAAAATGCATTTCAAAGTTTCAAAGTTGAAAAAGAGTTTTGGGTAAAATTACTGTTACCACTGATGTCGTACAAGGCCCGGGCTGTGTTAAATCGACTGTCTTACCAGGATCATGATGATTATGATCGTGTGAAAGATTATATTCTCAAGGAATTTAAACTGACTCCTATGGAGTACAGAGCCAAATTTATCGAGGCTAAAAAATCGCCTGATGAAACGTTTGTTTTGTTTAACATGAGGTTAAAGAATCTATTTAATTATTATTTACGCAGCAGGGATGTGAAGCAGAGCTTTGAAAAACTGTTTGATTTGATGGTTGCTGATAGGCTAAAAGAGTCTTTGGCTCCTGGCCCGTTGCAGTTTGTGTTGATGAAGGAAGGAACAGACTGTTTAAAAGCTGATGCGATCGCAGATTTGGCAGACCTTCATGTCAATAACAAAATTGGTTATTTGGGTCCATCAAAACCATTTTACAATCAATCAAAAACACCAGAGAATAATTCTTACCAGAGTAGGCCTAAGGAGCAAGGTAACAGAGAATGGAAAGAAAGAGGTTTTGTGAAGGAAAATGTGTTTTCAAGTAAGTATGTAAGACCTGAAGTGAAGCCAGGTTTCACAGAAAAGAATGAGAGAAAATGTTGGAACTGCGGTGATAAAAGGCACACAATAAAAATTGTTGGAAAAAACAACAGAAAGAAGTCTCAGCCAGGGCATGTGCACTAGATGAAATGGAGATGCCGAGGATAGAGGTGATCAACAGACCTGATAATGACATTGAAGATGTGAGAGAGATAGAAACTGAACCGAAGGTCGTAATGAAATGTGTGACCAAGTCAGAAAAGAATGAAGAGATAAATGTGAGGAATGAAGGAAGGAAAGAAGAGGTTACAAATTACTTTAACAGCAATCCAATTCTTAAAAAATCGACTTTGCAGCATGTAGGCATTGAAATAAAACAGAGTGGAAGTGGAAATAGGAGGATCAAATGTTTGGTTGACTCTGGGACAGAGATTCCAGTGGTGTCCAAGGAAATAATCAAAGGCATGCCAGTGGAGGAGATGGGTAATGTAAGTTTGCAATGTGTTGCTGGAAAAGCTATTACCGCAAAGCTGGTTAAACTGGAATTGAGATTGGTGAACGAAGAGATGGAAAAGAACGACAAATGTTTAAATATCGGACCTTTTATGCCAATAATTTGTGCAGTGGTTGATGATATGACAGGGAAGGAGACTTGTTTGTTACATCCTGAGATTATTGCAGAATTAAAATTATTGCCACAAATTCCTATTCTGGACACCAACATTCAGTCAAATATGATGACAAGATCACAACGTAAAACGGCTGAACAAATGAGTGAGGAAGTAAGTTTGGTTGAAGAGCCAAACAATTTAGATAAAACTGAAATGACAGATTTGCACTTGGATAATTTGTTTGACTTGGAAAAACAGGAAAGTCAGGCAGATAACTTGGCATCGCCACAACAGCCGAATCAGTTATCAGCGCAACATCAATTACAACAGACTCTAGGTTTATCCGATTCTATGGTCTTTGCAAATCAACAGCAATCTGATGAATCGTTGCGGAAGTGGTTCCTCTTGGCAAAAGCAGGAAATTCGGAGTTCTGTTTATGTAATGGCCTGTTATATAAACGAGCAAAGATAACAGGACAGGTTGTTTTCCAGCTGGCTGTGCCTCAACAAAGACGACAGAAGATTAAAGAATTGGCTCACGAATCAGTGTTCGGCGGGCATTTCGCCGAGGATAAAACACGAGAGCGGATAAGTTTGTCATTTATTTGGCCCGGAATGAGAAATGAGATTAAAGAGTGGTGTACATCCTGTACTGAATGCCAACTAAAAGCCAGAAATGTTGTGTTAGATCGAGTGCCAATAACTGCCATACCCAGAGACCAAATAGCTTTCAGAACGTTCCAAATGGATTTAATTGGGCCTATTGAGCCAGCATCATCACAGGGACATCGATATTGTTTATGCATAGTTGACCTCTGTACTAGATGGCCTACAGTGTTCTTGCTAAAAAATTTAACTGCAACAGCTGTTTGTAATGCACTTTTGGAATTGTTTGTTAATGTCGGGGTCCCATCTGTTATTATTAGTGATCAGGGGACAAATTTCACTGCGCGATTAACGCAAGAATTTTTGAAATTGTTAGGGTGTAGCCCAAGATTCAATACTCCAGGCCATCCGCAAAGTTCAGGAATGGTGGAGAGATGGAATCAGTCTTTGAAAAAAATGATACATCATGTGATTCAGAAAAACCCAAGAAAATGGCATATTTTGATACCATTCACTGTTTGGGCTTTACGTGAAGTGCCTAATGCGACGACCGGTGTAGCCCCATACTTACTAGTCTATGGAAGGTTACCTCGGGGACCTTTAACTATACTGAAGGAATCATGGGCAAATGAAATTACATTCTCACCAGATTTAGGGAACAAACCCTTAGAGTATTTGGAGAAATTGAAGCAAAATTTAAATGAAGTTTTGAAAAATGCTGATATTCATTCTCAGTTGAAACAAGAACAGTATGTACATCAGTACAATAAGCATGCTAAAGATAAATCATTTGAACCTGGAGATACTGTTGTTGTTTTATACCCAACATCAAATAACAAACTAATGTCCCGATGGCATGGCCCTTGTAACATTTTGCAGAAAAGGTCAAAAAGTTCATATTTAGTGGATATGGGTGATGGCGGTAGAAGAGTTGTTCACGTGAACAAAATCCGGAACTTTATAACCAGAGCATTAGGTTGTGGGTTAATTGTGGATGAAGATGAGGCATTTGGAAAAATCTGTGAAATGCCTATTGAAACTGAAACTCAAAGTAATCATTTGCAGATAGATCATAAGCAAATTGAACATTTGACTGTTGCAAAACAAACACAATTGCTGAATGTTTTAAATAAATATGCTGACTGTTTTTCTGACAAACCTGGTTTGTGTACTGTCGTAGAGCATGAAGTTAATCTGCGACCTGAGTTTGTGCCAAAAGAGTTTTCTGCCTACCGTATACCATTGATGTATCGGCCAGAAGTCGAAAAACAGATTTCGGAACTCATCACACAAGGCATCGTGAGACAATCAAGCAGTCCAATGGCGACTCCGCTGGTGATTGTAAAGAAGCACGACGGATCGTTGCGTCTCGCATGCGATTATCGTTATATTAATGGTTTTACAATAGAATGTAAATTTCCGATGCCTATTGTGGATGATGTTCTTATGAAAGTGGGTAGAGCGAATTTCATTTCAGTGTTTGATTGCAGAAGTGCTTATTGAACATGTCCGGTAAAAACTTCCGATCAATGGAAAACAGCGTTTATTACACACCATGGATTATTTGAGTGGACACGAGTTCCTTTTGGCATGGTCAATTCTGGCAGAACTTTTGTGAAGGCTATCAATATTGTTTTGCAGCCTGTCAAAGATTTCACAGAACCTTATATAGATGACATAGCTGTCCATTCCATGACCTGGGAAGATCATATTAGACATGTTGAGTTGTTTCTAATGCAGATGAGAAAACATCATTTGACTCTAAATTTAAAAAAGTGTGAATTTGGCAAACCTGAAATCAAATTTATCGGTCATGTGGTGGGTTCGGGTCAAAAGAAAATGAATCCTGACAAAATCAAGGCAATGTTAGACATGGCTAGACCATTAACGAAAACTCAACTAAGGCATTTCATTGGTTTACTCGGATACTATAGACAATTTGTAAAAAACTTTGCCAAAATTGCAAAACCACTGACTGATGAAACTGGGAAAAAGAAACCTGAAAATGTGTGTTGGACACAAAACCATCAGATAGCATTTGATGAGTTAAAGCGTTGTGTGTGTAACGATGTTGTTCTTAAAATATTTCGTTTGGGTGAACCAGTGAATCTGTATTGTGACAGCAGTTATGCAAGCGTTGGGGCAGTAATGACCCAATTAGATCATGAAGGAAAAGAAAGGCCAGTTTCTTTTATTAGCCAAAAATTGACGGCCACTCAACAAAACTGGGCCACAATAGAGAAAGAAGCATATGCCACTGTTTGGGCTCTATCTAAATTGAAGGATATTATTTTGGGCTCACACATTGTCATTTTTACCGATCACAATCCTTTGACTTATTTAAGCACGACTATGTCAAAATCAGCCAAACTGGTTCACTGGAGTTTAGCGTTGCAAAATTTTGATGTAGAGATTAGATACAAGAAAGGAAAATTGAATATCGTTGCTGATTGTATGTCTAGACTTTAGAGGAGTAATGTAATGTACATATGGATCCAGGGAAAACATATGTAGTAGATAATTAGTGTTTAGTTTAATTATTATTGTGTTGATTTGTTATATATTATATTTAAGTTTACAAATTGTTATGATTTGAAAACTTAAAAAAAAGGGGATTAGAGGTAATGTCATAGGTAGGCACAGATATATATAGAGATATGTATATATATAATTATATTTATTTAAAATTTATCATGAACTATTATGAACTGTCAATCTTGAACTATGACAGGACACACTGTGCTCTAATTGGACAGTATAGCATTGTAGGAGGAGTTACTTGGTATATAAAGCTGTGTATATTGATAATAAAGTAGTTGAACTTGAATCTGTGTGGAGTCAACTCGTGGCCTGTGGCCAACGTAGGGCAGAGAGGCTGACAGTTCGAGTTTTCGCTTCTTTGATACATGGTAAAACTATGATGGTGTTGTGCAAGTCCTAAATATTAATATTTTCTCATGCAACTTTTTGTGTGATATGTCTGGATGGAGTGGCACCAAATGGAAACTTGGAGAACAGTAGATTCGCACTTTCATTTTTAACGACCACCCTAATATATATATATGTCATATATGGTGATAGTTGTTGGCTGCATGAATGGATCCGGATTTGACGAGGGCCTATAACAACAGAGGCCGTTGCCACCAGAAAAATTGTTTGTTATAATACTGGTCTATAGGTGGTGTTGGCTGCCTAAATACATACACACACACACACACACACACACACACACACACACACACACACACACACACATATATATATATATATATATATATATATATATATATATATATATATATATAGCCTATATATATAGAGGAATATGTATTGGCTTGATTATAGAGTAGTGGTTAACACGCTGGCCAAGAGTGCGAGAGGTAGTGAGTTCGAGCCCCCGTTGGGCGGATTTGCTTTGTAGGCTGCTATCAGCGCCGTGTAATTACAAAGCTGTCTGTTCAGTTGGTAGTTAAGTTTAATTAAGATTACTGCATAACCTGTAAATGTAAAGCGCAGTGCGTCTTGCAGGCGTTTAATTAAAGAAAAGATATTATTATTATTATTATTATTATTATTATTATTATAGTCTATGTATAGACACATATAAACACGTTTAACTTCTACAGGTGTTCGTTGATGATTATATCAACCTAAACGTGTCTATAATACATGACATATATTTTATGTTTAGATACGTTTAAGTTCAAAGGTGACCGCTGCTGATCTACAGGGTGGGCCGTAAAAAGACCCTCCTAAATTTGTTGCCAATATCTTGGTCAGAAGTGAGATTTTCTAAATCAATTATAGGCCTACAGGATGGGCGAAAAAAGACCCCCTTCGGTTTTTTGCCAATATCTTGACCAAAAGTACGAATTTAGAAATGAAATATTACAGGCTTATAGACAATTTCATCAAAATATTTCAAAAAGAACAAAAGTTATATCACTTTTAGTGAGGCCACCCACCATTTTTTGACGATTCAAAAAACGTAACGCAACAAAAAGTAGCAAAAACACGATATTATCAAGTCTCATCTCAAATAATTGTTATCAAATAGCCTTGATGTTGATAGATAATCATTATTATTACTATTTTAAAAAGAAACAGGGTACCAGCGCAGCTGCACGTCACTGTGAAGTCACTTAGCAAAATGACAATCACGTTGGCAAATAAGGAATCTTTCAGATCAATAATTTTGCTATTAAAGCAATGAAATTCAAATTTCTAGAAAATAAAAATGGCCAAAGTGTCAATGACAGACAAAATGTATATTCAGACACCTCTTGAGCAAGATCATGGAGATCCAAGGCTATGAGCAACGTTTACTCTGATAAACAGTGAGAGCGCAGAAATTAAGATTTAAGCTTAGAGTTAAGAAATTTGTCGTAAAATGAAAGGAGATCGGCTCAATGTCGATTGTTCTGGTTTCATTGAGAAAACAAACGGTCCCAAGTCTCCGGATTTGAACCTAATGGATTGATGATCAATTGCGGAGAGCTATGCTGAAGAAATATCACAATCTGCAACTAAAACCAAGAGCGGTAAGAGAATTGATGAGCGCATTGGTGTTGATATGGGAAGATTTGCCTTTGGAACGCATCAACAGCGCCATCAAGAACTTTGCAAAGAGACTCAGAAGTTTTGGCATTGGTTGTGGACACATTGAACACAAGTTGTGAAGCACTATCAAATTCCTTTCACAACAGTTATTTGAGATGTGACTTAGCAAAATCGTTTTTATTACTTTTTGTTGCGTTACGGTTTTGAATTGTCAAAAAACGGTGGGTGGTCTCACTAAAAGTGATATAACTTTTGTTCTGTTTGAACTATTTTGACTAAATCTGGCCATGATGTGTAGATATGAAATGCCTATAATCCTGTAAAATGTCATTTCGAAATTCTTACTTTTGGTCAAGAGATTGACAAAACGCCGCAGGAGGGTCTGTTTTGGCCCACCCTGTACACTGTACAGGCTTAAGTGCAATTCATATTTATATGTACGCATGGGCGGAGTTTATCAGGGGCTAGGGGGGCTAAGCCCCTCAAGAAGACCCAGATTCATTTTTGGGCCGTGTAAATGGTATCTTTTCCCGGGATTAGCCCCCCCCCCTAAGAAGTCTTTAGCCCATCCAAGAACGGAAACCAAACTCCGCCCATGTATGTACGTGCAATGGCCAGATTTCATCAAAAATATTTCCAACAGAACAAAAGTTACATCATTTTTAGTAAGTACACCCACTGGTTTTTGACTATTCAAAACCATAACGCAATAAAAACAAATAAGGATTTTATTAAGTTTCATCTCAAATAATTGTTGCCAAATAGACTTGATATTGCCATATAGGCCTAAGCATTATTATTGTAACTTAGAAAAGAAACACGGTACCACCGTAGCTGCACGTCACTGTGAATTCACTTAGCAAGATGACTATCAAGTTGGCAAATAAATAACCTGTCAGGTCATAATTTTTGCTAGTAAAAGAGCAAAACTGAAATATCTATAAAAAAAACTAAAATGCCTCAGTGTCAATGACAGACGAAAATGTGTATTCAGACACTTCAGGAGCAAGGTGCTGGAGCTAAGGCTATAATCACCGCTGGCTCTGATAAACGGTGAGTGCAGAGAAATTATGAGTTAAATAAATAATATAAATAAATATTATAAATAATTCATTACAATTGAGAGTTAGGAAATTTGTCGTTGATGAATGGAGATTGGCTCAATGTCAATAATTGTACCCAGATTGAGCAAACATTTCTGCCCGCCCCCACTCAATGCAAGAGATCTCTGCAAGATTGATCGAAATTGACTTCCACAAATTCACATACAGTTCAGCTTTTGCCAGCTCATGCCCCATCCTGTTGCATTCATCAGCCCAAAGATTTTTCACCAATGAGAAAATGCGTTCAACACGTGCATTAGGCTACTAATCGGAATTGCTGAAATGTATCCAACCAGTTTCTGTGAATTGGGAGCATCACAATCTAAACAAATTCTACCCAACGTTCATCGACTTTTGGCTTTTTCTTCAGTTTTGGAAGAACTTAATGCCTTAAGTTGCATTAGGCCTACTCCTTGTAGGTCTATAAGTCGTCTCCAAAAACTGCAATTCCACATGTGCCAATGAGTTCTTACAAACTGCTGAACGTAAACATTTCATCAAGACTCAATATTTTTATTTTTTTAGAACAATATTTTCAAAATTGAACCATTGATTAAGGTAGGCTAACGATACAAAATAATTATATGGGTCTAGTTGTCCGATTACAAATGATGTGTTTTTTCAATTTATCTGTAGCTGTAGAGGTCGAGGTGCTCCTTCTAGAATTCACATTATTTCATACCCTCCAACAATTTGTAAATCCTAGACTCCTACAATTTTTATTAATAAATTATTATAGTTCAGGAAGGTTGTTGGTTTTGTTGAAAGTCTCAACTTTCGAATTTTTTCGTTCTCTTATTTTTTCTGGACACTTTATTGTCCAGAACGACCCTTCTCCGTTTTCTCTGAACCGGCTGCTGATTCTGGACAACCCAGAACAAACCTGGACGGTTGGCAGCCTTACGACCAGTGTTATTTCTATTAACTGAAACTGTAACTGAAATGGCAGAATAACTGAAAAATCTATGCCAGTTAACTGTAACTGAAACTGAAACTGAAAAGTGTTGAATAACTGAAACTGTAATAGAAACTGAAAAACAATAACTGTATAACTGAAGAAACAAAAGGAGTTAACTAGAAAATAAAACAAGTGCTTTTTCTATACATTTCTCACAACATAACTATTCAGAGGCGCTCTCAGCACGGAAACTTCGGGGGAGAAGAAATGCCTTTAAAGAACATGAGACCAATGAAGAGAAACTAGTCATTAGTTGAGCCCTTTCTGCCCCTTAGTGTATAGTATAGTAGTATGTTTGACTACTGCCTTTCTATAACATTTGTAATTCTGTTATTACATGACAAGTTGATTAATCACTTTGAGGGGTGTTTCACTCGTTATCTTTTGGTTTGTGATTGTGAACATATGTGACAGAGCTCCTATCCATCTCTGGCCCTGATTGCAGAAGACTTCGTATCCGCGCCTGCTTCACAAGCATACGTTGAGCGCGTCTTCTCAGTTTGTGGGGACTTGTGTGCAAGAAAGCGAAACAGATTAAGTGTAAACCTGGAACGTCGTGTGTTCCTTAAAGTCAACCGACAATATGTAAAATCAGATTGATCTCCTATTCAACTTTCTGGGAACTTTGCGCAATATGTGTGACTGTGATCAGTGTCTTAGTAGTTGTGACGTTTGAATATTATACACGTAATAACTGTAACTGAAACTGTAACTGAAAAATAAGAAATAACTGTAACTGAAACTGAAAAATCTCATTGCAGTTAACTGTAACTGAAACTGTAACTGAAAAATAAAAAAATAGATAACTGTAACTGAAACTGTAACTGAAAAACCATAACTGAAATAACACTGCTTACGACTTATCCATTTCTTAAAAAAAATTGGCGATACAGAGCTCTTGATAAAATGGCGCCCTGCGTATTAGTAAGTTATGGATTACTGACGATATTTCCAGTTCGCAATTCAAATAAAATCAAGTCAAAACTTGTTTATTCAGAGAAATCAACAAATCAAAACAGCAAAATGACGAAATTTAAAAAAATAACAGAGTGCAGTGAAATGAAGAGTTAATATTATCATCTATCAGGTAAAAGATCCCTAGATTGCAGCCGGCGCAATTACGTTGTTAGACAGTCTAGACTGCACTGTTTGACGTCATATGGTCGTGCTACTTTCCTGCACAGGTCTTCAACGAGTTCTTTCGTAATCGTAATCTCCAAATTTCTAAAGCGCTAGCCTATTCGAAGGCCAAGCGCAGGGCACCAGCTTATTTACGAGCGCTGCGTTGAGCAAAAAGGGTTGACCGTAAGAGTACTCCATGGTGGTCCGGGTCGAATTACCATAGGGTCGGGGGGGGGACGGAACGGCTACTAAGGCGGGTGTCGTCTCAGCCGTGAATTGGAGGGTGGAGGATCAGATGAGACAGGGTAAGAGTTATGGAAAAGGTGTCCCTTTTTTGGGTTTCGAATGAAAAGCCCGAGGTGTGATGGATAGAGAAGCCTGAGGAAGGCTGCATAGGACCATTGTAAGAAGTTGTAGGTAAGGAGAGAACTGTGAAGTGGTCTCGCTCTGGGATTTTCAATCTCTGATGTGATGATGTCTGGGTGTTCTGGTGACGGCTCTATAGCTAGTGAGTTGGAGGCGGTTAAGTTGTGTGGAATCAAGGTTTAAGAACAGGGAGTTGCAATGATCAAGCTTTGAGTGGACAATAATTGACGTAGCAATGGTGGAAGCAGTTTTGAAATTAAGCATAGATCGGATGTGCATGAAGCAGGAGCGCGATAGGTTCGAGAAGGAGATATGCGAATCAAACATTGCACCAAGATTGCGGAAAGGAGCATCAAATTGAAGGCAGGAGATGAAGAGTTAGTCGATAGGTGTATTGAAGGGTCGGGGATTTTCTTGATTTGGCCAGGAAGGGCTAAAATAAAGAACTCTGTTTTGGAGGTGTTGAAGCAGAGGAGGTTGGAAGAAACCCATCGAGAGATTAGATTGACCTCATTGAGAAATTGAGCAATGGAGGTGGAAAAGGAACCTGGGAAGAAGTATATAAAGAATTGCGTGTCGTCTGCGTGAAGATGGTGGTCAACCGACGAAAATTCTATGAGATGACATAAAGAACAATGGACACAGGACGGAGCTTTGAGGAACGCCACAAGATAGTGGAAGGGGGTTGCGAACAGTGACTAGAAGCTGTAACAGAGAAGGGTCTGGAAGACAAATAGGACCGCCAGTCTGGAACCAGAGTATAGCAGTGCCAGAGACGACCTGTCCTATATGGAGATGTCAAAATGGCTTATTTCTGCGCAGATCTATTCTTCTGCGTCACCAGATTATAAATTATTCGTGAATTGACAGCGTGAGATCTTGATTGTGGATTTTCAAATTAAATTAGTGGAGCAAAAATTACGCAGCACAACGTAATTTTTATGCTTCATCAAAGCTTCCGGGTACTTCAGTTTGTGCATTGATGACAAGTTAACTTTCATGTTGGTGGGATCTCCTCCTCCCTTTACGAAACATCCTGCAGGGTTTGGTAGACCCAGCCACACCAGGCAAGTTTAAGTTGAACGCAGCACGTCGATTCAAGCAAACTCTATAATATAAATAGGCAGCACAGGGCTGTCCATCCTATAAGCTTATATATTCGTTTATTAAAAACAGCATGTTATCCATGGGCGGAGTTTGGTTTCCGTTCTTGGGGGAGGACTAAAACAGAACTTGGGCTTTTTGTTGACCGGAAACTTGGCCCAGAACGAGCGGCGCCTACAATATTTTCTCGGCCAAAAAAGTTGATGACCTTTTATTGACACTCGATTGAAATTTCGTCCGTAAAAAGAGCCATTTTCCGGGAAAATTTATTCTTGGGGTCTAAGTCTGGGAAACGATACCATTTACACGGTAACACCCCTAGATCTGGCCTTCTTGGGAGGCTTCGTCCCCCAGGCCTTTGATAGACATCGCCCATGATGTCATCACACCGCCAAATGTTTCACCATGTAATAAGTCGAACAGAGAATGAACAAACAAGAAGGTAAACAAATGTAAAATGTAAAACGTACGATCAACATGATGATTTTAAAGCAGCCGATAACGCAAGCGAAGGTGTGAGGACAACCGCTGAAGACCTGATATGCAAACAGGATGTAGACTATGTCTGTTCGTCGATTGATGATACGACCACGACTTTCGATTGCGATCAAGGAAATGTTGACGCTGGTCTGAGCAGAACGATGATCGAGAGCGTGCGCGCAGCCTATAGGCCTAAATGCCGATATTATGTAGAAGGCGCTAGCTGTCAGGTCGTAAGACTGCAGGACGTGGACGCTCGGCAGCCACAGAGGGCCCACCCGCTGATTGCTCATCTAAGACCACGGCCTGGGTCCGCCGCCGGCAATTATTTAGTTGACAATAATAATAATAATATTGGTGCATGGTTACGCTACAAGACTCAGAAAATGGTGAAGCGAAAATCTCACCATTTCTGAATTAATTACATGAAATTGTCTGAATAAGGTACAATTATCCAATATTCAATTATTCAATATAATTGAAGTAGATGTATTCTTAGCAGAAAGTAGAGAGCAAAACTCAAAGTTAGCAACAGGTCGTCTACGGTAGGTAGCCTCGCGGTTTAAAAAAAAAATAGATGAGCAAATACCTTTTGGTTGAAATAGTGCATGGTACACCAGTAGTGGTGACACCACTGGTTCTACCTCCCCTACAAATAGCCAATAATATCACCATTATATTGGGGGTGCGCTGGTGTAGTGGATATTGTTGAGTTCAAAGGCCGTCTAAAAGGGATGATTATGAAGATAAGGTCCCAATTTGATAAAATAACGTCGATTTATTCAAGAGAGCAATTATGTACAGCAAAATTAACAACGTTACCGTCTAGTAGACACGAAGTCGAACAGAACAGCGGACTCAGTACGGACGACAGCACAGCAGACAACGGCTAACGGAGCCAAGGAAGACGGATGAACGGCCAGACCACCAACAGGGCGAAGACGGCGACGTAGTAGAAGAACCCGCAGGTCAACAAGGGAGAACCGCACACCACGAACACGCTCAACGAGAGACATCAACCACGCGCCTCACACACCACAACAGCCTCGTTCCCCACGGAAGCAGTTCCTTAAGTAGGCAACGCCCATCCTTCAACACCCACGTGCCCCAAGTAAGATAGAGTACGGTAGAGAAGAAGGGCCGTAGACAGCTAATGGCTACATATCCCCCTCCCAAAATCTTGAGGAGTCCTGAGGGGACGACGAAACAGAGCAGTAATCGCTACGCCTACAAGTCCATAACATAAAGAATCGCCAAGCACTATATCATTACAAGTTAACGTACTAAGCAATTCCTCGCACAATGCATCGCAACAACTAACGCAGCACAAACACTAACCAATGCATCATAATAAGCAAGCAACTGAGAGTTCATACAATTCAAGCAATGCAAAAGTTCGAATCATATACATGTACAAACAAACAAAAATTTGGACACAAAATGTGTATCAAAAATGAACCAAAATTGACAGTGTCATTGGCCAAAGCCATATGAGACTAAAGCTAACAGAGTCAACCATCTCAGTCCAACACACAACTGAACACCCCAACAAGAACCCCCAACTCTTGAACAGTTCTGGAACAAGACTTTGACGATTCCACCACTTTTTCTGGAAAGTGTCTAACAGATGCGCGCAAGACACTCACTGAAGTGTTCATTGCAAGAATTTCCATTTACAAACAATGTCGTAAAACTGACGAAGCACGGAACAGAGAGCTTCTCTGTCCCGCTCGATGACTCCGAGGTCAGAATTTATGCTGAGACATCCATGACTATGCCTCAACACGATCCCAACCACGTTACTGCGACGGACGGCTGAGAATGTCTGGCAGAACATTTAACTTGCCAGGCCGATGTCGAATGTCGAGATTGTATTGTTCGAGTTCCAGACTCCATCGCAGGAGCTTCATGTTTTTATTGGCCATCTGATGGATGAACTGCAGAGGCTTGTGATCCGTGTACACCAGGACCAGCGCGGACCCGAAGTATACACTGAAGGCTCGTAACGCGACCATCAGAGCCAACGCCTCCTTTTCAATTGTAGAATAACGAACTTCATGCGTCAGAAGCTTCCGGCTGATGTAACAGATCGGGTGTTCCAATTCCTCGTGCATCTGAAACAAACAGGCTCCCACACAGAATTGAGATGCGTCAACACCAACACAAAACTGTTTAGAAAAGTCAGGAGGTATTAGAATAGGTCGAGAAGCCAGACGAGATTTCAAATCAACAAAGGCAGTCTCTGCTTCCTCATTCCATCTAAAAGGAATCCCTTTCTTCGTTAACGCCGTAAGCGGCAAAGCAATGTCAGAATAATGAGGCAAATATCTCTTATAATAGCCAGCCAGTCCAAGAAACGATTGCACCTGTTTCTTATTGCTTGGCCTGGGAAAACGTAACACCGCTTCCACCT
The DNA here is from genome assembly GCA_949752735.1 of Lumbricus terrestris. Classification (NCBI taxonomy): domain Eukaryota; kingdom Metazoa; phylum Annelida; class Clitellata; order Crassiclitellata; family Lumbricidae; genus Lumbricus; species Lumbricus terrestris. The sequence continues at coordinate 50,791,872 of OX457040.1, read as the reverse complement.
TCTTTACCCGTGGCTGTACCCCATCAACTCCAATGTGGTGACCCAAAAAATCCACTTCCGCATTTGCAAAGACACATTTAGCTAAGTTCAAAGTCAAGCATGCATCAGCAATCCTACTCAACACCTTACGCAAGTGTATGAAATGATCCGACCATTCCAAACTGAAAATTATAATATCGTCCAGATACGCATCACAAAAATCATCCAATCCATTCAAAACTTTCGTAATCAATCTTGAAAACGAGGCAGGAGCATTTCTCAATCCGAACCTCATATATTTCCACTGGTAATGACCCTTCGGGGTTACAAATGCAGTCAACGGGACTGAATCAGGATGCATTGGAATCTGCCAATACCCTTTCGTCATATCCAACTTTGTCAAATATCGGGATTTCCCAAGTCGATCAATTAAGACCTCCACCCGGGGCATCGGAAATGGATCCGGTACGGACAGACCGTTCAGTTTCCTGAAATCCGTACATAAGCGATCCGTACCATCTGGCTTAGGAACCATGACAATCGGAGCCGCCCAAGGACTCTCGGATTCCTCAATAATCTCAGCCTTCAACAACTGTTCCACCTCTTTCTCCACCTTAGCCATCCGCTCAGGATTCAATCTATAAGGCGATTGTCGAACAGGACGAGCACCTTCGACCAATTCAATTCCTATGTGACACCATGTTGGTTTTACCCGGCGACTTACTAAACACATGTGCAAAGTCATGCAAAACATCCCGCAATTCATCACGACATTCAGCAGACACAACACATTGTAAGACTTTATCCTCCAAAGTCAACTCAGTCACCTTCACATCCGTATCCACCAACAACACAGAAGCAACCACATCATCATTCGGTACATCATGCATCACCTCCGCACGATCCACATACCGCTTCATGAGATTAACATGTACCACCCTTTCCGTTTTTCTTCTATCCGGCGTACATACCAAATAATCAACCGTACCCAGTCGACGCAACACCACATAAGGCCCACAATATTTGGCCTGCAAAGGTTTACCAACCAACGGAATCAACAGTAGCACCTTATCACCTTCATCAAAAGTCACAGCCCTCGAATGCTTATCATACATTTGCTTTGACTTAGTCTTAGCAACAACAGCATTCTCACTGGCCATTTGCAACCCAACACGCATACGCTCACGCAATTGCAAGACATATTCAATGACATTCTTTCCAGACACTTCATGTACAACATCTTTTGACAACCATGCCTCTTTCATCAATTGAAGCATTCCACGAACATCTCTACCATACATCAAGTCAAAGGCCGAAAACCCAGTACCCTGTACAGGAACTTCCCTATAGGCAAACAAAATCCAAGGGAGCATAGTATTCCACGAACCCGGATATGTTTCAGCCTACGCCTTCAACATATCTTTCATTGTACGATGAAATCTTTCACACGAGCCATTCGTCTGTGGTCTATAAGGACTAGTCTTCAATTGTACAATACCACATTCATGCACAAACACTTGCATCAAATCAGACATGAACTCACTGCCACAATCAGAAAGTATTTCTTTCGGAAAACCGAACATCGTAAACACCTCACACAAACATTTCGCCACATCCTGTGCCGTATGAGTCTTCAAAGGAAAAGCAAATGGGAAATGCGACGCTAAATCAATCACTGTAAGAATGAATCTGTTACCCGTTAAGGCACAAACACTCAAGGGACCTACAATGTCCATCGCGAGACGCTCAAACACTTCTTGCATAACAGGCACACTGACCATAGGCGCTCTATAATTCCTGTTACCTTTACCCAACCTCTGACAAACATCACATGACCGACAATACTCACGTACATCCTTATTTACAAGTGGCCACCAGAAATGTTTTAACAGTCTGTTCAATGTCTTCTGTGTTCCCAGATGATCCGACGCCGGAATATCATGTGCAACATGCAACAATTTCTTTCTCAACTGACGTGGAACCACAATTTGTGACACACCCATACCAAATGGTGTTAATTTATCGTCCCACCGACGCACCAACACACCTTCAACCAACGCATACGGTTGTACAAGGCCATCGCCTGTCGATTTATTTTCCGCCAGCGCAAACAGTGGACCCAAATCTGGACACTTTCTTTGCCTCATTATAAATTCAGATCTCGGAACACAGATCTCTGTCCAGTCTGCGTCAATAATTTCAGTCGCTGCAAATAATGCTTCTAAATCACCGGCCTCTAAAAGCGCTGGGTCATTTGACACACCCATTAAATCACCTGTCAATAAAGTCCGATCGACCGACTCTGCACTATGACCCAGACTCGGCGTCTCCACGCGCGTCGGTTCAATGCACACAGCGCTCACAGTCTCACTTCGTTCGTCTGCATATTGTCGAGCCCTAGCCCTCGTCGTAATTGCCACATCAACAATATCACCAGCAAGCGCTACATCATTGCCAATCACAACTTGTACACCGCTCATAGGAAGCGAATCCATCATACAGCAAAGAATTTCTCCTTTCACAAATGCACACTCAACATTCAATTTCACAAGCGGGCGCTCCATAATTTGACCCGAAATACCGCGCAGAAGTCTGGTTTCATTTAACTGCACAAAATCATGTTCATCCAACCATGCAGCATTCATTAAAGATTGAAGTGCACCTGAGTCCCGCAGAAAAATACCATCCTTCCGTTCATTCAAATCATTAATGACACACCCATTCACACAGAAAGGAGCATACATTTTATCGACATTTTCAACAGGCTTCTGAAAACTCTGTTCCTTAACAGGCGCCGACATAGTTTGTACCAAACCTACGGGTTTCGGACCCCTCCAATTTTCAATTTCAGGCCCCTCTTTTCGTTTTAATTTCAAACATTGGGCCTTCAAGTGCCCGGGAATTCTGCAGTACGAGCACGTGACCTGCTCCCCAAACCCATCAACATCATCATACTGACGACCAGGCTGCTTAAACTCATACGTCCCTCTTTGAGGCGAACGCTTACCCCATTTCGAATCACGGCGCACACCTTCCTTGTGCCCTGAGCCCTGACGCTCCCACACATCTTTCTTCTCACTATCTTCAGATGAGAATCGGTTTGTACGCTCAGAAAAATTCCTTTGGAACCCCCCAGCATAATTACTCGGCCCCTGTTTATACAAAACAGCGTATTCATCTGCCAAACGTGCAGCACTCGCTACACTCTCAGGACTCTTGTCCAAAAGCCACCTGTGTACCTCTAGTGGTAACGCTTGTACAAATTGCTCCATCTGTACGACCTCTTTAAATTTAGCCAAATCATCCCACGAATTTGTACCCTCGATCCAACGCTGAAAAGGTATCTGAAGGCGATATGCATAATTGGCAAAAGTCTCCCGTGGTTCTTTTTTCAACCCCCGAAATTTCTTCCGATAGAATTCAGGTATCCGCTCATAAGCTGTGAGGAGCGCAGTTTTAACAACATCATAATTCACACAATCATCCAAAGACAAAGACGCAAATACTTTTGCCGCCTTTCCCGACAGTTGTGGCTGTAAAAGGGATGACCATTTTTCCATCGGAATTTTATGCAAAGCCATCGCCTGTTCGAACGACGCAAAATAATGTTCGATATCTGTGGGGTCAAATTTAGGGACAAATTTCATTGCCGCCCCAAAACGAAAATCCTCCTTGTTCTGCGCAGGTCGTGGTTCCACAACTCCTAATTCCACTTTCCTCATTTCAATATCGAATTTCTGTTTTTCGACCTCCAAATTCATCCTTTTTTCCTCTATGTCAAATCTCCTTTTCGTTTCCTCAGCCTCAGCCGCCATTCTCATTTTCTCTTTCTCTGCCTCAGCTGCCATTCTCATTTTCTCGGTCTCAGCCTCAGCCGCCATTCTCATTTTCTTCTCCTCTGCCTCAGCTACCATTCTCATTTTCTCTTTCTCCATTTCCCACTCAAATTCTCGGTCCTCCTTAAATTTCAAGCGCTCCATTTCGACTGCCTCTCTCTTAGCTTGTGCCTGAAGTTTCCACTCCTCACTTCCTTGTTTAGGCGACAACGCTTTTCTAGCCAACTTCTGTAATTGAGGTTTCGATAAACCTTTAACGTCCTCACCCAACGTCACACAATATTGTCTCAATTCGTCCAGCGGCAACTCCCCTATCTCGTCCCAGTCAAGAAGAGTAACTTCCCCGGTAGACGCCATAATACTCCAACTGCGCAGACCACGGATACCAAAATTCTCCCCAAATTCACAATGCTAACAGTCCACTTCAAAACTGTCTTAAATGCGAAAACACAAAAAAATTTCTGCCAACGCACGAAATTCAATAGCCCAGGCCCCCAAAACGAAATGCGACACCGCAAAATTTCCGACAAAAACGGCAAATTCTCTCAAAAGTCCGAGAACCATACGGACCAAAAATATCCGAAAATTTCCCAACGGAATTACGCCCCCAAACATTCACAAAAACGCCCAAAACGAGCAAAAGAACGGAGGGCCCCCATTTGTTGAGTTCAAAGGCCGTCTAAAAGGGATGATTATGAAGATAAGGTCCCAATTTGATAAAATAACGTCGATTTATTCAAGAGAGCAATTATGTACAGCAAAATTAACAACGTTACTGTCTAGTAGACACGAAGTCGAACAGAACAGCGGACTCAGTACGGACGACAGCACAGCAGACAACGGCTAACGGAGCCAAGGAAGACGGATGAACGGCCAGACCACCAACAGGGCGAAGACGGCGACGTAGTAGAAGAACCCGCAGGTCAACAAGGGAGAACCGCACACCACGAACACGCTCAACGAGAGACATCAACCACGCGCCTCACACACCACAACAGCCTCGTTCCCCACGGAAGCAGTTCCTTAAGTAGGCAACGCCCATCCTTCAACACCCACGTGCCCCAAGTAAGATAGAGTACGGTAGAGAAGAAGGGCCGTAGACAGCTAATGGCTACAATATGTTCGTTGTCTTGCAGCCGAAGGGCTGCAGGTTCGAATCTACCCCAAGCCGCCGTGTAGAGACCTTGAGCAAGTCCTTCACTCGCAATAGCTCGGGCGCTTCGGCGTCAAACTCCGATGCAGTGTCCGCGCTGTAGTCGGGAGCGCTTTTAGGGCCGAGAGATTGAAGGGGCGCTATAAAAATGGAGAAATAAAAATATGTAGAAGGCAGCGCAATACAAATAGCGAATTAAGTAAGTAAGAAAAATTTGCAAGCAATGAATTTTTGTTTTTGCTGGGTGTCGTTTAAGTTTTGGCTTAGGCCTAATCGACTTTCGCGTCGTTTCAGTTAGAGTTGCTACAAAATTTCGTTTTAATTTTTGTTTCTAATATCCGCATATGAATTTTAGTTCCTTGAACGAAAAATTTCAATTTTCGCCAACTGCCACATCGTTTTCGTGAACGAAAACATCACTGATTCATATGTGCACGCATTCATGTAGTCTACAGGGTGGGCCAAAAAAGACCCCTAGGTTTTTTGCTCATATCTTGACCAAAAGTAAGAATTTCGAAATGAAATTTTACAGGCTTATAGACAATTCATATTTACACATCATGGCCAGATTTCATCAAAATATTTTAAACAGAACAAAAGTTATATTACTTTTAGTGAGGCCACCCACCGGTTTTTCACGATTCAAAAACGCGACGCAATAAAAAGTAACATAAAACCGATCTAATTATTCTGGCCAATATCTTGGCCAGAAGTAGGAATATCGAAATGAATTTTAGAGGCTTAACGACAATTCATATCTGCATATGGTGGCCAGATTTCATCAAAAATATTTCAAAGACAAAAAAAGTTATGCCACTTTTAATGAGACCACCCACCATTTTTTGACGATTCAAAGGCGTAACGCAGCAAAAACACGATTTTATTACGTCTCATCCCAAATAATTGTTATCAAATGACCTTCGTATAGCCAGATGATCATTATTATTACTATTTAAAAAAGAAACAGGGTACCAGCGTAGCTGCACGTCACTGAGAAGTCGCTTAGCAAGATGACAATCAAATTAGTAAATAAGGAATCTATCAGATTAATCAACAGGTCCATCAAGAACTTTGCAAAGTGGCTAAAAAGAAGTTTTGGCACGGGTGGTGGGCACATTGAACACAAGTCGTGAAGCACTACCAAGTTCATTTGACAACAGTTATTTGAGATGAGACTTAATAAAATCGTGTTTTTGTTACTTTTTGTGGTGTTTCGTTTTTGAATCATCAAAAAACGGTGGGTGGCCTTCTTAAAAGTGGTGTAACTTTTGTTCTGTTTGAAATATTTTGATGAAATCTGACCATCATGTGTAAATATGAATTGTCTTTAAGCCTGTAAAATTTCAATTGAAAATTCTTACTTCTGGCCATGATATTGGCAAAAAACCTAATTTTTTGCGTTTCGTTTTTGAATCGTCAAAAATCGGGGGGTGGCCTCACTAAAAGTGGTGTAACTTTTGTGGTGTTTGAAATATTTTTATGAAATGTGGCCATCATGTGTAAATATGAATTGTCTTTAGGTCTGTAAAATTTCATTTCAAAATTCTTACTTCTGGTCAAGATATTGGCAAAAAACCTAGTGGGGTCTTTTTTTGCCCACCCTGTACATGCGTATACGAGGCGCACGTAAGTAGCCTATATATGTGTGCGTAGCCTGCTATACATGTACGTATGCGTTCGTGCATGAAAGGTCATGCGTGATCAATTGGAAGCTAAACGCAGTCTGTGTTTAATACTCTACTGATTAGACTCATGAAAACCATCTGTCTCTTGACAAGATGTCGGTGTTGCGTGCGTTTAGATAATCATTATCAGGTATACAACTCTTTCAGTGCATTTGTGTTTAATTGGCCATCTTTTTTCAGTTCATAATACCATGGGCGGAGACTTAGGGTGGGACAGGGGGACGGTCCCCCTCAATGGATGTGGTGGGGGGACGGCCCATGCATTTGTCCCCCACCCCAATAATCTGCAATCGGTAAATGTTAGGTCATCATATGTACAAACACTTACACACTTTACGAAATAATACACGGCGAATAACAAACGAACGAAACGAGGTGATGACAAAATGTTCTGGCGGCAGCAAAAATTTGGACTTTTCATCGACATTTTGGACGGATGACTAAAAAAAGTCTCGAAAATTTTCTTTGGCGTCTCAGCCGTTCGTCAGCCTAAAATCTTCGGCAGCCTTTTCGTCCCCCGCAAGTCTCCGTCCAAGTCTCCGCCCATGGATAACCTACCACTCAGACCTAACTGAAGTCTGTACTTTATCTCTTTATCAGTGCCGCTGTAACAAAATAATATCTGTTTCTGAGCTGTATTTGCCTAGCTGTTGTATTCCGTTAGGTCTACTCTTCAGATGTTTTCTCCACAAGAAGCCTTCCAAATGCTATATTTTTATGTTCAAGCGTGGCACGCGACTATTCAGACGTTACAGCATGACCAGCTCTTCGCGCTGTTGCACCTCAATACCAGGTTCAATCACATTCAAGAACGTCAACGTTTCACCCATGCAGAACATTGCATGACTAATATTCACATCTGTGCGGTATACTCTCTGATAAGCCGATTGGCGAACTCTTCGAGCAGTAGCATCATTCGCATCTTGGCTAAACTAGTAGTTAGACGCTGCATGAAAACTTTCGCGTCAGGTTTATCCAGTATCTTTTGTACGACAGCGCAGGGAGTGCTGGGGTCTGTAAACTGGTTCAATGTACATCAGGGGCGGATACATAAATTTTCGAAGGGAGCAAAAATTTTGGGAATTTTTTCATCTTTGACCTTTTTTTAGTCATTTGGTCCAACTTGCCTTGAAATGTATAGGCCTACCATTTTCCCTGCCCAAAAAACTGATGATTTTTTAGTCATTTTACCGAATTCTCTGGAGAATATACCATTAAAATTGAAACCTACTGTTGAAAGCTCGTTGAAACCTAATGGGTGGACCACGTTCTATGATCGTTTCTCAATGGGGAAGGCCACGGCCGGATTTGCCCCCTGAACCCGCCTCTGATGTACTATGCTCATCTAGGGGCGGTGCTATAGATATACCATTCAGTGACGTTTCTCCGAATCCTCCATTCAAAGAAACATCTCCGAATGATAATATCGACTCCATGGAGTTTTGGATAATTTCATATAAAGGAATCGTCTCTGGATGATAATATCGACTCCATGGAGTTTTGAATAATTGCATATAAAGGCCTACCCTTAACAGGGTGCTCTAGACTGCGAAGAATTCGTGCAAGCAGCGACTTGCCGAATCTCACGGCTTACAATTATTGTAAGTTGCCGAAAAAGAAATGGCGTCTCTACAATAATCTCGGCAGACGGGAGCCGCACTGCTAATTCCGTTGTAATTGTGCCTAAACTACAAGTTCACAGATAGCCTACTACGTCTCTCCACCGACAAAATGCTAACAGTTTTTGCGCTGGAGATGATTTATTACATGCATCCTAATTCAACCAATCGCTTCGGTATCCCCCATCATCTGCGCATTGCCAATTTTGCAACTGCTGTGTCGCGCACAACCTCCGCATTCAATCACCGATGATGACCTTAGCATATTCTCGCTCGAGAAGACTAGTATATCTTCGGTGAACACTGGATACATGCAGTAATGTTAAGCTTCCATTGCTTCGCACTCGCCCGAGTGACAGCCTCTTGTATCAGAGGCGGATACAGAAATTTTCGAAGGGGGCAACATTTTCTGTGATCTTTGCCAGAAAAAAATCTGATGACTTTTTAGTCGTTTGGTCGAAATGTCTGGAAAATATACCAATTTTCCCTGCCAAAATAACTGATGACCTTTTTTAGTCATCAGTCATATGGTCGACGTAATCTCTTCGAGCAATATACTATAACCTCTCTAGTCGTCGTATCCTACTTTTCTCTCCTGCTGCATTGATTTAATTTCTGTTTACATCAAATGTGCGGGGCACGTCCTATGCACTTTTTAAATGTGGGGAGGCATGGTCGGATTGGCCGCCTGGATCCGCCCCGGTTTTATATTATCGTCGCGATTCGCCAATTGATCATCTACGCTATACTGTCTTCAAGACACAGAGATCGAGCACATTAGCGAAAAAGCCATCCATCACCAGCTGCTAGTCTTAATAAGTATATAATGAAAACTCTAAACAAAACTTTAGTTTGTTGAAGATTTATTTAGGCGATCATCATTTCGCTGAAATTTCTAATCATGTAAATTATGTTTATCTGTTTCCTCTTTCCAATTATAGGCCTTCGCAGAATGGCGAAAAGTTACTTCTATATTCGGTTGTTACATCGCTTATTGGTCTAGGATCCATCCGGAGACTAGGGAGACCCTTGTAAAGACGGAAGGATAGGATGGGCTGCAGGACGCCTCGTGCCAAGATGATATTCCAGCCAGTTCGCCTCCGCACTCTAGAGGGCCACCCTGATCGCCCTGCAATCAAAAACAGATAGTAAAATAGATCAAAAGATAGACAATACCAGACGTAAACCACCAAGCAGACAAATGCATTCAGACCTTGATGGTGAAAGACACGAGCACAAATTAATTTTGATTTGAACGAATCTGCTCATTGCATCGTACTCGAGGAAGGCGCGAAAACAGAAAAAACCCAAAAAATCACTATAGGCTAATTGTAGTACAAATACAGGTCATTCAAAAACTCAATATTTTCATTAAGATGATCTGTGCTTCAGATCTGAATAAATATCTCGAATTGACTTAAGCTGCAGCATAGATGTAACAAACGATGAAAATAACACAAGAAACGGAAAAAACGTCGTTTTTTAGAAAAAATTAAAAACGACGAAAAAGCGATAAAAACGGAAACGAAAAATTATTTGCCTTTGTTACATCTGAAATTTCATTTTCAGTTTAAAAACCTTGAGTATCCAATTTTATCAAAAAGCTGCAAATAACACAACTTTATTGCTAGGCCAAAATAATTGGTAGTAGTAACATTACATTAATCTACCACAGTTATTTTTTCTTATAACTTTGGTTTAGTAAGAAATTAGGACAAGTTAAAGGTACTGAAATCTTTTCATATTTAAATTGTAGACATAGGTCCACATTATAAGTTCATGCTGATCGACATAACATAATCAATATCTAATCAGCAGCAAAAACCACAGATGTGTACTAAATTATATATTGTACATTTTTACTTAAAATTGTTACATATAAATATTCAGTGGCGGCGCTAGGGGGGCTGGGGGGGCTAAGCCCCTCCTACAAGAGGCTCAGCCCCCCTAAAAAATGACCATCTGAATTATTTTACATTAAAATATCCACGATTTTGGTCGATGACTAAAAAAAAAAAAAAAAGGTCGTCAGAAATTTTGGCGGCGAAAATGGAAAATTTTCATGAGATTTTGGTCAATGACTAAAAAAAAAGGTCGTCAGAAATTTTTCCGGCGAAAATGGAAAATTTGGCCGCGGGCTTCAGCCCCTCCAAAACTGAACTGAAATCCTGGCGCCGGTGTCACGAAATAGAGTATCCCCCGTATTAATTGTATCCCCCCAAATTAACAAAAGTCGAAAAACCGCTTCCTCGTGTATTTTTTTGGGCAAATTAATTTTCATCTGCTTTATGTTGAACAATGACACTAACAAGTATGTTTATTCTTACTATATAATTTCTTTTGCCCTGTTTTTAGAGCACTTAAAACTGTTAAAACACTTAAAAACACTCAGAGTCACTAAATAAATTCGAGTTGCCTTTATCTGAGCATTGCTTTGGACACTTAAAACAATTAGAGTCACTTTAAATTTTGATTACAGCATAACATTTTTTATTATGCTCATTTTTCAAAAAATGGGATAGAATTGTTTATCCCCCCGGATAGTATAGACCGGTTAATTCCATCCGGGGGGATAGATTAATTCATCCCCCCGGATAGCTTTCTGGGGGGATACTCCGTTTCGTGTCACCGGCACTGTAAATATTAATTATAGGCCCAAGAATTTTATATCAAAATAACTCTTACAAATTTCTACTACATGTATTTCTCAAAATGATAAACTAACCAATTACATAAAGACCCTATAGTTAGCGGCATCCTTGAGAGTATGGTGAAAACGTATGCAATATCAGAAAAATTAAATTGAGGAAAATAATAATAGACAGTAAATAATTAAATAAAGTTACATAAAAAATGAAAAAAACGATGGGAAAATAAAAAACGAAAAAACGACGCATTTTGGGAGAGAATAAAAAACGAAAAAAAGTTTTGTACAACTATGAGCTGCAGAAACATGCCCAGAAGGAAGATGCGATAAAATTGGGAGAACTGCATCTTCAGAGGCAGATTGTGACCTACAGCTCACTGTAAGCCTAAACTGATTTTCACAACGATAGACCTATTTATGGATTTGATTCAACTAGCCGAACAACTAAAAGGTCGCAATTCTGGGTTGATTTTTAGCACCCGGCTTTTATTTTCATCCAGTGGGCGTGCCATCAATCTCTTGTCCTAATTTGGTCGATGAATGAATATCAGCCTTATTTTTGGCTGAGGTTAAGTTTGATCATATTCATCAGCCGGCGAATTGTGAAGATTCTGTCCTGACTTCTAAGAAATTGCTTTGTAGGCATGGGCTATCAGAAAGTGTAGAATCATCTTAAAAAATCCATTTATCGAAGTATATTAGTAAAATAGGTAAGTAATTAACTCACAGTGCAAATAGAAACTGTTCCTCCTCCGAAGCCGCACATATGTGGGCCGAAGATTTGACCTTCACCCCAGCTTTCTTCACAAGCGAAGTTGGTCAGAACGCTGAAATCCGCTCGCTGCAAGTTGTTATCAAGTTCACCGCCTGGAAACATACGGACAGACGTTGACAGCTAGATTTTGGGTTTTCACCAACCTTCCACCCCGCTTCGCTTCCCCAAAAAGCCAAACATGACCCGCCCCTCCGAGACTGGTTTGTGTGCTGACTGTAGCGGGTGGTCCTGGTCGCTCTCTATCTCTAGCTGCAAGGTTTTAGGTGTAAAGCTGCGAAACTGCGTGAATTGTTAATCCGCATCTGAAAATATTTGGTATGACCAGCTTCACTTTAGAATAGGCCTCTTTTGGCTCAAATGGGTTTTTAGGCATTATTCATTTTATATGGGGTCTTATCATATAAGTCGGACACCCTTTTGTTCTGACCGAGGTTACTCCGTAACGCAGCGTCACATTTAGATGATGTAAAGTTTATTGTATAGCTTATCATCTCATTAAAATAATGCATTCGGTTAAACCTGGCCAATTGTATATGAACTCTATCAGGAGTGTGCCAAGTACAGCGAACTGACGAAATTTGACTTTTCGGTTTTTCGGGTAAAGCTGGACACCTTGGTTGGTAAACCTGGACAATAATTTGTTGATTCGACCTTATTTTATTAAAGTCGGACAATCGATAAACTGAACTATAAAGTCGGACAATCGCTAAACTGAACCATTTTCATCAAGATCTGTGCCAAATTTAACTGTAAGATAACATTGAGCATTGAAAACAACTGAAGTAAAATCAATCAAATGTCAGTATACTTGCATAATTTATTAAAAAGATCGCACTTATAAGGGCCTAGCATCAGACTAGTATGAAAAACCTAGCTGCAAAGAAAGCAAATAGACTAGGCCTTGGCGTATATAGGCTAAAACTCGACTTCCTAGGCCTACGAAAACCTATGAAATCTAGATCCATGAAAAATTCGTAAAGAACAAGAACTTTTCTAGTAATTATTTGAAACATCCCCAACAAGTAAAAAATAATTATCAGAGACACCATAGTGCTTAGGCTATTCTTCTGCACACTTTTTGCAAACCATCTGTGTCTACAACCTTTTTAATTGCACCGCTGGCTGGGTGAGAAGTGCTGTACGTGGGAGTTGAAATGCGGGATTCAACCCTTTAGTCTTTCTTAGGACCACATAGTAGAGTCTTCATTGCACAGCCCCTCCCCAACTCCACATATGTCAACGTCTGAACCACATTTATTTTTATACCAATGTCATGAGGATCGTTAACATTGCCATAGCCTATATAATAGCCTATAGGCATAATGCTACACAAAAAACAGTTTCCTTTTGGCCTTTAATATCTCTCTTTATTCTTTTAAAACCTTTTTGCCAAATTCAAACCTTGGTTTGCCTATGAAGCATTAGCGTGAACGTAGTTTTGTCAAAGTCGGACACATCACAGCAGGGTTTTACTAGTTAGGTCCGACTTTGACAAGAGCCTGTTCGGCAAAGTCGGATAGCAAACAACTGCAGTTTCAACCATGAAACTAATTCAATATGGCTCAAACAAGTTACGCAAAACATATATTGTACTGTAATCTATATGAAAAAAATTGAAACTCTTCCTCTTCAGCAATTAAATTTGTCATAAACCCTTAGCAGTGAATGAGGGGTTTCACTATGTCAACCTGTAAAACTCTAGAAAACGACATGCATCGAAAATAATCGACATCTTAAAATTTAGGCAACGATCCCTTGAAGGTTGGGAAGTTTTAATCAATAGATTAAGACAATTCTTTGATAACTGCCACCTGGTGATCGAACTCTCTTCTGCATGGCAGGTCGGCGAAAATTTTGTCCGACTTTACCTGATGTTCGACTTTATGTTAGGCCTCCCTGGATATGCGCAGTGATTACATCAGTGCCCCGAAAATTAACTCTGACAAAAGAAAGTTTTGTTGTGACCAATTGTTTTTAACTGGTTCGAAGTGTTCCAGTTTTGCAAGAGCTTAGGTAACGAAATGTTCCCGAAGTTCCAAAACATTCGCCAGCACTCTAGTTTCTCCGAAAGAACGTCCATTAATTTATATTGAGATATAGGAGTTGAAAACGCGCATTTGGAGTATACCCCGGATGATTGTGTCAAATAATTAACAAGGATTATCGAAAGGTCGTGCCAAGCTAAAAGGTGGTTTCACTGAGCGATAAATCTCCTCACGTGTTTAGGTCTATTCCAATAACTTTATTGTTTTACAAACAATAACTTAAGCACTGGGAGTTGCGATAAGGTTAGTGCTGCGTTCATTAACCACTTTTCCACTTTTCAAACACTAGTAGAGTCTACTGGCAATATCGGAGATGTATGAGAAATTCCTGCCTAACTCAGTAGGCTACTCAAAACTCATATATTTGCGTCCAAAAAACGATTTTTCTACATTTATGCTTGTTGCAAGCGTCTTCCATGTATGGATGGAGATTGATACAATTTATCGAGGCACACCAACACTTATTATTGCTTCCAACATTCGTCAAACACTTTTTGTTAGTGCCCAGTGTATGAATGTATGATGATCCAGAGCTCTGCGCCGACTTGAGAGTGTCGGTCATTATTGCTCGGCGGTGGCGGTGGGGGAGCGCCGACATACAAAAATCGGCGGCGGCGGCGGCGCCATTTAGATGTCGGCGTCGGCGGCGCGGCGCGGCATCGTGGGATTAGTGCTCCAACGTCCCATACTTATTTTAAAATTTGTTACACAAACAACATACGTTATAAAAATGTCCGTGATCAGCAATTTTTTTGCCAATTACCAGGTCTTAAATTATTATTCGCGAGAAAGAATAATTCTCAGAAAACGGTGTTGCCCGGAAAAATCGAAATAGATAAGAGAAAGATTCTATTATCATGACGCAACAATTTTTTCGCGAGATCATGCAAGAGATGAAAATGCAACGAAAAGAAATAAACGAATCAACCCGGCATCGGCGGCGCGCCGACAAATTATCGGCAACGGTGGCGTCGGCGTCGGCGCGCCGACTAAAAAAAATCGGCGGCGGCGGCGCCCACAAAATGTCGACGGCGGCGCCGCCGGCGCAGAGCTCTGGCCGCCCGTCGAGTTCTATATAAGAACTCAGGACAAGTTGCCTTCTGACACTAATATCTCGGTTACTAAACAGCAAATTAAGATAGTATGTGTAATTAGCAGCCTAGTCTTTATTAGCACGAGTCACTCATACTTTATCACAGACCGCAGGCAGTAGCAAAAAAGAATCACAATGGCACAAAATAAAAAATAAGGCCAATCCAACAATAATTATGTTTAAGAGTTACAGAATATCAGAGCTATAATATAGATCTACAGCTATTTCTACAGTTGCGATCTGAAGAAAACCTCTATTATGCATGTCTAGAATTTTGAACAGGCTAGACATTGGGACGGGCACTGTGACTAGCATTAGCCCTTTCGTTTATTTGTACAGTGTGAATCATTAATAATTTCTTTTGCTATAGTTATAGCCTAAGGTGAAAACACAATAACTGAGAAGGCTGTTTCATTTTTTTTATAAGACTCTAATGTATGAAGGTGTATTGCGAATAGAAATTGGCGAAAACAGTGATTGAATGCCCGGGTGCTCTTAAGCAGTGTTATTTAAGTTTCAATTTACTTTTCAGTTTTAGTTTTAGTTTTAGTTTTGTTTTAACTTTTCAGTTTAGTTTTATTTTAAGTCTTCAGATCTTTTCAGTTTTAGTTTTAGTTTCAGTTTTCATAACTTTTCAGTTTTAATTAAGTTTTTGTAAACCTTCAACAGAAGGAATTGAATTTTTTTATTAATGACATTTATTTTTATTAGCAAGAGCAATAGATTTAGCTAAATTCATGTTTTCATGTAATTGAGCTGCAGTTTGAAGCACTCCACTACATGTTTAGTTTTTAAAAACCTCATCACTCTAAAGGAACACTAATCCGATTTAATTTCAGAGCACTGAAACCTCACAAACTGAAAACTTTTTTCAACATTTGCCTGCAATACTGGCACAGAAACTTAAATCAAGCTTACTAATAGTAATTCTGTCCGTACTGCTGAATTCTGTGTATAGTGTCAGTCATAGGAAAAATACTTTTAAAAGTATTTTGAGTATAAGTAGGCCTATATTAATACTTGATCACAAAAGTATTTAAAATACAGTTAAAACACTTTATTACAAAAGTATTAAAAGTAGGCTACAAGTATAAAATACTTGGCTTGGAAGAGTGTTTTAAATACTAATTACAAAAACTCTGTGCAAACTATACGACAAAATTAGTAAGAAAGTCATAATAGATTGCACCGAAAATTCTTAGCCTAGAATTTTGAAGACCAACAGACATTTGATCTAGTTCAGCATTCTTTGTGTACATGTCTAATGTGTCTCATGGAATTAATTAGCCAATTCCACCATCACTGTCATCACAACCAACATTTCCATCTTCATTTGTCCTATCTATAAACATCTTGATCAATAACATGCTCGATGTATCTAGCCTGTGTCCTACACCATGGACAAGTCCATTGAGGTGTCAAACATCAAACTGATTTCAAACATAATTATATGCTGGTCATTGAATCCTCATAGGTAGGCAAATACGCCTGTAACTAACTTCGGCCGCCCCGTGGTCAGCGGTGCCCAGCCATCCGTAACAATAACTAATCAGTGTCAGACTATTTAACTGACGCATTGTTAGCAAATTAATCAATTATACACATCACTATCTTGTCGCTGGCCACAGGTCCACAGCCGACCTTTATGGTTGACCCCATTTTACAATAGACTGACCCCTATAGAGAAAGCCCATAGAGAAAGGGTTAGACCGGATGTTTGCTTGACGCATATTGCAGCTATTGCTCAGTCAAACATCTGCGCCATTCAGACCGTGCGCTGCTAGCAGTTGCAAATATTTCTGCCATTTGGTTGCGCCACGCAAAAATTAATTCAGTTTTCAACTTTCAAGTTTAGTTTTAGTTTAAGTTTTGAACTTTTCAGTTTAGTTTTAGTTTCAGTTTTCAGAACTTTTCAGTTTTAGTTTTAGTCTCAGTTAACTCAAATGGAACTTTTCAGTTAACTTCAATTCAGTTTTAGTTTTAGTTAACTTGAATAACATTGCTCTTAAGTAGGCTTTATAACTTTGCACAGACATCACGGGAAATTAAATGATCGGTAGGCATAATTATAGCGCTGTACCGACCAAAGATCCGTGCAACTGGGATTTGTTGAGCAAGATTAAATCGCCTGCCGTGAATACACAGCAGAAATAGACTCGAAGATGTGTGCTTTTGCAATATCAATGCCGTTATTCTAAAGCATTCTTGAAGTCTTACCAGCCTCGCCTGCGCCCCATCCAGTTGCGGTACAGCTGGCACCCGCAAAGTCTCCGCTATCTGCATTGGCCAAGGTAATAAAGTCCAAATTGCCATTGGTTTGGATATCGTCGAAACCAAGAACAGCAACGTCATTCTGGTATCCTGTAGTTGGGTCGTCGAAGTACAATGGATGCTACACGAGAGAAAATGTAACAAATGTCTGTAAGCTGTCATTTTGGCATTGTAGCTATATAGTATAAATTATATGTATTTAAAAAGCGTGCCTTTGGTCTCATTGGCCCGGCATTGTGGAACCAGCTTCCTCCTTCAACGCGTTCCACCATAATAACTGGTGGGCCTAATGCCTGTTTTCGGTGTCCCAAGACTAATTTTTTCTCTCTTGGTCTAACGTACTGGGAGCGCCTCTGATTGGTGTGCACTGTGAGAGGCGTTTTAATTTATAAATACAATACAATACAATATATTAGTGTTACAACAATAAGTGATAGTTTGCTGTCCGCGGTATACAAAATACTCTTAAAAAGCTTAAATGATAATAATTAGACCTATATGATAATTGATAAATGTTATGTAAGTCCATTTCAGATGACCTAGGCCTAAATAAAATCAAATTAATTTTAAAATGGCAGGTATATAAATTATTTAGGTGGCTTTATAACCGCACAGCAAAGCATATCCAACACAAACTGTGTTGTCTCAGATGTAGGCCTAGTTCCAGGTTAGACGAAGTCTGGAAAACCTGTTTATCTCCAATCCGCATACTCAGACCGATCATTTACCATTTATTTCTAGTACCGGAGTGTGTGCTGTATAAAATATACTTAATATATTGTTGTTGAGCCCAAGGCCGTAGCCAGGATTTTATTTCGGGGGGTGTTTAGCCAATTTTCCTTCCCAAAAAACTACATTTTTCTATTTCGGGGGGTGTTTTCATGGTTTTATTTGATGGTTTTTACGTCATATGCTCGTAAATGCATTATATTATTTTTCAAATTTTCCATTTCGGGGGGTGTTCAAACACCCAAAACACCCCCCTAGCTACGGCCTTGGGACTTGAGCCAACAATTAAATTTTAATGAATTTTAAAGAAGCAAAGACAAATTCCTTGAACAAGATGTCAACTCCATGACGGTCACAAAACTAGGGCCCACAAGTAAAGGCTAGTGATCCTTGCTGTATTTAACGGCTGGTATTTCGTCATCTGTGCCTACCAGAGCTGCTGGTAAAAAGTAAACATTTATTTTGCCATTCATTTAATAAACAGCAAAATGTGCTCAAGATTGCTACGCTGCGTATGTTTATTTGAGGTCAACTCCGTGACATAAATATTTCTGAAAATGAAAACAAAACTTTCAATATAATGCGTTTCTTTTGAAAGTGATGGTCTTTGTTTCAATCATCATCAAGCTTAAGTTGTTTCGCGTACGGCGATTTTTAAAGAAAACAAAGTTAGGCCTACTTGTCAACTTTATGACCGTCAACTCCGTGACGCTTGTCAACTCCGTGACATGATAATTCGACAAAGTTAAAATTAAACTTTCAAAATAATGTGCCCTTTGTAGAAGTGATAGGGTCATATTTTTGTTGCAATCATCATCATCAAACGTTTGTTATTCTGCGTATGGCGGTTTTTGCTTAAAACTAAATGATTTGTCAACTCCATGACGGTCAACTCCGTGACACAACGACGTCATGGAGCATAAAGCCGACAGATTGCAAAGATTTTGACTCTGACTCGCAATGATAGCTCCATTCTAAGTATTCTGAGAAGGGTGTACATACAGCTGACTGGAAATGATTAAATATAATTCCTATTAGTGCCTCAAGACTCTTAAATGTGGACGCCAACTGCGTGAAATCAACTCCGTGAACGAATAAGAACATTGAAAGGTAAAACAAGTTCTTAAATTATTCTAAAAAAATTGTGGCAAACTGCCAGATATTGTAGAAACCCTCATATATGTATATATAATGTACAATTGTACATGAACGTACGCATGCATCCGTGTACCGGTATGTGTGTTCATGTATTATAATAAAAATATAAAATTTGCAACAGTTATTTATAAGCAAGGAAATAAAAACGAGGTTTCAAATTTGAGACCGATTTCTGTAGGCTACAACCGTTTTTTCTAAATTATTCGAGACGATAATGCACGACCGCGTGTAGGCCTACACCTTTATTAACTAGAACAAAATATTATACCTCTTTCAACACGGTTTTCAAGCACCCTTCAAGTCATTATTAGATATACAGGCAGGGCCTACTATCCCCCTGAGAGGTGGAAGCATCCCCCTAACAGAAATTTTTTGTCTATTTTGCAAGCGTCGAAGGCGCGAAGCTGCGAGTGCCGAAGGCATGAAGCTCATAGCAAAGTAGGAGGTCTGGGGTAGCGTCGTGAGCTCCCCCAGCGGGGTCTGGGGCGGAGCCCCAGAAACCAACGCATTTTTAGCTGTTGTCATCGACTAGAGCGCATGTTTTTGGCTCCTGTTTGCTAGCTGTTTATGAAAATTTCACTTTTTGGGATTTGCACGCTGTAATTGTACCTCTCAAAGCTGTCATCTTCATAAAATTGCTCGTGAATTAATGCTCAGAATCGTGGTTTAGGATATCATAAATTGTCGCCTCCCCATGATTTAATATTTTAAAATTTGCACAATATAGCCTAATGGTAACATTCTAAAATTTCTCATTATGGGTTAGCAGTGCGTTAAACACTGTAGTAGTCCTGTGAAGTTTGAAAAGGTCCAGCATTCAGTAAAATATCAATTTCTTTTGGTATATCAAATTGAGTAGTCAGTTGTACAATACGCAGCAACATCCATTTTCTGATCCAGACAGATCCCATGGCCATTTCCCAGGACCACTCCCCGTAATTTCCGCTCTGGATTCCACCAGAGCATTTCAATAGGACAATTCCCTCGAACATTTCCCTCAAATGTAGGCTGCAAAAGTGTAAGAAATTTGCATTTGTACAGACTTCAATAGTGCTTTAATGTTTGAGGGTGGAATTTATAAGCCATTTGCTTTACTTGATTTTGAACTTCAATTGTTGAGCAACCAAGCTTTTATTGCTTGATTTCAAGTTGATTATAATCAATGTTTACTTAAACAGACTAAGAACCTTTAGGCCTACTATTATACAAAAGTAGCCTACTAATTTACTGTTGCTTCTTTGCCTCATATCAATAAAATTCATTCCTAAAATATTGTTCACTTTATTTGAGACCTATATTATAAAACCAATGCAGTTTCAGTAGATACAATATACTTTAACAAAATGTTAACAATTAATGTAATTAGGCCGAATTATGAGTTGTGAGAGCGAGCGCCATATACGTGCAGGGGCAAATGTGGCTGTAAAGCAAAGGTCATACTAAATGAATATACACTGTGAGCCATAAAAAACCGTGCCAATTTATTTTTAGCTATATCTCGGTCGATATTTTAACAATTTTATATCTTTTTGTGTCGTTTGAAAGAAAAATTAAATCTCTACGATTTACTTATTTACTTGCGCGATGACGTCATATCCGTTTCGCAGCATAATGTAAATAAAGTTGATGGTTGAAAATTTGAGTTAAAATTTTAAAATGTTGAGCTATGAGGATAAAATTTTAATTAAAAATCTGCGGGAATGCAAAAATTATTCTTCTAGACGATTAATTAAGGAGTTTCCGAACAAGAATTGGAAAAGAAGAACATTAGATGACTTTCTGCGAAAGTTGAGAACTATCGGTTCAGTTGAACGCGCTGCGGGAAGTGGTCGGCCAAAATGGTCGCGAACTGAAGATAATATCGCCGCTGTCAATGAATTGGTTCAGAGCCAGGAAGACAAGCCTAAAACACATCTTTCAACCAGACAAATCGCGAGAGAGCTGAATCTTACACAAACGACGGTCAGACGCATTATACATAAGGATTTGGAACTTAAATGCTTAAAAAGACGACGGGCTCAGGAACTGACCACCGCGAATCGTCAATCTCGTTTGGTACGAGCTAGACAATTGCTGCAGCGTTTCTCAGTATCGGATGTCGGTTTCATTTTCTTCACTGATGAAAAGTTATTTACAGTTGCTGCGCCGTCAAACACTCAAAACGATCGTCTTTATGTGCCTCGTTCAGTGTCAAAGAAGCAGATTTCATCAGACCGTCTGTTGCGCACCAGGACAAAATTCAGCAAGTCGCTCATGGTTTCCGTGGGAATTTCAAAACTCGGTCGCACAGAGCTGATATTCGTTGACCCGGGAGCCAAAATCAATGGCCAATATTATCGAGACGTCATGCTAGCACAACATTTGTTGCCACAAATGCGCCACATTGCTGGCGACATGTTCATTTTCCAACAAGATTCAGCTCCGGCGCATCGGGCTCGTGAAACAATTGAGTATCTGTCTCGCAATGCACCATACTTCATAGGGCCAGAGATATGGCCACCCAATTCGCCTGACCTAAATCCACTCGATTATTCCATCTGGTCCATTATGGAACAGCGCGCGTACCAAAAGCGCATTCAGAACACTGACGAACTTCGGCAGTGTCTCGTATCCGTCTGGAACGATCTGGAACAACATCTTATTGACACTGCAATTGATCAGTGGCGACGTCGCTTGGCAAAATGTGTACGTGAAAAAGGAAGTCATTTTGAACACAAACTTTAAACAAATAAAGGCAAGAGCATTGATTCCTGTTTAAAATGATGCAAAAAGTGTACAAATCGATAAAGAAATGACAGAGATGTAACTAAAAATAAAGTGGCACGGTTTTTTATGGCTCACAGTGTATATATATACCCTTGAGATGGTTGGATGAACGTTCAAGGGGAATTTTCGTAGGTGTGCGGGGAGGAGTAGAACAGAGGAGTCCAGAAGGAAATCTCTTAGGCCCATCTATCATAATCATTAGGGGGGGGATTTCCTTCTGGCACAAGTCGGATCAGGCTACTTACTCCCACCCCCATGTGGCAAGCCCTGATGGGTGCGAATGTGATGGAAGCGCAAGGACAAATTTATGTGAGTGTTAAGCAAAAGTCAAATCAAATGAAGATTTACCCTGTTTTATGACGGGGAGGGGATTGTTCGGGGGAATTACCAGGAGGAAGTCCATGACAGATGCTGGGGAATACCGGTGGAAAATGTTCAGGAGGCAATCTTCTATACTCAACTTTATCATTAGGGGGGAAAACCTTTCCCCCCTGGCCCAAATTGGAAGCAGTCTGCTTCCATCTCCCCATGGCGTAGTAGGCCCTGTATACAGGACAAAATATCTCATACCGTGGATAACAATGAATATTCAATCGGCATTTTTCTTGACCTAGCTAAAGCATTCGATACAGTCATGCATGAAATTTTACTAAATGAACTTGAACTTACGAAGTCAGAGGTATCGCACTTACATGGTTTGCAAATAATTATTATTTAGATAGGCCTAATCGTCACCAACAAATCTCATGAAAAGGCAAATTATCCAGCTTTGAAAAATACTTTTTGGGGATGGAGTATAGTCCTAGTATAGTGATTATAATGTCTTAAGTAACCATTTAGACCTAGTTTAATAAATTTAGACGCTAAATTAGAAATATGAAGTAGGTCTATCAAAGTCAAGCTAGCTACAGGAACGGCGCTGAACTTTACGCTGTGGAATATTAACTGACCACTAGCTTATAATAAGAGTCGATTGCTGTCAATCGCCAGTCTGCCCCAAGGCTGCAAGCATGCTCGAAGATAATTAGCCTAAGCGGTGTTGACATAATTATTACACAGATGAATGAATGCAAAACAGACCTATAAATAATAGTCGGCTATGCACATTACTGAATTATGCACATGGTATGCGATACGCATCATACCCGAAATTGTCCTCCTTTGAAATGCTCTTCATAAAAATGAGTAAATTTATAAGACCGAATATTTTTGACAATAATTATTCTGTAGTGCACGTGAAATGTTATAAACTTACACTCCGCATAATTGAATATAATAACTTTAGGCACAATCGGTATCAGGTTATAATGGCAGGCTTACTATGCTGATGAAGTTGACATCTGCGAGGACACATGTGGCACAGTTTGTAACTGTGCGTTCAACAGTACCGCCAAGCAGAGAGTAGACGCCGCTGAAATGATACAGACAGACGCTAGATCTACACTACATAATTTATACAATGTCAAATTCAATTCGTGTCTGGCCAAAGTGATTATAAATGCATTCGGCAGCTTTAAGTAGGCTACAATCTAAAGCCGATCGCATTGAGAAAGCAAGCATGTATAGAATTTACATTTGCGCAAAATGTCTACAAAGAATAGGTTGATCGTTTTTCTTTTATGAGAGTCACGCTGTGTTAGTAGGCTTATAATCTAAAGCGAGAAAGAAATGCGTTGACTGTGCGTGTATGCATACTGGAATGATTACACATTTTCAGTTCAACACTGACAAATAACATCCGACCATGGGCGTCCGCATAAATTTTTGCGGTGGGGGGGGGGAAACACGATGGTCACGGTTATATTTTTTGGAGCAAGAGGTTGAAAATGCGAAGCAGGAAATTTAGAACATGTATGGGGTATTTTTTATGATTATAGGATATAGTGGTTTCCTAATGCAAATTTCTCAGTTTAACTTTTTTAAATAATTTTAAGGTGAATAATTTCCTTAGTACAGAGAAATTTGGTAAATCAACAAAAGAGGAGTAGTTAAATTGTAGGTTCCTGGATTGGCGCAAATTATATATAGATGTTCAGGAAAGGGAACCACCACCTTTGAAGGAAGAAATCAGGCGAGCTTTGTTAAAATCAGCTACGAGAAAGGCACCAGGCCCAGATGCAATAGCTGCTGAAATGCTTAAGTACGGCGGGGAAATGACGCTGACCAAACTACATGACATATGCACGGAGGTGTGGAGGAGCGGAGAGTGGCCAGATGAGTGGACACAGTCAACTTTCATCCCACTTTTCAAGAAAGGTGACCCGCTTTATTGCGGAAACTACCGTACTATCGCACTGGTCTCTCATGCTAGCAAGATCCTATTACGAGTGATACTAGAACGGATACAATCCAAACTTGAAAGCGAGATCGCCCAGGAACAAGCTGGCTTCAGACCTATAGAAGAGGAACACGTGACCAAATCGCAAACCTCCGAATAATCCTGGAAAAAGCAAGAGAAAGGAACCAACCACTATATTTCTGCTTCATTGACTTCACAAAAGCGTTCGACATGATACAACACGACAAACTCTGGCTGACTATGTTAGAAATGGGTTTCCCGCCTCAAATAGTTCAGCTGCTGCAAAAACTTTACAAAAAACAACGCGCAAATATTAGGACAGATGGACTTACGTCAGCATGGTTCAGAGTTAAGAAAGGAGTGCGACAAGGGTGTAACCTTTCACCATGTCTTTTTAACATTCTAGCAGAACAAGTAATGAAGAAAGCCTTGCAGGGATTCAACAGTGGATTCAGAATCGGGGGTAAAACCATTAACAACCTAAGATACGCAGATGATATTGTATTACTGACTACATCAACAGAGGAGCTACAAGAATTGGTGAACAGGGTTGAGAGGTCTGCAAACGAGTATAGCATGAAGATTAATGCCGCAAAGACGAAGGTCATGACAAATACGGACACAGAATTGGAGATTAGAGTGATCAGTGGTAGTTTAGAGCAGGTAGACTCCTTTGTCTATCTGGGAAGCAGAGTAACGAAAGATGCAGACTGTAATGTAGAAGTGAAAACAAGGTTAGCCATGGGTACATCAGTCATGATTAAGTTGACAAAGGTATGGAAGAATAAGGCAATCAGCTCCAAGACAAAAATACGGCTGATGAGGGCCTTAGTGTGGCCAGTAGCAACATACGGTTGTGAGACGTGGACTCTAAAGAAGGAGGAGGAAAGAATTATACAGGCTTTCGAAAACAAATGCATTAGGAAATTACTACGTATTTCATGGACAGAAATGTTGACTAATGAACGAGTTTACAAATTAGCAGGAACAAAATGCGAGTTGTTAGGTCATGTCAAAACCCGGAAATTACGCTACTTTGGCCACATCCTGCGACAACCGGACAATATTGAAATTAGTGTCATGACGGGACTGGTGGAGTGTGTTCGTAACCGCGGTAGACCAAGAATATGCTGGCTCGATAACATCACGTTGTGGACCGGTCTATCGGGAGCGGCGCTATTGAGGACAGTAAAGGACAGAACTTGCTGGAGTACATTGGTCCGATCATGCAGCCAACCGTCGCGAAGCGACATCGGCGCAATGACATGACATGACATGGATTGGCGCAATAAGTCAACAGAATGAATAAATGAATGAAAACTAGGTGTGATTTTTCAAAGGGCATGTGGTGCCCATAATTATAGTTACTTGTATAGTAGCCTATTTTACTCGCAATTTCTAAATTTCTAAGGCACCCCTCGAATGTCAATCGCTGGCACCAGCTTATTTACGAACGGAGTCAAAGACTCAGAGGGCTGTTCAAATGTTTACCGAAACAGGTCCGAGTCCGGTTGCCAGAGGGGCAGAAGGGGCAGAGCAGCTGTTAAGGTTGGTATTATTTAGGATTGGAAGGTGGAGGATCAGGTGAGTATGGGGTGTAACGTATTTTGAACTGGCAAGACGTAAGCATTGGGTGAAAATTTCGACGAGTGATAAAATAGAGTCGTTATAAAATCGTGCCTACTTCTTGACCTCCGAAGATTCTGTACTGGCAGCAAGATGGACAAAAAGTCTGGCTATTGCAGACCTGATTATATATATATATATATATATATATATATATATATATATATATATATATATACGTAACGCGGTCGAATAAGCAGGTCTCCTTGACGGGACTTGATTCCGTTGTAGAGAAATTTCAAAATTTTATATTAGTGTAATTTATTGATGATTTTGTGCAGTTTTGAAAGATTGCATTGCAGCGAGATTTCAATCAAGTAGGGCAGTAGGCTATAATCAATTATAATAATTATTTGCATGAGCGCCTGCGGGAAGGGTAAAACCCATTGGCCATGGTTAGTCCTACAGTTTTAGCAAAAGCCTACAAATGGAGGGCAGAAAATTAAAAGATGTTTATGTTTATCTTAGAGGTCTTTAAGCATAGATTTCTTGGTTTCACTTTGTGCATCATGAGTTTTGATGTCGGCAAGAGTCCGCCCTTTCTACTTCACTTTGAGCAGATTTCGCCTACCCAGGAACAAATGATCA
The DNA here is from genome assembly GCA_949752735.1 of Lumbricus terrestris. Lineage (NCBI taxonomy): Eukaryota > Metazoa > Annelida > Clitellata > Crassiclitellata > Lumbricidae > Lumbricus > Lumbricus terrestris. The sequence continues at coordinate 50,765,603 of OX457040.1, read as the reverse complement.
ACGAAAGGACGGTGACATAACATGCAGTATTCAGTAATTCATTCCGGAAATTTACTTAGCGTCCCTTCACGAAGCCTATAGCCTACTCGGATGCACTTTTATTCTAGCTACGACTATTGAGCAACTGATAGAAAGTAGGAAAATTATTCCTAGGTAGCAAGCGCAGCGCGAGGAGAAGAACCCATTCCAAGTGGATGGCCCAGCAACCGAGAAGGGTCGTCGCTGTCTGATCGAAGAGCGGGTCCGAGCGACCAAGCGCTCTCCATTATATTAGCCGAAGAGCGCAATGTTTGAAGTGAGGCTAAGTCGGAAAACAGCGACTGAGATAAGGTAAATAGGACGGAACACAACCAGTGAGATACCGCCAAATGAGTGCTGCTAGTCTATAGTGTAGATGCTTTACGAGGGAGGAAGCCAGTGCAAAGCATCAGGAATGCTGATAGAAACCGGGACATTTTGGAATAGGACCAGTAAACCGAGCGACGAACCCGGTCAAGATGCCCTATTCCCTATAAAGCCTTGATGGGGACCCACAAGAACCGAGCTGTAGTGATCAACTTTCCTAGTGATGAAGGCGTGGACAAGATTCTTGGGATGGTCCTTGTCCACGCCTTCGTTACTAGCAATATTGCATCATGGGATAACGACCGCAGGGCAACACACCACTGAAGGAACTGGTATAGTAACAGCTTCGTGTGACCAAGTTGAAAGTGTCACCCAAAGTCGCGGCAGGTGTCACAAAAGAGTATCCTCTGTTAATAGTACCCCCCCCCCAAATGAAGAGAAGTCGATAAAAACACCCACATGTATTTATTTTTGCAAATTAATTTCCATCTGCTTTGTTTTGAAAGTTGACACTAACAGGTATGTTTATTCCTAATAGATAATTTTTTGCTTTGGCTTGGGAGCACTTAGAACATTTAAAACACTTAGCAACGCTCAGAGTCACTAAATAAATTCGAGTTGCCTTTCTCTGAACATTGCTTAGCCTTAGGACACTTAAAACAATTAGAGTCACTTTAAATTTACTGCACAAATGCTTCAATTATACGCATTTTTCAATAAAGGGGATAAAATGGTTTATCCACCTGTTAGTCTAGACTGGTTAATTCCACCCCCGGGGATAGATTAATTCATGCCCCGGATAGCTTTCAGAGGGAGATAGAATATCACGTGACACCGGCATGCTATGAAGCAATATGGGGGAGATCTCTCTACTCAAGCCATCTTCTGCGAACAAGCATCAAGCCAAATGAACTGTGTTTTGGTGGTTTCAAAGCAAGAAAGATTTGAGGCCATCTAACCAGTAATGGCGTCAATGGCAGCGCGCATAAGCAAGAACAGAGGTCACTGCATCAGCTGCTCATCGTTGACTGTCATATAGCTGGTGCAGGAACCCACGTATCCGTAGCCGGGAGCTAACATCCAGACGTGTAGAGACTGAAGAGATAAGAGCCCAAAACGAACTCTGGGGTACACCAATAAGGGCAGGGACCAGCGGAACATATGGCAGTGGAGCCAGCCATTATGTATTGCACCGTTAGTGCGATCTCTGAGGAAACTTACTGGGTTTCTAGTGACTTAGTCTGAGTTTACCAGCCAGTCCAAAAGAAACATAGGGGCGCTGAAGGGAGACATGAGCGTATCGTTCCTCAATTTCTATACGCTTGGAACAAAATACTCATACATGGGCGCCCGCACATTGGGGCAAGAGAAGGTACTTGCCCGCTGGAATATTGACACCAATTTTTCAAACTATTACTTTTGGCTACTTAACAAATATCTTCGTATTAAGGCATTAGTGATTATATGGATACACAAAGTGAAACTCAGAGATTTACTATCCATGACCCTTTTTGAACACCTCCTGCGGACGCCCATGCAAGCAGTATTGATTACATGAGTAATGATTTGTGTATTGATTGAGTATTGAGTATTTGATTATTGAGTATTTGTTAAGCTCTTGCTAAAACTTTTATCCATGGCCATTGTCTTCTACACCTCATGCGGACGCCCATGCAAATAGTATTGATTTGTGCTTTATTGGAATCGCGCTGCAATGCGACCTTTGACAACTGCGCAAATTATCAATCAATTACACTCATGTAAACATTTGAATTTGCGTTAGGGTGACCTGCGTATTCACCGGCTTCACACATGGATATGTTACAGGTAATTATTTAGTTAAACCATGGATTTTTTACATTCTGTAGGAATGTGTAGAGTAAAGGCACATGCACGTGTGCTTCTAACCTCAACCATAACTCAGGGGTTATTTTAAGGAATTTTCTCAACTGCACATAAATGACGTATTTTGAGACTGGATATATTAAGAAAGTCCTTGACAAGGGATTTGTCCCCCAAAGCTGAAGCAGCTTTTGATGAGCGCTCGTTAATAAGCTGGTGCTCTGCGCGTGGCCTTCGACTGGAGCTTTAGATGTTTGAATATTAAGATTTTCCGACTTTATAAAATTCATATTAAAGATCAAAATCAATTGTTATGACAATGTTTGACTCAAAGTTCATCATGTCAAAATCTCCAAGTGAATTAACGAATGAAATCAGCTAGACGTTCTTAGACGTTTAGACTTTTCAATATCCTTAATCGATTAGAGATCCCTTAAAGATTCCAAAGATCCTCTGCTGTTGCTGGAATTGGAAATAGCTTAGAAAGATTGTTAAGTGTAATAAAGTTCATTGGTCCTATGTTCCTGGACACTTCCAAAGTTTCGCTAGTAGGTCTATGTAAGGGTACGTCTAAATGTTGCTTTTCTGCTCTGAAACCCTGGTCATTAAGATCACCATGATATTGTTTTGCTAAAGCTAAAGCTGGCAGACAAGATGAAATATTTCCACAAGAAATAAAATCTTTGAGCTAATTTCAAATTTTGTATAAAATATAACCCACTAACTGCAAAATACGATGTAAGACCGATAAATATCATTAGCAAACCTCCCAAATGGTCACTACATGTTGATCGATAGGCCTATACTGACACCGACCTCAACACGAATACGTAGGCCTACTGTTTAGGCTAATAGCAGTTTTAACCAGGAGCCGCGTCGCCGATCTACATGTAAATGATATTTGACCACACCATGACTTGATTAGGGTACGACTGCTGGAAATTTTATATGCTGCAAGCTCTGGTGTCATTCATTCATGAGAACCAGAATGTGTGTGCGTGTGTGTGTGTGTGTGTGTGTGTGTGTGTGTGTGTGTGTGTGAACATACCCGTAGACTTGGTCCTGGGTTTGTGGAAACGAACGAGCGACCGAAGGACAATAATTTCCAATGCACGAGCACCTAGCTGGGTAGGGGTTTTTGGAAGGTGATGTGCCAATCCCATTTTCGAATTTTGTTTAATTTCCACACTGCACTGGTGGTATTCTAAGTTGTAATTTAGCGAGGTTGCTCATCATTTCAGTGATGATAGTCATGGTTTAGGACTTTAATAAGTGTCCCGTCTCATTGTTTAAATATTTTTTACAGCATTATAATGGCAACTTTTAGACTGTGATCTTAAAAAATTGCTCACAAATTTCACGCCAAAAGGCATGGTTTGAGACTTCAATAAATGCCCCTCCCTATTATTTACATTTCTGAATTTCCACACTGTAACTGTCATCTGAACAAAATTGCTGAAGCAGGAAGGGACGTAGACAGTCAAGACGCATAAGGCAAAATAGTCTACTCTACTATAATATAACAACCCAAGTATCTAACTGGAGACAGGCGATGAAAAGAAAAGAATCAATCAGGCAGACATCCAGACTGAGCTAGCTTTTCAGCCACACAGGCTATCCAATACATGCATACATGATGTAGGATTGTAGGTCAATGCATACCCAAATTTTCAGAGTAAGCGGCAAAAGCAGGAGAAAGTAGACTACGATGGCCAAGAAGTTGTCATTATGGTATGAAGGATAACCCCGTCCTTTACAACTTTATCAGGATATCAACCTACAGCAGGCCTTGAATCTGCATCCGCTCATACATTTAGCCTACTGCAAATTCTTCTGTCTGCAGCCTATGTGTGATTTTTAGCAGAACCTTGTCTTCGATTACGTCACCCATTTCCCCCGCTCTTACTTCATGCACAGTTGCACACGGGTGACCTTCTCGGTCTAATGCTTGACTTGAAAACTGCATGTAATCACCATATTTATTATAGTTCACGCCAAATTTCAACAGGCCTGCTCTTTTCCTGAACATAAATATCACCCAAATAAAAAGCCTCAAAGATGTTGACTTTGGGCTGTTACTACCATGTTTGTGTCCAACATTTTACCACTAACTTCTCGTCGGTTCACGCATCTATGCAAAAAGTAACTGCACAAGATCTGATTTTCAACTGCACAAATCTCTTTCCCAACTACACACTTTGTGTCCAGCTGCACGTTAAAATAACCCCTGCCATAACTGTATAACTCCAAGCAGCCCCAACCCACACACTTAATCCAACCCTAACCCCATACCATAACCCAATTCTAATCCTAGGTCCCATAGGCGTAGGGGACATTTCAGCAGTGGGGGGGCAAAAATTTTACTTTTGCCCGAAAAATTAAACCCGGAATAATTGACGTCGTGTACACATAGCCATCTCTGTTCTTGCACCAACACCCGGGGACAAGGGACAAATACACCAGGGTCCGGCCATATTATAGGGACCAGGCTGGGTAATTTTAGACATATAGCCTATGCAAATTTTTTTATGTAGCCTATGTAATATGTATATTCCTGTCGCTTAACCAGTTTAAACTTCACACGAGCAACTTATTAAATTCATAATTGTACATTGTTTTGTATTGTATCTAATCATCTACAAAGAACCTCTAGTAGGGTGAACCGTTCAGAGGCGCTTCCAGTGTGCAAAACCGCCCTCGAAGAGGCATGTTTTAAGATGAGAGAATGAAGAAGAGAGACTGCCACAGAAAGTGTATAGAGCGAACGCAAGGAGAAGCTCATTACAAAGAGAAGGACCAAATTAGGCAAATGATCAAGACTGAGCCATTGCAGTTCTAGAAGGCGGAAGCAAGAGTGAAGTAGATGAACGAAGTGGACGGTTGGAAGAAGCTAAGTGAGGCCTTAGTATAACGTCGGTCAGATATTTGGGGCAAACCCCGCAGAGCCTTGAAGATCAGAGTGAGGAATTTAGATTGTATGTGAGCACGGAGAGGAAGCCAATGGGTGGAGACAGAACAGCGAAAGATCCTCAGACACCTCAAATGAAAATAAGAGGAACGTGTGCTTTTGGAAATGTTCTCAGTTAAGGTATTATCCATCCTGTAATATAAGTGACCAATCAAGTGCAACACCCTGATCCCGCACACCAGTGGCGGCGCCAGGATTTAAGTTTTTGGGGGCTAAAGGTTTTTTTCGTGCAAATATTTCATTTCTACATGGGAAAAAATGGATGGCTTTTTAAGGGGGGTTTAGCCCCCTAGCTCCCCCTAGAGCCGCCACTGCCGCACACTTGACAAGAAGGAAAAGATTGTAAATTTTCAGAGAGCAGATCAATTTTCGGTCAAATTTCGGCTCTTGAATTTGCTGCGACTCTAGCAATTATTTTCCGTGAATTCAGAATTTTTCGGGAATTTCTGCCATCCATAGTTGTTAGCTAGTAGGCTATCTAAGTATCTAACTCGATTCGGGCAAGATTTTCGGGAAAATTTCGGCTCTTGAATTTGTTTCGATTCTCGCCATTATTTACAAAATGCTACCGTGAATTCAGAATTTTTCGGGAATTTCTGCTATCAATGGTTGTGAATTAATATCTAACTCGATTCGGGCAAGATTTTCGGGCAAATTTCGACTCTTGAATTTGCTGCATTCTCGCCATTAAGCTTATTTATAAAATGTTACCGTGAATTCAGAACTTTTTCGGGAATTTCTGCTGACCATGGTTGTTGTGAGCTAGGCTAATATCTAACTCGATTCGGGCAAGATGGAACTGGGAGATAATGTGGTATACTAATGAACGTTGAACTTCAAGAAGTTTGGTTAATATTTTCCCGGGTCTACTTGCCCGAAAAAACAGATTTGCCCAAAATTTGGGGGGGAATTTGCCCCCTCTGGACCCCCGTCTTCTACGCCTATGCTAGGTCCTGACCCTACACATACACACATACACATAATGTATTAAGTATATGTTACAGACAATGTGTACAATGTAGGTCATGTGCATTATGCACAATGTAGGATTTTAGGATCTAGGGTTAGGTTATGGTTTGAAGTCAAGGTTAGAGTAAAGGGTTGGGACCTGTTTCTAGTTATGGTTAGTGTTATATAACAGGGTTATGGTTGGAAACACATGTATTCGTAATGTACACATTCCCTAGGTCATGTGCAGAATCCCTGGTTTTACAAATTGCCAGCAACTTTTATTAAGGTCTGCAATAGACTGCTTCCCACCATTCTGCTGCCAGTAGGCTAGGCCTGCAGAATTGGGAAGTCAACCAGTTGGGAAACTTTAACTAGAGGCTCTATTTATCACTCCTCGGGATTTCCACCCAACGCTAAGAAACCTCTACGAAAATTTCTCATGCTCTTAATTTCCTGCTCGGCATTTCTCAAGCTCTAGCTACTAAAGACATTTTCGCGACCATGTCGTGTCGTATTTTGCTCCCTCCTGCAAATATTTCTGCGAGCGACCATATACTCAGAGACCTTCATATAAACTCGTTTTCATTTTGAAAACGCCAAATCGATGCTGACTATGACCTGCATGATATAAAAATATAATTATTCTGAAATAATTTAATAAATTCACATGCTATTTAATCATAAATGGGCTGGGTCACGGTTTCTGTCTCATCTTTCATGGTTCTTAAGACTATTCTTAGTATTCTATTGACCGAAAATTGAACTTGGAGCGCTCCTGACTAGACAGCCGTGAAGGGACGCTATGATCAAATTGCTGTAATAAAAATAAATAGAAATAAATCATTCTAAAATAATTTCATAACTTCATATGCTATTAATTTTCAACTTACATGGGTTGTCCTGCGCACTGTGCCGCGGTCACAGCTCGAGTGGTTGAGATCAAGGATGCTCCGCATATATGCGCGCCTTCGGCACGCAGAGACAGCGAATGCGGGTTGTTGCCGATGATGGCAGCGCTTCCATCAACGATACGTTGGTCCACACCAAAACCCAGAGCTACAAAAATAAACACAGTTGGTTATCTCAACAATTTCTATAAAAATATATGCGCGCCATGAATGTTCCTCACATAACAGTTTTGGTAACAGAAAAATAACTTTTTTAACAGCAAAACTGAAAACTGCTCAGATGACTAGAAGAGACACCAGTAGTAGGTTACACATAATAGTTGCAGTAAATGAGTATGGTTGCTGGAATTGCTCTGTCTTCAGTGATCTTGTGGAATAGTAATGTGCAAAATAATGACCTTTTTGGCAGTCAATTTTTCAATGTCGCACTTCACTGGCTCCCTGTCCGTCAGCGTATTGAGTTCAGGGTAGCTACATTGGTATGGCGATGTTGTCAGGGCCTTGCCCCAATTTACCTCCAAGAGCTATGCAGCTTTACATTGGGTATCCAAGGACGTCGTCAGCTACGCTCCGCTGATTAGGGAGTCCTCTTATTTCCGTTTGCTCGTACTACTACTATGAAGAATCTAACTTTTTCTGCGGTTGGCCCAGTGGTCTAGAATGGCATTCCTTTTGAGTTACGCCTACACCCTGGGACTCTACCGGGATCTTTCCTTACTAAACTTAAAACTGTTCTTTTTGGGCTCGCTGGAGTCGGGAGCGCCTATGAGTAGTTTTTTCTTGAAGGAGCGCTATAGCCTATAAATGTCCGAATGAATGAAAGAACTACATAGTCAATTTTAAATAAATTTGGCTGCGGATATAATAACCTTTTAATATAAAGTTTCTAATTCTTGACCTCCGTCTTTTGAGTTAATTAAGCTTATAGTATGTAGTTTCTAGTTGTTTGTACGTCCATCATCTTTAAAAAAATACGCTTTTTATGATTGCATGCATTCGTGTTTAACAGGATGACCGGCTCGGCGGTTTCCAGGAATAGACTATTATTATATTCGTTTAATTGGCAACAAAACTGATAGACACACCTCTATCAGGTACAAAAAGCAGTTCAACAAATGAAACACAATTAATATTTCTGCGGGCGCCCATGACTGCAATCATCGATATTGGTAGTTTCATCTACATTTTGAGCGACTGATAGCGTATTCCATCTTAGGATGAGTGTAGAAAATTATATAAATAATTGCAAAAAATGGAATACGCTATCAGTCGCTCAAAATGTAGATGAAACTACCAATATCGATGATTGCAGTCATGGGCGCCCGCAGAAATGTTTGCAGGAGGGGCAAAACACAATAGGCCCGGTAAAAATTTGCATGAAGAGGTTGACAATTCAGAAAATTAAGAACATGGCTCTTTTTTATAAGGGTTTCTAAATGTAAATTTCTCAGTTTCGCTTTCTTGATCATTAGTAGGCTTTTTTAAGGGGGGCTTAGCCTTTTATAGGGGGGGGGGCTTAGCCCCCTATCCCCCTAGCGCCGCCACTGACTTTGAATTGCCAACTAAAAACAATAAGAACTTCATATCTAGAGTAGGCTACTTTACAGCAGCTTAAAACAAATGGCAAAATAAAGGAATAGTTTAAAATTAAGAAATAAAAGTAACTCGTTGTCAATGAACAAACTAATTTTTAAAAACTATTGTTCTCTTCATCTTGTAACCGTGTTGTCAACCTCATTGCTGATTAAACGAATATGTAACATGGGTCATTTAAAATGAGGTCGCAACCAACAACGGTCTCGCCCTTAGACAAGGAAGGGCAAGACACGCCGATTCTCACCTGGCAGAGCCAAACACAACAGCAGCAAGATTCTCATGGTTGGCTTTGTGAAACTGTGTTGCCGAATTAGTTCTTCAGTTCTTTCGTTGATCACCGGATAAGCTTACCTCAAAGAATCAAGCATTAATATAGGCCTATGAGTCCTAGTTATTCTGTGGTAAAATTTTCTTATCAAGCAGATGGCTCACGTGAACACAACAGTCTGGCGATCGACAAAAGTCGTTGCTTAGAAAAAATATCGGTCATGGTACGAATAATACAATCGCACTGATAACAGCGCCTTTGCTTGTCTGTATTTGGCAGATTTCTTGGCCAGCGTTAACCTGGCTCGCAGTGAAACATACCGCAAAAAATAAATGACACAGAATTTGAAACTTACATGTATAGGCCTATGTTACTAGCTGCGTTACCCGGCGTTGCGGGGAAATGTTGGTTTGTTCGCTCCACCCAGCTTTCCCCCCGGCAAAATTCGCATTGTCGCCCCTATAACCCCCTACCAAACCACACCACACCTCTACAGCGACCCACTTCCAACCCTCTCACGTTCAAAATCATACGCCCACGAACTTTGGACGACCTTCACCTCATCGATGTGCTTATATAATAATTATGGAGTCTCCTCCTTGTCTAGACCTGAGACCGCCACTGAATAGGCGCTTCATAAATGTCAAGGTACGACATTAATTAATTGTTGTTATTGCGATTTAATTGTTCTTAGGCCTACTAGGCTACTTGCAGTCATCAGCAGTTCAATAATAATTATTATTTGCACGACTTAGGCCACGCGTGAACCGTGCAGACATAAATGGCGTCAGAAATGGCGTCGTCAAAAGAGATTAAACATCGCCAAGACGTGGTGTGGTTGGCTTCGGACTAATATTAATGCACTAGCTGGAGTACCCGGCGTTGCCCGGGAAATTTAGGATTCGACCCGCTCCGGCCACAACCCAACCACACCACACCACACCCACCACACCCCACCACACTCCGACCTCCACCGGTACGCCACGCGAGAAATTTGGGCTTTCGTGAAAAATTTCCTCGTCCCGGTCCCCCACTTCCACCCCCACATTGCAACATTTAGCCTTTCAACTATATGTCACACGCAGTTGAGCAGTTATTTAGCACCATGGTTTGACACCTAAGGAATACTTTCATTTAAGGCATTCTCCTATGTCCAACATGATAACTGAATTATAACGATAGACTATTCGTACGACTGAATTTTTTTATAAGTATCTATAGTGTGTAGACTGCATGTCTGAACCCAGTCAACCAGAAAGTTTCTAAGTAGTAAAAAACAGCAAACATATTTTCCCCTTTGCAGTTTATTCTTATACACGACCATAGGCGTAGGAGACATTTCAGCAGTGGGGGGGGCAAAAATTTTACTTTTGCCCGAAAAAACAAACCCGGAATAATTTACGTCGTGCAGGCAAAGGCTAGGTGTAAACCTCTGTAAAATAGCCATTGCTGTTATGATGTAGCATATGTATAATATTCCTGACACTTCACTACAACCAGTTCAAACTTCACACGAGCAACTGATTAAATTCATAATTGTATATTGTTTTGTATTGTATCGTATTTGATCATCTACAAAGCGACTCTAGTAATGTGAACAGTTCAGAGGCGCTTCTAGTGCGCAAGACCACGCGAGAAGTGGCAGAGGAGAGAAGGAAGAAGAGAGACTGCCAAAGAAAGTGTAGACCGAACGGAAGGAGAAAGCTCATTTCAAAGAGAAATATCAATTGTTATCGAGGCAAATGAATGAGACTGAGCCATAGCAGTTTTAGAAGGCGGAAGCAAGAGTCAAGTCTGTTGGATGAACGAAGTGAACGATTGGAGGAAGCTGAGCGGGGCCTTAGTATAACGTCGGTCAGATATTTGGGGCAAAACCCCGCTGAGCCTTGAAAATTGTAACGGAAAACCGCCCGCGTCCAAGCGGCTGGCAGGAAGAGTGGATGGCGATCTCTCCCACCAGGTGGTAAGGCTTGCGTGTCGCTCCAGATGGGCGCAAGTCCGGCCTCCGTCGTCTTTCGAAGGGCTTAACAGTGCTCCCTCTACCATACGAAGACCCGAAGACACGAGGTATTTTCAGACGATATATTGTAGATCACAACTCCACACGTCAACAGCAGGCATGCACGTGATACACAGCGAACGATCGTACCCCAGCAGCGGACGGTCTTACACCTATCGGCGGCTCCCACAGCAATGGCTGACTACGGGGCCCCAGTGCAACGAGCACGGACACTACACGGCAGCGACGACGGCGTACTGCGGCGGCGGCAACGGCGAGCTCCGTCGACCGATTCTCAGCGACGGCGACGGCAGCTCCCACTGGCGACTGACAGCTACAACGACGACTGCTCCCGGCTGCGACTACGACTGTTGACGACGACGGACTCTGGAGCTGACGAACGGACTGCCTCGGATCAACTGAGCTCGGACGTAGACTGACTTCCCGGTGACGACTGAGCTCTGCATGCAGCGCGCCTCTATTTATACACGACCGAGGGGACAAAGGACCGGTCCGGGGATGCGCAGGAGGAGGGGACCGCTACGTCCGAGGTCCGGACCGGGGTCTTTGGAGGCGAAGGAGGAGGTGAGGGGACTTTGACGTCAGAGGTCCGGACCGCGGAAGCGCAGGAGGAGGGTAGGGGACTTGGCGCGCAAGATACGCGCATGCGCACTAAGGGGTCTGTGACGTCAGAGGTCCGGACATGGGTCTTTGGAGACGAAGGAGGGGGAGAGGGGACTTGGCGCGCAAGATCCGCGCATGCGCACTAGGAGGGGGTCTGTGACGTCAGAGGTCCGGACATGGGTCTTTGGAGACGAAGGAGGGGGAGAGGGGACTTGGCGCGCAAGATCCGCGCATGCGCACTAGGAGGGGGTCTGTGACGTCAGAGGTCCGGACAGGGTCTTTGGAGACGAAGGAGGGGGAGAGGGGACTTGGCGCGCAAGATCCGCGCATGCGCACTAGGAGGGGGTCTGTGACGTCAGAGGTCCGGACAGGGTCTTTGGAGACGAAGGAGGAGGAGAGGGGACTTGGCGCGCAAAATCCGCGCATGCGCACTAGGGGGTCTGTGACGTCAGAGATCCGGGCAGTGTCTTTGGAGACGAAGGAGGAGGAGAGGGGACTTGGCGCGCAAGATCCGCGCATGCGCACTAAAGGGAGGGGCTTTGGCGTCAGAGGTCCGGACAGAGGACTTTGGAGGCGAAGGAGACCCTGCCCTACCACTAGACCTATGTAGAGAATTCGATTTGCCGTTTCGCGGATTTTGCGCGCCAAGTCTCCCCCTCCCCCTACGGCACATCGAGTGGCTGAAGTACATATTTCCCTAAAGGTGCGCTATATAAGTGCAAAGAATGAACTTTTCTTCGGTGCAGTTGTACACAAAATGTACAGTCGTAATTGAATTTGTACAGTTGTAAAAACAATCTTGTTAGGGCTGCCAACTTTTGATTTTGCCATTCCGGGACGCCTTCAGCCACTCGATGTGCCGTAGGCCTATAATGTAACAAATGTTGTGTCAGACCAATATTGGATCTACAAACTACTGAAAAAGTCCTTAATAATGTCAGAAAAATCATCAAAAGACAAGTAGGCCTAGCCTAAATTGAAGACAAGAATCAACTTCACGAAAACGGCATTTCCAATTCCAGTTACCTATAATAGAGGCCTATCAGAGTAAGACTTATGAGTCGAAATTGAGTGAAGTTCATAGGTATCCTATAGCCTCACAGGCCTGCGACCGGAGAGCAGAACTTATCTTAACTTTATATTTTCTGTGCTTATAGCAGTTCCAGAACACTGCTTTAATAAGGTCGGTGAACTTTCCGTGCTCAGGTAGCCTACATGTAATTGAGGTTTTGTTAGACAACAGATCGTCGTTCATAATGTTGAACGTTCTCACGCATAAAGCATTAAAAATGGACACAATTATATGCTAAACCGAAAACCAAGTGTCAGTGGTTTGTAAAGTTTTGAAGACAACAAAATCCGATATTCATTGGTCATTCAGCCAACAACGTTGGTAAGCTTATAGGTTTGATAGAAAGCAGAACGCAAAAATTATCGTACAAATGGTTGAATTTAATAAGCAAAACTTAATAGGAACAGCAGTTGTGCTAAATGGATCTTTAGACCAAATTCCGGGACAATTTGAGATCAATCCGGGACACGGGACGCACAGGGTCGATTCCGGGACTGTCCCGGCGAATCCGGGACGGTTGGCAGCCCTAAATCTTGTGCAGTGAAAAACAGTTTTAAAAACGGTCACTGTCATCAAATTTGGGTTAATATACCATCAAGGACCGGAGTGGAACGAAGCGGATGTACAATTAAAAAAACACGTTAGAGCATTGTGCGATATTGGTTAAATGAAGGTCATCAGATTTTAAAGCAGGGAGCTTGGTACCTTATTGGGAAGTTTCTAGCGAATGACTTCAGAAAAAGAGTAAACATTGCTGGTTGTGCAGTTACAAAAGTTAATTTTAAATACCCTGATTTAGCCTATTGAGTTCTTAAATTGTAGAGTGGACGGTTAGGTTAGACCTGCTGGAAACTGCCGGAGTTAGACCGTTAGAGTTAGACTGCAACGGAAGTCCGGAACAGAATTTTATAACTGTATGCATCAACGCGGTCCGCAGCAGTAGAAGCAGCATTTAGGCCTATATATACACTCGTAGGCGGATGGAGAGATTTTTGAAGGAGGGGCGAAAATTTTTGGTCTTGGGTCAAAAGAGATTTCTTTGGTCTTTCGCAGAAAAATCCTATGATCCGTTTCTAGTTTTTCTACAAAAAACATTTATAACAAAAACCTTGGCAATTCCGGTTATTTGAAAGTTGATGACATTTTTTGGCATAGTTGTAAAAAACGTTTTCTTCAGTTTTTTTTATTCTCTCCCAAAAAACGTGTTTTTTTTCGTTTTTTATCTTTCGCATCGTTTTTTATCGGTTTTATCTTTATGTTACTCTATTTATTTATTTACTGTCTATTATCATTTTTCTTAATTTCCTTTTTTGTCTGATATTCCATACGTTTTCACCGTACTGTCCAGGATTCAGCTAACTATTATAGGGTCATTATGTAATTGTTTAAGACTTTAAGTGATCATTTGAGAAATACATGCATTAGTTCCCTACAAGAAATAAAATTTGTAAGAGTTATTTTTATATAAAATTCTTTGGCCTATAATTAATATATTATATAAGTAACAATTTTAAGTACAATTGTACAATATATAATTTAGTACACATCTATATGGTCTTTGCTTCTGATTAGATTTTAATTGCGTTATGTCGATCAGCATGAACTTATGTGCACTTATGTTTACAATTTAAATTTGAAAAGATTTTAACACATTTAAATTTTCTGAATTTATTATCAAACCAAAGTTATAAGAAAAAATGACTATGCTAGATTAATGCTACTTATTCCAATTAATTTTGGCCTAATAATAAAGTCGTGTTATTTGCAGATTAAGATAAAATTGCATAAGCAAGGTTTTAAGCTTAAAATGAAGTTTCAGGTGTAAAAAAGACAAATATTATTTTCCGGTTCCGTTTTCTATCGTTTTTAGTCGTTTCTTGGAAAAAACAAATTTTTTCGGTTTTTGAAATTTTATTTTCTTTGTTTTTCGCATCTACGTTTTTAGTCACGATACTTTTCTCTCGGAGCGGGGGCTTGGCTTGATTGGGCCCATTGTGTTCACTGTTGCACAGTGTCTACACTACGACCTTCAATATTTTGTGTATATTGACAGGTATACTTTCGCTACAACTTCTCTTGGGATTATGTGTTACAAACTAAAATGTGTTCTGTCATTAAAAAAATCACGTTTCTAAAATCCAAGTTGACACATCTTGCGAAAACCGGGACAATTTTGGCCTTTTCCCTATGTCCTCGGGACACCGGGAAACACCATTAAAATCCAGGACATGACCTAGAAAATAACTTACGTGTAGGCTACGTCCCAGAAAATGACCTACGTTCATAATTAATTGCGCCGTGATACATGTCATTCGCCCGAGGTCACAGGTAACTATTATCAACACGGTCTTCTTACATAATCTCTGTCGCGTCGACACACTTCTCCTCACACCGACCAGTGATACCGCTCCATAATTTAAGAAAAGCCAAGATGGAGGTCTTAAAAACAGCCAAGAAAAGTCCAGTTAATAATTATGGACTATGTCACCTATTTTAGTTCAACAGATGCTATTTTTATCCGATAAATTGTGATGTTTATAAAATTATGTAGGGCCTATAATTAATCCTGAAATTAATGTATGTTAACTAGTTAATAATTGCTTCCGTTCGCTGATCTTCCAAAATACTAACAACATTTTGCAACATGTGAGTCCTAAACGTCATTTTCACAGTCAGACCGGATGCACAACAATGTTTGCTTTTCTTTGATTTTCTCTTTCCAAATAGCGTGCATGGCACCGTCGTTCGGCAATCGGCAACGTCAGAAAGCAGAGACAATGACGGAATACATGAATGGCAGTGCACGCGTTGTCTGTCGTATGAATCACTCTTGTTCCGTTTCATGACGATTTAAAATCCAGAAGTAAAAAATGTGAAAACAGTAAAGATATTGAAAGTGCAACTATTGTTATTAATATTATAAGTATTTGTGATCAACTTCTCATTTATCTTTATCAAGTTATTTGCGATTTTGCGCGGAATTGCACGTGACTTCGCCAATAACTAACATCATGCAGAGAGCAAACAGTTCAGAGAACAAAAATAAGTTGGATATATCATATATACTATAGCCAGCAGATGGAGCTATAGTTATATTATTGCTAAGATTATTGCTATTTAGTGGATTATTCCTAAGATTGTGGTTTTTTTAGTGGGTGGCAAAAAGTCAAGTAAAAAAGCCACGGTCCTTTGAAAAAAGCCAATGTCCCAAGATGCGATTGAAAAAGCCAAGTTCTTGGGAAAAAAGCCAAGGAGCGGTAACATTGACACCGACCACCTGTTTGATAAGGCTACGCATACACAGCGCAATGCAGACGCATGTGCTATTTCTCCCACGAGTCATAATTCTTTTAAGGAGTCATACCTAGACAGTGGTGTAGACGAACCGGAACCGTCCAGGGTGGCGTTCCGGTATTTATCATTTAGCTGGCGGACGAGCTCGGTTACTTATTTCCACATCAACCGGAATGCTTTCCGCTAAGATTTCCGGCAATTAGGCTATTTTGTGGGTCGAGGTGGTTTAGTGGGTATGTTCGGTTCCTTGCAAGCGGAGGATTGCGGGTTCGAATCCACATCAAGCCACTTTGTAGGGACCTAGAGTAAATCCTTCACTCGCAATTGCTCAGGCGCGTCGGCGTGAAACTCCGATTCAGTGTCCTCGCTGTAGTCGGGAGCGCTTCTGAGTAGACCATTGAAGGGGCGCTTTAACAAGTGCACAACTGCACATGCATATTTACAATAGGCGGACATAATAATGATTTATGCATTTACAACGTTTCGCTGTCTTATTTGCTCATGAGTCTAGCCAGAAAATTAAATAACCGACGCACATTTTATCGTGACGTCATTGATGTCGGTCGTAAACAGACGTTTCGTGCAGTTGCCAGTATCATCGCTTCTTTAAAAACAATAATTGACCCTATAGCTGCAATGTTGAGCGCACCAACAAAATTTGTTGGATGCGATGACGTCAAACGGAACGTCGCTGCCCTGCTATTCATTTTTTTTAACCTATAGCGATCAGTTAAAATTACCAGACACAATTAATTCAATCGCCGAATGAAAGAAAAAAGTCGGTGAAAGACACTGATAGGCTAAAGGTCTTGCCTACAATTATTATCTGCAAAGACGTCATCGGCTATTGAGGTCATAAGATGACGATAAACGTTTTGATTTAATAATAGGCGGACCACCGCGAAAGATTTACGCCGGTGTTTATAAACATCTGACCGTCATAAGTTATCGGCAACGAATAGGCTACCATTTTTTTATCATAAGAAATAGCATAATGTGACCGCTCGTCAGCCCTACCTACCGGAATAACGCACGTGTACCGTACGTACATGTAGTTATCGAAAAAGTAACGCAGGAGTACGCGTACACAGAATGAGCCAAAATATATTAGAGGGTTTCTACAATATCTGGCAGTTTTGCCACAAATTTTTTAGAAAAATTTAATCACGATTTTTTTAACTTTCAATGTTCTAATCCGTTCATGATACTACTACCAAAGTGTGTGATGAGTAGCAATGCAGAAAATTAAATATTTTTTGTTAAAAAGCTGAAAAATTGTTTTTTCTATAATTCGTCATGGAGTTGACTTGCATCACGGAGTTGTTATCGCATAGTTGCCGTCCACATTTGAGAGTTTTGAGGCACCAATAGAAATTATATTTAATTATTTTCAGTCATACCCTTCTCAGAATAGGCTACTAAGAATGGAGTCATCATTGCGAGTCATAGTCAAAATATTTGCGATTTGTCAACTTTATGCTACATGACGTCGTCGTCGTTTCACGGAGATGTCCGTCATGGAGTTGACAAATCATTTAAATTATAGTTTTGAGCAAAAAAACGCCACATGCGAAACAACAAAAGTTTGATGATGATTGCAAAAAAGACACGGCACTACAACTTTCACAAAGAACACATTATATTGAAATTATATTTTAAATTTTGTCGAATATTGATGTCATGGAGTTAACCAGCGTCACGGAGTTGACCGTCATGGAGTTGACATTTCACTTCATTTTCTGTAAAAACCGCCGCACGCGAAACAACTTAG
This sequence comes from Lumbricus terrestris, assembly GCA_949752735.1. Taxonomy (NCBI): domain Eukaryota; kingdom Metazoa; phylum Annelida; class Clitellata; order Crassiclitellata; family Lumbricidae; genus Lumbricus; species Lumbricus terrestris. Next base: position 50,747,965 of record OX457040.1, on the reverse strand, counting down.
GTTTGATGATGATCGAAATAAAGACATGACTATATTACTTCCAAAAGGGACGCATTATATTGAAAGTTTTATTTTCATTCTAAGAAATATTTACGTCACGGAGTTGACATCAAATAAACATACGCAGCGCAACGATCTTGTTTACAATTTGCTGTTTATTAAATGAAAGGCAAAAGAATCGTTTTCTGTTTACCAGCAGCACTGGTAGGCACAAATGAAGAAATACCAGCCGCTAAATACAGCAGGGATCACAAACCTTTACTTGTGGACCCTAGTTTTGTTATCGTCATGGAGTTGACATCTTGTTCAAGGACAGTTACCCTTGTTTCTTTTAAAATTCATTAAAATATAATTGTTTGCTCAAATACAATATGTTAAGCATATTTTATACAGTACACACTCCGTTGCTAAAAATAAATAGTAAATAATCGGCCTGGCAGTATGCGGAATTGGAGATAAAGAAGTTTTCCCGACATCGACTAACCTGGTATTACATCTGGGACAACGCAGTTTGTGTGGGAAATGCTTCAACTGTGCAGTTATAAAGCCACCTAAATAATTTATTTACCTGCAATTTTTAAATTCTTTTGATTTTATTTAGGTCACCTGAAATAGACCTACGTAACGGACTATCTTAAATAATCATTTAAGCTTTTTAAGAATATTTTAAATACCGCGGACAGCAAAGTGAGCACTTATTGTAGAAACACTCATTAACGAAAAAATTGGTGTAGGCCTTACAAGCTTGCATCATGCAACTGATCGCCTCTTGCATAAAGTAGATTATGTGGATTATTACGAGGCATCGGTTGCATTGAATTTCAAGAAATGCTTACAACCAAGATTGACCGGCTTCGCGCCTCGACAGCTGATGCTCCTCCACCGACATTCTCATCAACGTCTACTATATTTGATAGCTTCCGTTCCATCTCGGAATTGGAACTTCGTCTAGTGTTAAAATCTGCTAATCTTAAATCATGTGAACTAGACCCATTACCCCCTTTTGTTATAAGTGACATGTTAGATGACCTTTCTCCTTATTTGGTTTATCTTTTTAATAGGTCATTAGCTGAAGGCTGTATCCCATCCTCTCAGAAACGTGCTCTTGTCTTTCCTTCACTCAAAAAGCCTAACCTTGATACTAACCTCTGTCAAAACTACCGACCTATCTCCAATCTATCGTTCCTATCCAAGACTCTCGAGCGCCTAGTTTCCCTCCAGCTCCTCCCCTATCTTGAACAGTCTGGTCTTCTTCCTCCAAATCAATCTGGTTTTAGGGCTCATCACTCAACGGAAACTGCTCTTCTCTCTCTTCTCTCTGAAATCTATTCTGCTGTCGACAGGTCTGAACTCTCACTCCTTGCTCTTTATGATGTTTCTGCAGCTTTTGATATGGTTGACCACAACATTCTTCTCCAGCGTCTTGAGACTTCCTATGGATTACAGGGACTGCCCCTCTGCTGGTTCCGTTCATATTTGTCTGACCGTACCCACATGATTATCTCGGGTGAATCCAGAACCAAATGGATTCATGTTAAGCTGGGAGTTCCCCAAGGCTCTGTCTTGGGTCCTCTGCTCTTTATTCTATATACGGCCGACATCCCCTCTCTTTTCCCACTCTCTGGAACAGCCGGTCATCTCTTTGCAGATGATGTGCAAGCATATGTCCATGGGTCTCCTTCATCCCAGCTACTTTTAGTTGAACGCATCCAGTCTCTCTCACATTCCCTACACTCCTGGATGTCATCAAATCGTCTCTCTCTTAATGCCTCCAAAACACAGTTTATTTGGTTCGGCACACCTCAGCAGCTTTTGAAAATTGATTTTGTTCTCCTCTCTGAACTATTTCCTCACTATACCTTTTCCTCAACTGTTCGTGATCTGGGTGTTACTCTAGATAGTTCCCTTTCATTTAAAGACCATATATCTAATTTTACACGATCCTCATATTTTCATTTAAGGCGTCTAAGCCCTAAGGGCAGTTCGGCGTTCTGTTTCGCTTTCTGTTTTTACCACTTTGGTCCATGCTTTCATTTGCTCCAGAATTGACTACTGTAATTCTCTTCTAATTGGTCTTCCCAAGGTTCGACTCTCACCTTTGCAGTCGGTCCTTAATGCGGCCGCCAGATTAATTGCACGCCTTCCACGCTACTCTCATATCTCTACTTTTATGTTTGAGCAGCTCCATTGGCTTCCTCTAACTGCGCGCATTAAGTTCAAAATTCTCATTTTGGTCTCTAAAGCACAACGGGGTCTTGCTCCAAAATATCTAACCAATGGAATTCGCAGGCCAGTTTCAGCCTCCTCACATCGTCCACTCCGCTCTTTATACAGATTTGAACTTCTAGTACCTCCTACTAGAACGGCTATGGCTCAGTCCCGTTCCTTTACATCAATTGGCCCCTCTCTTTGGAATACGCTCTCTCCTTCTATTCGATCTCAACTTCTGACAGGTAATGCCTCCTCCTCATTTTCTTTTCTTAAAACCTAATTTTTCTCTCGTGGCCTTGCGCACTAGGAGCGCCTCTGAACGGTTCACCCTAGTAGAGGCGCTTTATAAATGTTTTTATACAATACAATACAATACAATTGAATGATGAATTCAGTTGGCTGATATTAGTTATTCTGGTGATACCGTGTCCGATACTGAACAGACAACTGATGCACACGAGTGAATAAATTGATGTTAGCGTGAATTACATCTTCTTTCGTTCTCTGCCCTCAGGCAGCTTCGTATGTCCAACGACGCCACTCGTCTCTATTCTGTGCCCTTTTATTCAATCCCAAGTAGCCTTCCTTTGTTACCATCCAGTCCTGTGGCATCGTTCCTGGTAACGTGCACTGACGTACGGCATAACAGCACACGCTATGGAAAATAATAACGTACGTACCGGTACCGTATGCACGGTCGCGCCATGAGAAATAGCTCGTTCCGATTATCGGCGCCAATTACTCACAATTCTGGGTAACAATCTGCAAAAGCGACTGCTAATGACCAAAATAACGGATACAAAAATACACAACTCTTATACGCGTCTAAGTGAATAATTATTCATTATAGCCCCTGCGCACTTCATTCGACTTAGGCCTACGACGAACAAGAATTGAACCAGCTCATGAGGTGGGCCTACCCTTTTAACTTACGCTTGAAAAGAACGAATTTGCTCTTATGAGCTTTTTCCAAAGGTAAGCTACATTCCCTTTTAAAACGTTCAGAGCGCACTCGCAAAAACACAAAATAAGAGATTTCTTGCAATCTTTCAAAATCTGTTTTCTCACATTGTGTGATGAATCTTTCAACAACCTCAGTTTCTCAAATTTCTTCTCCACCGAGACGACATTTTAGAGGAATGACTGGTGGTAGCGTTACAAGACTTTATGTTCATTTTCTTAAATAGACGTAATGTGTTTCACCAGGGAAAATATTTGTTCTCGATCTACAACGTTCATCCGTTTCTGGTTTAAGATCTACGAAAGGATATCAGCCGCAGCAGCATCTCCGAATGCTTCTATCAATGAAATTCGATATCCCGGGGAACATCTTTCAAGCGAAATAATTATGCTAGGCTATATGAGCTGAATCTCTACCATTTTTTAAAGAACAAAGTAATGTCGCGAACTCCTTTTTGGGACCGGAAGTAACCAGTACTTCCGCCCTCGAGGGTGAATCGCCTCGCCGTTGAGTCCTAGGGTCCATCCCAAGAGTTAGGCCGAATTCATCCACCGGGTTCAGAATCCGTTCTGCCTCATGAGACCGATTTCCCTTATTATCGCCTTCGCGGTAATTAATACAAGGCTGGGTGGATGGTCGTTGACTACATCGGAGTCCGCTTGTTTCTGAATACCAGGTAGACCTGGGAGCCGACCCCAATAAGTCGACCCCAGTCGACTTGGTCATCCCAAGTCGGGTCGGGTCGTTTCTGCTCACCGCAACTGATCCCAAGTTGAATTTTGTAGAGAGAAGTCACTTCAAGTTGTTTTTACCACAAGTCGACTTAAATCGACTTCAGACACAAACATAGCCTAGTTAAATTTGTCCCTTCAAACCAAATCATCGTGACAACATTTAAGCAACTTTTGTAATGTGTTTACAAGAATGAATAAGGCCTTTGTTAAACAGAGACTTAGCGTAGTCTACTGATTTTACCGGTAGGCTACCGTGCAGACTGCCGTCTGCCGATCTATTCATATAATTTGTTATTTTATGCTTAAACGTCACGCTTAGGCATGCGTGCTTAATTAAAATGGCGAAACAAAATGTTACTAAAATGTTACGTGTGCTCATCAAGCAAATCAGTGAACATCTAATGGTAAGTGAATTCGGCGCAAAGAGAGCTGGATCTAGCCTACAATTAAGGCCATAAGAAATCGATAGTTTGGCGCTACTTTGGTGGGCTGCATCTGCAGACGGAAAGTCATTGAATACGGACCAATTGGACAATGAAAGACTAGACTTTACTGTCAGTGGGTAGGCCCAAGCTACTACAGTAGGCTAGTAGCTAGCCTACTGCCCGATGATGTGCTTGCAATGCTATTTGCTCAGTTGCGGAATGGTGTTAGTGGCCGAATAATTATGAAAACAGAATTTACAAATTAGGCCTATCAATACACGCCATTCAGTGCAACCATTCCGAGGTCCCCATTTTTTCTTAGACCTTGCGCGTTTTACAAATTTATTTTATATTAGCATTTTAATATAAAAAATAATGAATGTAATCTGAATAATCACAGACAATGGACAAGCTAAAATCCATAAGCTTAGACATAATAATTTGTCGTTGCATTGTCTAGGCTACTAGATGGCCCAAAGCAACACAAAACTATAAAACTGAAGCACAAACAGACTGAAATAGGTTTAATAAAACTTTAACAAATTCATTCTTCAATTAAGTGTTGAGGCCTCATTATACTCATTGGTAGGCCTATATATGAAATTAATCCTTGCGAGGAAAAATTGGTTTGACCTTGCATTAGTAGCCGTTCGTGCGTAGACCTAGGTTAATGGCTATTACCATGTCAGAAGTCGACTTCAAGTCGGAAGTCGGTTGTTTTTCTGCCAAGTCGAGTCAAGTCGTTTTGACGCCGAGAAGTCGACTTTAAGTCGACCTCAAGTCACTTTAGGGTCAAGTGGGGTCAGATTAGCTGACCAAAGTCACTCCCAGGCCTAATACCAGGATACCAGGCTATGGCTCGAGTGCAAATGTGCCGCGGTCGACGATTTGTCGACAACTACAGATTTACTGTAGTCACTGGTTTGGAAAAGTTGCCGGGTCTGACTTTTTGCCGGAAATGAGAAACATGTGCAGGATTGTGCAAGTGTAAAGCTTTGACATGTAGAAATCTGGCGAGTAAGTAAGTTAGCAGGTGAGGAATGGTAGAGTTTGTACGTTTGAGATGATGAAAGATGCAAGTATTAAGAACTGATGCAATTATGCATCCTTGCGAGGAAAATTTTAATAATTTTGCCTATGCTGGTCTCTCCTCTCTTAACCTCTCTAAACTCCAGTCTATTCTTAATGCTGCTGCCCGCCTAATTGCTGGTCTTCCCAAATTCTCTCACATATCTGATTTTATTCGGGACACTCTTCATTGGCTTCCTGTACCTCAACGCATTGAGTTCAAGATTCTGACTCTTATGCGCAACTCTCTTCTCGGGGTAGCCCCCTCTTATCTTCGGGCATTGTGTAACTTGGTCTCCACTCTTCCAGGCCGCTCTGCCCTTCGCTCGGCTGCAAATGGCCTCCTAGTTGTCCCGCGCATGCGTGGAGCTACGGCCCAGTCCAGAAGCTTCGCATATCTTGGCCCTACTTGTTAGAACCGCCTTCCTCACAAGCTACGTTCTGAGCTTCTTGGCCTTTCTCTTCCCCTGTTTCGTAAACGTCTGAAGATTATACTATTTGTTAGCGGGAGCACTAGCTTGGGTCGGGAGCGCCACTGAATCTGTGAGCGGCGCTATATAAATGTTCAATTACATTTACAATTACAATTAAGAAATGAGAAATATGACATAAGTAAGAATTGAATGAGTGAAGAAATGAGAAATGAGAAATAATTATACATGTAAAACTGATTGGTTGTAAAAATTATGCTAAGTAAGCAATTGTGTGTGGAATTGTAGACTTGTGCAATTTTGAAGTCGAAACATGATAGAAGCAAGAATTGAACGATTGAAGATTTGAGAACTAAGAGTAGGATTGTGCATGTGTAAAGCTGTTGGTGTGCACAAATTATGTGAGTAAGTAAGTATGTAGCTGAGAAATTGTAGAATGATGTGCTTGGGATGTTGAAATATGTACAAATTAAGAGATGAAGGTTTGAAGAAATGAGAAATATGTTCAAGCTTGTTCAAGTGAAAAGCATTTGAATTGCAGAAATTTTGTGAGTAAGTAAGTAAGTAAGTATGCATGGAATTGTAGAACTTGTGAGATTGAGATGTTGAAAAAAGCAAGAAGTAAGAATTGAATGATTGAACATTTGAGAAATAAGAGCAGTATTCTATATGTGTAAAACTTTGGTATGTAGAAATTTTGTGAGTAAGTAAGTAAGCAGTTAAGGAATTGTAGAATTTGCACGGTTGAGATGTTGAAAGATGCAAGTATTTAGAACTGAAGGGGTGAAGAAATGAGAAACAAGAGCAGGAATGTGCATGTGTAAAGCTGTTGAAGTGTTGAAATTCTGTGAGTGAGTAAGTGAGCAGGTAAGGAATTGTAAAATTCGTGTGGTTGAGATGTTGAAATGTGTAAGAATTAAGAGTACGGAATGGTAAAATTGAACCATCATAGTTGCAATAATAAAAAATTCTCAATTCTTATCGTTTCAGTGTTTGAGACTGTACAATAATGCAAGAATCATGGAAATAAAAAATGGAAGAAGGGTGGGAGTATGAGGGTTGGATAGTAGTATGGAGTAGTAAAATTGATGCTGGAAAATTTAAATGTTCGATTTTTCGTGGCCGATAAGGTCATTGAAGCGTGTCTAATGGCTTTTTAATGGGTTTTTAATTGGTGAAGTAGAACCGGTAGTCACCCCACTACTCGCGACTATTTCCAACGTTACAGCATGACCATCTCTTCACGCTCTTCCACCTCAATTGCAGCCAAATCGCACTTAAGAATGTCAACGTTTCACGCTGCAGCCCATAGCTTGACTAATAGTCACATCTGTGCGATAGTCTCTCAGAAGCCGATTGGAGAACTCTTCGCGCGGTAGCATCATGCACATCATGGCTATAGAATAGTAGTTGGTCAAACTCTGCTGAAGGGACCTTGCGTTTTGTCTCTCTTCGTTTGCATTTCCAAGAAACTGATTTGGAGCAAGTGGTATCAGCAGGCAATGAATGAAAACTTCCCCGATAGGTTTATCCAGTACTAGATGTGGGGCCCGGCGTTGCCCGGGAAATTTTGAGTTTTCGACACTACTCATCTGTGTTACCGTCGTTGAGGGCTAAAGTTCTGGTTTTCGCCAAACCTCCACCCCACCCCGCTTCCCCCGCAAAAGCCAAACAAGATCCGCCACTGCGGGGCGGGTGTGTGTGTTGACTGTGGGTGGTGGCCCTGATTGCTCTCTTTCTCTAACTGCAAGGTTTGAGGCGTAAAGCTGCGAAACTGCGCGAATAATTATATGAAAATAGCAAAATTTAGCCTATGCTTTTCGTCACCACGCAGGCCCCTGATTGTTCTGGTGGTCAATAGCTGCGAAACTGTAAGCGTATAATTATGGACAAACACACACACGCATCCATATTCTCCTTTCTCTGTTGTTTCTGCACTGCATGAGAGTGCCTATTAGTAACTTGGTTAATACAATTATTGCAGGCTGTCTGTTCTGTTAGTATAGTTAAGATTTCTATGATCTGCGTTCTTGTGAATATTATTGTTTCAGCTGCATAATTGTACACTGTTCCGGTTGCGGTTTGTCAACCGGATCGTTGAATAAACAAAAAGCGAGAATGACGTCAAGACATGACGAACTCATGCGAACTTTCGTCTGCTGTAATGGCGACGCTACTTTAATGCATGGTGCTTTAATGGTAAACATGGCTTGGCGGTAGGCTGACTACGCGTCGAATTAAAATGCTCATATCCCTGGTTTTAAAGTGAATTGAGAGCTGAAAAATAGTTGCGTTGAACTACAATTTTGGGTAAGAATCATGCAATTGCAAAAATTTTCGTAAACCGACACTCTGTCATTTCAGAGCGGTTCTTGGGACAAAAATTCAAAAAACATCCGGGCATACATTCATACAAACAGAAGGACAAACATTGAGACCTATATTATTAGATATTTTATACAACAGTCCGGAATGCTGTGGGCCGGTAAACTAGTTCAATGTATACTCATCTAGAGGCAGTGCTATCGATATAGCCTACTCTTCAAAGACGTTTCTCTGAATCCGTCCATTAGGCCTAAGAGAAACTATCTGAATGATAATATCGACTCCATGGAGTTTTGAATAATTTCATATAGGCCTACCCTTAACAGAGTGCTCTAGACTGCGCAGAATTCGTGCAATTGCCGAGTGTCACGCCTATTGGCGCAACCACGCCCTAAAAGTTGGGGGGACCCAATGGAAATTCTGAGTAGGAGAAATAATCGCGAGCCGCGTCTGCCGAAGGCAAGAAGCCCCCTGACGATTGTGGGGGGGGGGGGGGATGGGGAGCGTCGGATGCTCCCCAGCGAGGGTTGGGGCAGAGTCCAAAAAACCGACGCAATTTTGAGCATTTGATGCGAAATCGAATGTATTTTTCGTTCTGGTTTACCTTAAATTATGCACTGATGATATCGAAATAAGAGTACTAAACCACCTCGATCTGTGAAAGTATAAATCTAAATCAGTCAATCAATCACTTAATAAACCATAGGAATTGACATTCGACATCGCTTACAAATTAAATGGTACAGCTTTGCCTTCGGGGGATGCAAAGCTTACCCTAAACCTTAATGCTGAGAACTTGTACGTTCTTTGCCAAACTATATTGAAAGCAGCAGTCGGTGACAAAGTTGGGAGGGACCGTCCCAGGCCTATCGTCAGAAGTTGGGTGGGACCGTCCCAAGCTTCTCAGAGCATAGGCGGAGACTTTGTCCGAACTTTGGGGGACGGACGAGCGGCCGAAAAACGATCGCCGAGGCGCGAAACGCCGAGCAGGAAAAGGGGTTTGTGCTACCTTCCTAAATGTCGAATGTATTTGTTTTTCATGCTGCAATTGTGGCATTTTAGACTCTCGTTTTTAAAAAAATTGCTCATTTTTCATTGCTAATAGTCCTGGTTTAGGACTTCAAAAGTAGCCTACCCTCCCCATTTTGAAATTTATTGAATTTCCACAATGCAATAGTAGCATTTTAGGATGTCATTTTAACGAAGTTGCTCATAATTTCAGTGCTCATAGTCCTGGTCTAAGACTTCAAGGTGTCTCCCCAATGTCAAAATGTTTTGAATTTCCACGCTGCAAAGGTAGGCTACCATTTTATGCTGTCATTTTAACGAAATTGTTCATCATTTCAGTGCTAATAGCCTTGGTCCAAGACTTCAAAGTGTCCCCCTTTTCGAACATTTTCTAATCTTTGAAGCATTTTAGGCTGTCATTTAAACTAAATTGCTCATAATTACAGTGCTAAATGCCTTGGTCTAACACTTCAAAGTGTCCATCATGTCGAACATTTTTTAATCTCCACACTGCAATTGCAGCATTTTAGGTTGTCATTTTAACTGAATTGTTCATCATTTGAGTGCTCATAGTCCTCATTTAAGACTGACATATTCCCCCCTCTCTGTTTTATTTTAAAAATATTCTACACTGTAGGGGAAGACGGGGTAATTTCAGCCAGGCTGATTTCAAGGAAACCAGTGGGCATGGGAAGATTTTAATGCTGCCATCTAGCGTATAATATCATATTAAGTATGTGTATCGAGATAATTTTGCTTGTATGTGAGCATAATTTGCTAAAAGCCAAAAAAATGACTTCGATCCTAATCCATTTATCCATACTGTGACAGTAAAAGCTAAGAATTGAAGGTAATCTTGTTCAAATGCAAATTATTTGTTTTTTATTCTGCAAACCATTATATTTTTTGCCAATTTGTGTATCCAAATTCATGAGGTCCATGCTCGTTGTTATGGAGGGTGGGTGGGTGGGTCGGGGTAAATTCGGCCATGTGGACGAATTTACCCCAGAGATGTTAGGAATGGCACAGAGTGTCTATTTTAAGGTAGTAACTTTATATTTTGCACCAATATACCCAGTTTTAATTTAAAATATAACTATAACGCATCATTTCATACTCTATATTGTGTTTTAAAAAAATAGGAAAAAAATAAATTTTTACAAAAATTATTATTTTGATTAAATTCTGAAAAAAATATAAAAAAATCACAAACATACCACCAGGTATTCTCTGATGTGTAATTTCCGACTCAATGCTGATTTTGGTGTGAACCGCCACATATACCTCATCTGGTTTGTTGTGAGGATCAAATTAATCGTGTTGGCCGAATTCACCCCGTGTATTGGGGTAAAACCGGCAAAAATTTCACTTTACAAATTTTTTCCCCCAAAATTAGTATTTTTCTTCTTTCCCAAAAAGTAACCTTGCAGTATATTGTTCCTATCTTGCTTTATTTAGTTGTGATTTTATTTAATTTTAGCAGTCAATCCGTTTCAATTTATTACAAAAATAAGAAAAATGGCCGAAATTACCCCGGCTTCCCCTACTGGAAACATTTTAGGACGTGATCTCAACCATATTTCTTATTATTTCATTGCTGAATGACATGGCTTAAGACTTCAATGAATGTCACCTCGACATTGTTTAGATTTTTTGAATTTCCATATTTTAATTGTAGGAATTTAAGCTGTCATCTTAATAAAATTACCCAGTTTCCAATGCTCATAGTCAAGGTTTAATCCTTAAGAGTGTCGCATCCCAATTTTTTTAATTTTCACACTGTAATCGTAACTTTTCTAACTGTCATCTTCACAATGCTATTCATGATTTCAGTGCTCAGTGACATGGCTTAAGACTTCAATATAATTATGTTTAAAATATTTTCAATTTGCAAACTGTAATGATAGCATTTTAGGCTGTCATCCTAACAAAATTGATCATTAGCGCCCTTTGAATAAGCTGGTCTCCCTGACGTGGCTTTTGTGGGCGCTGAGAAATTCTCGAAGATTTACATTACATTACCGGTACGGATAAACAGTGGATGATACTGTAGAAATTTATTATGATATTTCTGAAATATTGTGGGGATATAAGCACCTCCGTCCCCACCACAAATTTTGGAAGGGATCGTCCCTCGCTGTCCCCCCTAAGTCTCCGCCCATGCTCAGAGGATGGGGAACGCGTCCATGGGTTCCATAGGGTGGTTGCGCCTACTCAATTATTGTAAGTTGCCGGAAATCAAAATGGTGTCTCTACAATAATCTCTGAAGATGGGAACCGAACATCAAGAACGGAATCCTGCCACCCTTTCTAATAGGCCTACATTCAATTGGGTTTCACGATACACATTGACACGACTCACCGCAAACTTTCAACTCACAAACCTCCAGTGTAGCCCACCATCATGCACAATTCTTTTGAATTTTATTTTATTTTCTGTAGTTTCAATGGATAGATAAAGAAGCTGATATGCGTCGATTGGCCTCGGTGTATTTCCGAACCTGGCTTCGTGGCACATGACCCTTTAGGACCCACACCGTTGGTAAGCCGGTGCGAAACGAATTTATTTGTTGGAGCACGGTCTGGAAGCTGTGTTTTAGACTCGTCATGGCTCACCGCGAGCAAGAGATAATTGTGCCTAAACTACAAGTTTACAAATACTACGTCTTTCCACCAACATTATGCTGACAGTTTTTGCGCTGGAGATGATTTATTACGTGCATCTCAATTCAACCAATCGCTTCGGTCTCGCCATCATCTGCGCATTGTCAATTTTTCATCTGCTGTCGTGCGGAACCTCCGCATAGAATTACCGATGATGACCTTCACATATTTTCGCTGGAGAAGTATAAAGGCTGGGCCGACAAGGATACATCCATTATCGTCGCGATTTCCCAACTGATTAACTGCGCAACTATCTTCAAGACACAGCGAGCACATTAGCCAAAAAGCTATGCATTGCCAGCTCATGGTCTTAATAATTATATAATGAAAACTCTAAGCAAAACTTTAGGTTGTTGAAGATTTATTTAGGCGATCATCGTTTCGCTGAAATTTCCAATCATGATATGTTTATCTCTTTCCTGTTTCTAATTATAGGCCTACGCAGAATGCCGAAGAGATACTTCTAGATTCGGTCGTTACATCGCTTATTGGTCGATGATCCATCCGTAGACTGTGGAGACTCTTGTAAAGACGGATGGATAGGATGCGCTGCAATCCACATCGTGCCAAGATGATATTCCAGCCAGTTCGCCTCCACACTCCAGAGGGCCACCCTGATCGCCCTGCAATCAAACACAGATGGTAAAATAGGCCAAACAACACCAGACATAAACCACCAGGCAGCTGGTCTTTTTAACGTGCAGTTCAACACAAAATGTGCAGTTGTAAATGAATTTGTGCAGTTGTAAAAGCAATCTTGCGCAGTGATAATCATTAGAAAAAGGTAACTGCATTCGGCTTACGACGGAAGAGCGAAAGAGAACGAAGTGCAGTGAAAAACGTGCTGGAAGGAAAATTTTCAAGTGGAAGACTAAGAAAAATCATGAGATTTCTCGCCTGCGACTTGCGATATTTCGAAGGAGAATGTTGTGAGATTTTTTGTGAAAATTTCCGGCAAACGACAAACAAAAAGTCATCAGATTTTTTCGCCGGCGACTTACGATATTCGGAAAATTTGGAACAGACGTCGACTATAAAAATAATGATTGTCGACTTGTCGGAAATTTTGTTCGATTTAAATTGCTGGTTGTGCAGTTCTAAAAATTTCTTTTCAAAAAGACCTTCCAGGCACTGCAGACAGACCATGACTGTGAAAGACATGAGCATAAATTGTATTTGAACGAATCTACTCACTGCACCCGTAAAACGGGGGGGTCACTTTGGCCCATTTTCAACTTGTTTTTATAATAAAACGATGGCTCTAGGACCATTGCTCATAGGCTGATTGCTCATAGGCTGATTGCTCATAGGCTTATTGCTCATATGGCTTATTGCTCATAGGGTCTATTGCTCATAGGCTCATTGGTCATATGTCCAAAACAAAGCTCGAGGGTACGTACCATACGTATTCTATTTTGTGAAAGGTACGTACGTATTTTAACGTACCGGTACCCTATTTTAGGGTACGTAAACAATAATAAAATACGTTAGCCTCGCCATTGCTCATTACAAGAATGTTCGATTTAACTTAAGCAAACAATCACAGCCAAGTGCACAGCGTAGTGAATTGTTGCAATGCTATATTGTACTATTGTAGGCCTACGCAGGGCCGGATTTAGGGTGGTGGGGGCCCATGGGCGCCCGTTATGGTGGGCCCTTTTCTGCAACGGATATGTTGCTTTTGATGCACAGTCATGGGCGGAGTTTATCAGGGGCTAGGGGGGCTAAGCCCCCAAGAAGACCCAGATTAATTTTTTACTGTGTAAATGGTATCTTTTCCCGGACTTAGCCCCCTCCTAAGAGGGCAAGAGGGCTTTAGCCCCTCCAAGAACGGAAACCAAACTCCTCCCTTGAGCACAGTATCGGACAGGAACAAACCCACACGTATACGAGTCCATAACATGTTACAGACAACAATGCTAAAAGCAATGTTTAACTTGCTGACTTATGGTCAATGATTTTTTAAATACACAAATGAAGACAAATTGAAAAGAAAGATCATTTCTGATAGATAAAGTGTCTAAATCATTTCTCAAATGCAAAGTTAAAGGCTAAAAGTTAAGCAGCTTCTTGTCCAGTTTTTAATAAGGCAATGAAGCAAAGAAAGAAAGTAAAAACAGTGACATGTGAGACCTCCAAAATAAAGCAGATAGCCTGCAGACTATATACAGTTAAATAGTTCGGTTAGGTCTAGAGTTTAGTCAAAATTTGAGTAGGGTCATTAGGGAATTTGCACCCTTTTCTATTGGCAAAGTCATCAATTAGCTGATTAAAATAGAGTTGGCACAGAATATGACTCTATACTCAACACTGCAAGGTTGGTATACGCATGGGCGGAGTTTGGTTTCCGTTCTTGGAGGAGTTAAAGCCTCCTTGGGGGGCTAAGCCCGGGAAAAGATACCATTTACACGGTAAAAAAATAATCTGGGTCTTCTTCTTCCGCCCATGGTTATACGTCTCACATGTGTCTCAATGATCTTCATCTTGGAAAACGAGCATTCAGCACTACAGTTTGTAACCATGAGCACCAAGTACATTCCTAGCATAATTTGCATATTTGAAAATGAATTTTCAACACGTTTGTCGAGCCTACTCGAGCTAGCCTACTTGGTACATGAACTGCTACTAACTTATGCCAAGGCCTATTCTTCCAATCTCGTCTTGAAGCATTTTGACAAAAATTAATAAGAGAGCTGCTCATTTCTCGTTGCCAAGGCTTTCATCGAGGTCGTCACCACAACTGCTACAAGCTTTTCGCAGAGTTGAGGAGTTCTCCATCACAATAGGCCTACATGATTCAAGATTAGATAGAAAACAAACCAAACCTTGAACAGAGCAACAGCTTCTAGTCCGCTAGGCCTACATGCCTATTATATAGTGCCCTCATGCCGATTTACAATTCGGTTCATGACTGTCGGTTGAAATCGTTTAGACTCTTCAAATTATATTAAATAATAGTCTACTGATTTGCAAACTTCATCTGCGACCTTATAAACCATGCATATTATGAAGGTAGAGTCTATATAAGACTGGGGTCTAAAAGATACTGACAGCACAGCAATGGCAGTAAACATGTCGCCGTCCACTGCTACAGATGTGGGCATTGGGTCATTCAAGGTCAAAATACCAGCCGTGGCACTGGAGTGCTACGGCGTATAACAGAATACCCCCACTGTCTGCAGCAACCTGATACACGTGGGAGGGGTGGAGCGCAGGACACTGACTGTCTCGATCTGTTCGTTGTCTGCTGCGTATACCGACTAGTCCAGAGAACACCTCTGACATGCATTGACAGTATAATTATGTCTACACCAACGGGCTGTCATAGCTTGAGTTAAAAGAAATATAATCTGTCGACAGCAGGTGTTGAGGATGCTATGCTGCTTAAAGCCCTATACTGCCATGGTGACTGGTGAGCAATATCAACGAGTACAGATAGTGGTCAATTCAAAACCACTCACTGATTATGCCTAAGATCCCGTGGCAATACATTTATGATTCATTCCTTAATTTAAAAAAAACTTCAACTGGTGGGGGCCCCTAAGTGGTGGGGGCCCATGGGCTGGAGCCCGTGTAGCCCATGCTTAAATCAGGCCCTGGGCCTACGTCTATGTTTATCCAGCATACATTGCACTTAATGTACTAATTAATGTCAGTTAGTCGTCTCAGTTCTGCTGCAGCGCTTAAAAGTCCAACTCCAAGGAAAAGGTTAACCAGTTACATCCAATTAGCCTAATTATTACAGAAGAATTTATCGAATTAAATTTACTGTTACGCTACCGCAAATACCGATTTAAATGACGCATACTGTTGACTGCATGTATACGTACTGTAACGTACATGTAGGCTATGGGCAGTGGCGGCGCCAGGATTTGAGCTTGGGGGGGCTAAAGCCTTCCGGAGGAAATTTTCCATTTTCATACGCCAAAATTTCTCACGACCTTTTTTAAAGTCATCCGGCCGATATCTCATGGAAATTTTTCCATTTTCATCCGCCAAAATTTATGACGACCTTTTTTGGTCATCCGGTCGAAAATCGTGCAAATATTTCAGTTTTGCATGTAAAAAACCGGGATGGCCTTTTTAGAGGGGCTTAGCCTTTTATAGGAGGGCTTAGCCCCCATACACCCCCTAGCGCGCCACTGGCTATGGGTCGCCGAGTAAGCCATAATTTTTTTTCCTGCACATGTATGGTACCGTACGTACCATACGCGTATTGTATTTTTTGAAAGATACGTACGTATTTTAACGTATTCTATTTTAGGGTACGCGTACCCTCGAGCTTTGGTCCAAAATAAACGAACTTAGGCCTAGGTTTAAAACAAATATACCGTTTGCTATATCGGTGACCTTCTTCACGCTTAGCTTGTGCTTATCAATTAGGGACAATTAGCGTTGGTAGACTAATACAAAAAATGTGTCAATGACGAAACTTGCGAAGATATATATATATATATATATATATATATATATATACATGAAGGCGTGAACTGACTTGTTCGAACCGTTCATTGCTCAATTATAAAGTCCATAACACCATCTATGTGGTAGAAACAAGACATTAACTGTCAATCAAACAAATTATGAAGTCAAGCAATAGAAGGCGCGAACTAATAACTGTGCGACCCCATAGGATGCTCAGATATAAAAGCCCACGAAAACAGAGTAAGACAACTAGTTGCAGAGATAGACACAGCTTGAACATATAAGACATTGAACAATCCTGTATTGGACATCTTTGGTAGTGAACACTCTTGTAGTTAAAAAGTTTAGCTGTTTTTACATTTCATCAATTACATGACCTAGTAAATGTTTGACATCTGAAATAGTGAACAATCTAGTTGTTAAAAAGTTGAACGCTCTTTATATTTGAACAATTACATCTATAGTTATCAGCGATCAATCTATTACTTTAACAGTTTCCTTTAAATGTGAGCAATTACATGACCTAGTAAATTTTCTTTCTATTTCAATCAGTGTTTTCTTTTCTATAACTTCACTCGACTAATTGTGACAGCATATGAGCAATAAGCCTATGAGCAATAAGCCATATGAGCAATAAGCCATATGAGCAATGAGCCATATGAGCAAAAAGACCTATGAGCAATAGACCCTATGAGCAATAAGCCATATGAGCAATAAGCCTATGAGCAATAAGCCTATGAGCAATCAGCCTATGAGCAATGGTCCGTACACCAAAACGATAATGTGACTGAATATGGCTGATCTAGCGATTTCATTAGCAGTGCATAGGGTTAGAGAGTAGAAGTGTACAATAAAAAAATTGTGTGATAGCATACAAGCCTTTATTTTTTTACTTTTTAGGTGGGCCAAAGTCACCCCATCGGGTGGGGCGACTTTGGCCCACAGTGGTTTTGCCGTTATTAGACAAAGTCGACCTATTGCTGGGGTGACTTTGACCCAAGGAATGTGTTTTAAAAGATATATAAACTTATAATTAACACAAAAATGACACTGGTACTGGTACTTGTAGACGACTTGTAAAGGACTACTGTGAAGTCATAATTATGACAATTGAAATGTGCATGAACTCCATCTGCTTCTCAATCTCAGTGAATCACTTTGAACAATATCTACACTTAAAAGTAACACAAAATGACTATGGTACTGTTACTGGTACTTATAAAAGACTTGCAAAAGATTAGTGAGAAGTCAACTGACTAATGAAATGTCCACAAATTCCATTTACTTTCCAATGAATGGACTCTGAGCAATTTTCATGCAGATGTTTTCTTTGGGGGTGGAATTTTAAAAATTGCTGCTGTATGGTAGAATATCTTATGCACATTTGCAGGTCACTTGCAGTTCATATCACTTCTAGATAAACAGATGATTTGAGTTCTTCGTTTATTTAGTGCTTTGACCATACCAGGAAATTGTTCACCCTCGTACATGTGACTATAACAAAGTCACCTTTCAAGAATTGGTACCGTATGCTCAACCAAAAATCAGTCAAAACATCATAGAAAGTGAAGTTTAAGCAAATGCATTTATTATCTTTGACAGAAACATAATATATACATCGTCAACAGTAATTTAGAATATGGGCCAAAGTGACCCCAAATTTGGGCCAAAGTCACCCCGAAAAATGTTCTTGCCTTTTTAACTTACTTATTAGCCACATCGCGGAACAAACGGTGCGTCATACACAATGTTTACACATGCCGTCATAATGTACATTGAAAGGCCTAATAATTACTCACGGTCATAGGCGTACGGGACATTTTGGAAGTGGGGGGATCCAAAAAATTTTTTGCCCAAAAAATTTGACAACCTTTTTTTTAGTCATTTGCCCAAAATTCTAAAATCTTACGACCTTTTTTACCTCTGCGTGCCCGAAAAATCCCTCCCGTACCTGTTTTGCCCGAAAAAAATCTCCGAATTTTTTTCCCCGTCCAAGCCTCTTTTGCCCGAAAAACACATTTGCCCGAAATTTGAGGGGGCACTTGCCCCCCCCTGGACCCCCGCCTCGTACGCCTATGCTCACGGTATTATTGACGGTATCATCTTTCACATAAATATAAGTGTGCACGTCTTAAAATTTTCACGTTTTAAAGGCTTGCAAACAAATCTGGAAAATTCTAACAAATATTAGCCTACAATGAAATTAATCAATTTTTTTTAAATATTCGCCATATAATGGCATATCGTCAGCTGTAAAGCAAGTCAAAAGCACGTGATAAGTACGGAAGCCCGGAGGTGTGGAAACTAATTTTTCAATTTGGGCCAAAATCACCCCGCACAAAGTCACCCCGTTTTACGGCATACTCGAAGAAGGCGAGAAAACAGAAAAACCGCCTAAATCACTATAGGCGTAGTAAAAAAAAGCTAATTCAAAAACTCAATAATTTCATTAGGGTTATATGTGCCTGAGATTTGAATATATCTCGAATCATGCCCAAAAGATGCAATAAAATCTGGAGAACTGCATCTTCAGACGCATACTGTAACCTATAGTCGCTGGGCACGCTGTAACCTACAGTGCGTGCGCCATGCACGCTGTGAGCCTATGAATGGTTTTCACAACGGTAGTTCTATTTATGGATTTGACAGAAACATAACATGCGTACGAGGCGGGGGTCCAGAGGGGCAAATACCCCCAAATTTCGGGCAAACTGTTTTTCGGGCAAGCAGACCGGGAAATGACTAAAAACAAGGTCGTAAACTTTTCGGGCAATTTCGGGCAAGTCTGTTTTTCGGGCAAGCAAACCGGGAAATGACTAAAAAAAAGCCCGTCAACTTTTTTCTGGTAAAAAGTAGTAATCTCCACGAGATTTGAGGATTTATTTTTTGGGCAGAAGTTATATCTTTGCCCCCCCTCCACTGCTGAAATCTTTCTACGCCTATGGATTTGATTCAAGTAACAACTTAAATGGCCGCAATTCTAGGTTGATTTTTAGAGTCCAGCTTTTATTTTGATCTGCTGGGCGCGCCATAATTTTTTGTCCTTATTTGGTCGATAAATGAATATCAGCCTTATTTTTGGCTGAAGTTAGGTTGATCATATTCATCAAGCAGTGAATTGTGAAGAATCTGTCATGACTTCTGAGAAATTGCTTTGTAGGCATAGGCTATTAATAGGCGTAGATCATTTAAGAATTTCCATTTTTCAAAGTATATTAGTAAATAAGTAAGTAATTAACTCACAGTGCAAATAGCATCTGTTCCTGCTCCATAGGCGCATAGATGAACGACGGCTATTTGACCTTCACCCCAGCTTCCTTCACAAGCCGTGTTGGTCTGAGCTGTGAGTTCAGCCCGCTGCAAGTCGTCATCAAATGCGCCGCCTGGAAACATACCGGAAAAACGTACAGAGATTCATACGGATTTGCCTTGAAAGTAGTTGTAACCTGAAACATTCATTCAATTCACTCAATTCATTTACTGAACCCAAAAAACACATTTACAATTAAGCAGAAGAGTAATAGTACAAATAAATAGCAGATTTAAATGAGTTAAATGGGAACAAATGACACTCCTGAAAGGACAGGTTCCCCTAATAGGGCCCACTAAACAAGTGGCTGAGAGAGAAGATAGACTTTCGGGAACTGGATCGGGTAATTACATATTTTGTGTCTTAAATGTATGGGCTCGGATAAGTCCTTTGAATTTTGGTAGATTGGTAACTTACTTGATGTCATTGGATAGTTTATTCCACAAGGGGACCCTGGTACTGAATGGAAAACTTACGCGTGTTGGTTCTAGCATACTGGCACATGAAGACACGATTACTTCTATATAGTAGATATAGCTGATGAGACCGGAGTGAAGAATGACAGAAAAGCGGCAGGCAACATAATATCATATTTGAAATTGAATTCACAAGTTTGGATATATCTAATTTGATCAACATCCAAAAAATTAACCATCAGGCTACCAAGCTTTTTTCTGACATGGACTACCAAGAGGCTGGTTACAACAACTCCTGGATTTTGGATTTGGTTTGAGATATCATAACTTGCAAACACCAAAGGCTAGAGCATTCATTTCTGCACAAAATGATATATTTAGGTGTAAAATATATGAATTCAGCTTGAAATTATACAACTTTTTACATGGAGACCCTTTGATTCCACAAACATGTACTTATGCATGAACAAAATATTTGATTCTGTGTGTTTTGAACTGTTGAAAATGTGTGTTAATAATTATGTATTTACATATGTATGGGTGTACTGTATGTAATATGTATATATGTATGCATGTATGTATGTATGTGCGTATGTATGCCCGTATGTATGCCTGCATGTATGTATATTTGTAAATATATATATATATCTATTATGTATGTATGAATGTATGTACGATGGCATGCATGCGTGCATGCATATATGTAATTATGCATGTATGTATGTATGTATGTATGTATGTATGTATGTATGTATGTATGTATGTATGTATGTATGTATGTATGTATGTATGAATGTATGTATGTATGTATGTATGAATGTATGTATGTATGTATGTATGTATGTATGTATGTATGTATGTATGTATGTATGTATGTATGTATGTGTAAAACCTCTCCTTGCTGTTCGGCGAGTTCGATTTAGATGATAGCAGGAGGAAAGGATAACAAGTCACGGATCGCTCTGTCGTGTCTTCACCCAATTGGTCCCTAGCAACATTCCTGAATCTGTTACTAGGCAACCAATGGATCTTGCCCTCCTTTGCCTCTGCTCGGCCTTAGTCAGTCTGCCCTCTAGCTGTCCTCCCACTGTCTGCCTTCTCTCCCTCTCTCTGTCTCTGTATCTCTCTCTGTTTCTGTCTCTGTCTGTCTGTCTGTCTCTCTCTCTCTCTCTTTCTCTCTGTTCACTGCCTCATCCAGTCTGTTCTGCACCGTCTAGCTGCTGTAACCCTATACACCCTTCCTTATCTCTTAGCGTCTTTCTTCTCTCTTCTATTTTCTTTGTGTAATGTATCCTATGAGTCAGCCACGCCCCTACATATGTAATTATGTATGTATGTATGTATGTATGTATGTATGTATGTATGTATGTATGTATGTATGTATGTATGTATGTATGTATGTATGTATGTATGTATGTTTGTATGTATGTATGTATGTATGTATGTATGTATGTATGTATGTATGTATGTATGTATGACATTGTATGTATGTATGTATGTATGTATGTATGTTTGTAAATATATATATATATATGTACGAATGTATGTACGCAGGCAAGCATGCATGCATGTATGTAATTATGTATGTATGTATGCAACTATGCATGTATGTATGTAATACTATGTATGTGTTCATCGTCAATGCTGTTTCAGCTGATATAATTGCTGGCAAAATTTGAAAAAATATCTGTTGCGTTGTAAAAAAATCCCATCATTTTCACACATTTTAATTTGTTTTGAGCACTTTTGGTCATAAAAAGTCAAACTAATTAGTATGAAAAATAGCCCTACATGCCTTTTATAGAATGACATAATTTAAATCTCTTCAAAAATATATTATAGATACGTTATAATAGAAAAAACATGAAATATTACGAAAATAAAACCTATTTTAAAATATTTTAATTTATTTTGAGCACTTCCGGTTGTGAAAAGACAACTCAATGAACATGGAAATGTAGCCCCACATTCCACCTAGAGAATGGTATAATTGGTGTCTCTTCATTTAATATGACGGATAAGATATAGTCGATAATCTAATGGGTGGTATCCACCCTCTGATACCTCTGGTATATCGGGTATAACTTTTGAACGGTTTCAAGTATCATCACAAATTTTACCTCCAAATGTGTGCAATGAACCCTCTACAGCTACTTAAAATGTGAAAATTTTATTCCAAACGGAACAAGTATTATTTGGGAAAAGCCTAAGGTGTGGATAACCAGTGTTTAATCTAGACGTCTCTGGGGGGGGAAGTTCCCCCCCAGGATTGACATTTCCCCCCCAGAAAAATTTGACGAAATGATATTGGTTTTTAGTTACTGTTTTATCATTGTTTTACATGAAGCGTTATAATATACCGTGATATTATTTATTATTATATTATGATTATAAAGACGTTATTTACTACTGTAATATATGATACTATCATGTTAAGATAACACCTTAAAATGCTGCCATTGCAATGTGGAAATTCAAAAAGTTTCTAATGGGTCACTGAAGAAGTACAGCTATTTTGTTAAGATGACACCTTAAAATGCTGTAATTGCAATGTGGAAATTCAAACAGTTTCTAATGGGTGACTGAAGAAGTACAGCTATTTTGTTAAGATGACACCTTAAAATGCAGCCATTCCAATGTGGAAATTCAAAAAGTTTCTAATGGGTCACTGAAAAATACAGTTATTTTGTTAAGACAACACCTTAAAATGCTGCCATTCCAACGTGGAAATTCAAAAAGTTTCTAATGGACCACTGAAAAAGTTCAGCTATTTTGTTAAGATGACCCCTTAAAATGCTGCCATTGCAATGTGGAAATTCAAAAATTTTCTAATGGTTCACTGAAAAAGTACAGCTATCTTGTTAATACTACACCTTAAAATGCTGCCATTTGCAATGTGGAAATTCAAAAATTTTCCAATGGACCACTGAAAAAGTACAGCTATTTTGTTAAGACGACACCTTAAAATGCTGCCATTCCAATGTGGAAATTCAAAAAGTTTCTAATGGGTCACTGAAAAAGTACAGCTATTTTGTTAAGACAACACCTTAAAATGCTGCCATTCCAATGTGGAAATTCAAAAAGTTTCTAATGGACCACTGAAAAAGTACAGCTATTTTGCTAAGACGACACCTTAAAATGCTGCCATTGCAATGTGGAAATTTAAAAATTTTCTAATGGGTCACTGAAAAAAGTACAGCTATTTTGTTAAAACGACACCTTAAAATGCTGCCATTCCAATGTGGAAATTCAAAAAGTTTCTAATGGACCACTGAAAAAGTACAGCTACAATGTATCTTGCTAAGATGACCCCTTAAAATGCTGCCATTGCAATGTGGAAATTCAAAAATTTTCTAATGGTCACTGAAAAAGTACA
The DNA here is from genome assembly GCA_949752735.1 of Lumbricus terrestris. NCBI lineage: Eukaryota > Metazoa > Annelida > Clitellata > Crassiclitellata > Lumbricidae > Lumbricus > Lumbricus terrestris. The sequence goes on along the minus strand of OX457040.1, from coordinate 50,724,611 downwards.
GCTATCTTCTTAAGACGACACCTTAAAATGCTGCCATTGCATTGTGGAAATTCAAAAATTTTCTAATGGTCACTGAAAAAGTACAGCTATCTTGTTAAGACGACACCTTAAAATGCTGCCATTGCATTGTGGAAATTCAAAAATTTTCTAATGGGTCATTAAAAAGTACAGCTATTTTGTGAAAATGACACCTTAAAATGCTGCCATTGCAAAGTGAAAATTCAAAAAGTTTCTGATGGGGAGGGGCACATCCCCTCCCCATACCCCTCCCAGTCTCTGTGCTACGCGCATCACGAGCGTCCGAAGGATGCTCAATTGTCTCCCCCCCCCAGAAACCTAAATTCCCCCCCCCCAGAGGAGGGGGACTAGATTAAACACTGGTGGATAACACCAAAGCATTTAACTCTGTGAGTCATAAATAGGGCCTACTTCTGGATAAATTACAACACTATGGTATTAGAGATACTGCTCTTAAATGGTTGAATAGTTATTTTGACTGACCGAACTCAGCAGGTTCTATATAATAATATCTACCATCTACTCTTAAACTAATTCTGTATGGGGTACCTCAGAAATCAATATTAGGACTTCTCTTATTCTTAATTTACATAAACTCTCCAAGGCAATTGACTCACTCGGGCATCACTCTCGCTGCGCCCTCGTCAAAGAACGTACTCTGTGACGGTGCCTTAAGGCAGGGGTTCTCAACCTTTTTCGTCCCGCGACACACTTAAACTTGCTTTCAAATTTGGCGACACACCATTCAATCGTCATATGTAAATGTCGTAAAAATATAAAAAGGGTCAAAGTTAAACATGTCTATCTATTTCAAATTTGCTCTCAAACTTTTTATCCTTCTAAAATGCTAAACTGCTGATATTTTTAATAAATAAGAATAATTATATTGAATTTCTTTCCAATTTTTATGATTCTAAAATTCTAAATAATTCTTCTGATCCCAATCTATAGTCGTTTCTACAACTCGACGTCAATTTAGTCACCTAATTACTAAGATCTTGTAGTCCTAACAGTTAATGGGATCTTTGTTCTTGAATTTTCTTCGGATCATATTAAAACGCGGTTTCACAGTTTTTGTAAGTGTCAACTCGTAAGCAGGTTGAGAGGGCACCTCCGACAAGTTTGTTCCGATTCTTGTTCTTTATGCTGATCATCTGAGAAAAGCCCTGTTCAGATAAGTAGGAGCTACGAAAGGAAACCAGCTTCTTGATAGCCTTGCTTGCAAGTGATTTGTACATGTAATGTTCTTCCTTGTAGGCTACGTCTTTGCCCAGAACTGAGTTCTTGATAATTGCTTATACATGTCCTTCATTCTGGAATCACATTGCAGTTCAAAAAGTGTTTCCTGTTCATTGTTGTTCAATTCTGCTCCATTGATGCTTTCTCTCAGGAATGGGTTCAACATCCACCTTGTCTTCTTAATATCAGCATCTGAAGAGGATGGCTAAATTTACGTTTTCTTACCCATAAATTTTTCCATATCGATATTATGCTAAAATCAGTAGTTTTCAAATAATTTGAAAATTATTTCATAATTTTCAAATTGTAGCCTATAGCATAATTTTAGCATAATATAGACTTACAGCTTTTGAGCATGTGTGGGGCCCTTATTGGAGATTTCGACTCCAAGCAGACTTGGAACAAATTTTGTTCCGAGATATTTTGCTCATTTTTACTATCATGATAAGCAGTGATGAAAAATATTTATATTGCATGTGTGGGGTCCCCTAAAGTGTGGGGGCTCCTGTTCGGCCGAACATGTTGAACATGCCTTAATCCGGCCCTGGTAGTTAGACTCCCCCTATACGGGCGGGTGAAACGTTAGATGACTAGCCTTATTCCTCGTTTATTTGTACAGTGTGTGAATTATTAATAACTTCTTATGCTATAGTTATTTTGCGAAAACACGATAGGCCTAACTCAGAAGAAGGTTTCATTTTTCGTGAGTCTAATATATGAAGGTGTATTGCGAATAGAAATTAGCGAAAACAATGATTGGGTGCCCGGATGCTCTTAAGTATATAATTTTGCATAGACATAACTGGAAATTTAATGATAAGCATAATGTTGCACCGATTATAGGTCCGTGCAACTGGGATCTGTTGAGCAGCATTAAATAGCCTGCTGTGAATAGGCCTACACAGCAGAAATAGACTCGAAGTTATTAGGCACTGTTTGCAATTTAAATGCCATTATTCTAAAGCATTCTCGCAGTCTTACCAGCCTCGCTTGAGCCCCATCCAGTTGCGACACAGCTGGCACCCGCAAAGTCTCCGCTATCTGGATTGGCTAAGCGAATTGTGTCCAAATTCGCATTGAGTTGGAGAGTTTCGAAACCAAGAACAGCAACGTCATTCTGGTATCCTGTAGTTGGGTCGTCGAAGAAAAATGGATGCTACACGAGAGAAAATGTATCAAATGTATGCGAGCTGTCATTTTGGCATTGTTTTTATAGCCAAATATCCGGATTGGAACCTGATGGATTATATAGTGTGGAGAGCCATGGTGGCGAAAAACCACAGTCTGCGACCAAAACGAGAGCAATAAGAGAATTGATTCTTGCATTGCAGTCGATCTGAGAGGATCTACCTCTGGAACACATCAACGCGGCCATCAAGAATATGACAGAGATACACTCAGTGTGTCACTCACTACAATTCGAGCAATGGTGGTGGACACATTGAGCACAAGCTGGGAAGTCCTATGAAGTTCATATGATAACAGTTAGTTGAGAAACCACCTAATAAAATCAATTTTTGGCACTTGATGTTTTGTTACGTTTCTGAATCGTCAAGAAACAGTGGGTGGTCTTATTAAAAGTCATATAACTTTTGTTCTGCTTGAAATAATTTGTATGTTGATTAAATCTGGCCATCATGTCTAAATAATTATAAATATTCTTTAAGCATGCACAATTTGATTTCGAAATTCGAACTTCTGGGTACTGGCCAAGATACTGGCAAAACCCGTATGCGGTATTTTTATGGCCCGCCCTGTACACGCTGTGAAATATTAACTGACAACAATAAGTTTCGTTTGCTGTTCATCGTCAGTCTGCCCCTATAGCCTGCAAGGATGCTCGAAGATAATATATGCAATTAAGCGGTGTTGACATACACAGATGGTACACAGACGGAATGCAATGAATGCAAATTGCAAAACGGGTATTTAGTCGGCTATGCACAATACTGAATTATGCACATAGTATGCGATACGCATCATACCCGAAGTTGTCCTATTTGAAATGCTCTTCATCAAAATGTAACCGACTAGCTTCTACGCAAATGATTAAGTTCATATCTTAGACAATAATTAGTCTGTGGTGTGCGTGAAATTTGTTAGGCCTTCAATTTGCGTATTATATCTTTAACCCGTTTTTGCAGAATTGCGTATTATATCTTTAGGTTCAAACGGAATAAGGTTATATGGCAGACTCACTCTGACGATTAAGTTGAGATCTCTGAGTTCACATGTGGCACAGTTTGTAACTGTGCGATCAGCAGTACCGCCAAGCAGAGAGTAGACGCCGCTGAAATGATACAGACAGACGGTACAAGGTGTAAGCAATGCCAAATCAATACATGTCTGATGAGAGTGATTATGATTTTGGCAGTTTTAAGTACAATCTAGAGCCGATTGCATTGAGAAAGTAAGCCTTTCTGTAATTAACATTTGCGCAGAAATGTCTACACAGAATATGTTATTTGTTTTTCTTTTATGAGAGTTACGCTGTGGTGGTAGACCTATAATATAAAAAGAGAAAGAATTAAACACAATGATTTGACTGTGCATGTACATGTATGCATACTGGAATGATTCCACATTTTCAGCGCAACACTGACAAATAACATCCGACCCCTCTAAAAAAATTTATCGGCGAGAGTATGCACTTTATGCTTCACTTTGAGCAGAGTTCGCCTAACCAGGAACAAAATAATGGCCAATCATAGCGAACGGACGATGGCGATGTGACAAACATGCAACATTCAGTCATTCGTTCTGAAACTTTACTCAACGTCCTTTCACAAAGCCTATACTCAGAGGCGCTCTTAACGTAGCTACGTCAGAAGAGAAAGGCATTGAGCTATGAAGAGAGGTTGGAGAGGTGTGGGCTAACAACACTGGAGAGACGGAGAAGCAGGGGAGACCTAATTGAAGCATACAAGATCATTACTGGAAAGGAAGCACTAGGTTGGGAGAAATTCTTTGAATTAGCACCAAACAAAGCAACTCGGGGTCATAGGTACAAATTGTTTAAGAAGCCGAGAGGAACATTGGGACAGAAATTCTTTAGTGCTAGAGTTGTAGACATGTGGAACGGCTTGGATGACAGCACTGTGTCGGTGGACACGGTCTCAGCATTCAAAAGGAAGCTAGGAAAATTGGGCTACTAGGTGTTCCAGGTTAATTTTCAGTGGTTCTAACACAGACCCAGTGTCTTCTGAACCACTTAAAACCCATGTTATGTTATGTTATGTTATGTTAATAGAAAGTTTTAACAAATATTCCAGGTATACCAAGCGCGGCGCGAGGGCGAACCCATTCCAAGAAGCACAACCAATGAGACCAGCAACCGAGAGGGGCCATCGCTGTCTGGTCGAGGACTGGCCCGAGCGACCGGGCGCTCCCGATTAGCCGAAGAGCGTAAAGTTTGACGGAAAACGGGCGACTGAGGTAAGGCAAGTTAAGCGGAACACAACCAGTGAGACACCGCCAAATGAGTTCTGCTTTTCTATAGTATTGATGCGCTGCGAGACATGAAGCCAGTGCAAAGCATCAGGAATGCTGGTAGAAATCGGGACAATTTGGAGTACGACTAGTAGCCTAAGTAGAGCAGCAGAGCGATTAACCTGGTCAAGGTGCCCTGTTTTCTAATAAGCCTGATGGGGACCAACAAGTACCGAGTTGCAGTGATCAACTTTGCTAAGTGATAAAAGCGTCGACAAGGTCCTTGGGCTTTGTCCTTGTCCACGCCTTCGGTATACTAGCAAATTTGCTTCATGGTATCAGGAACGCAGGTCAACAAACAACTGACGGAACTGTTTTTAGTAACATCTTCGTGTGACGACGTTGACGTGCTGCGGAAAGACCAAGTGTCACCCTAGGTGGCGGACGGCATGCTATAATACAATATTGGGAAAGGTCTCTTAGTCTCTACTCAAGTCAGCTTCTGCGAACAAGCATCAAGCCAAATCAACTGTGTTTTGGTGGATTCAAAAGCAAGAAAGATTCGAGGCCATCGAAGCAGTAATGTCGTCAATGACAGCGCGCATAAGCAGGAACAGAGGTCACTGCATCAGCTGCTCATCGTTGAATGTCATCAGCATATACATGTAGCTGGTGCAGGAACCCACGTATCCGTAGCAATTCCTGGTGACGAACCGCACCCGGTTGCATGTCAAAGATGTAAAATAAACCACAGAAATAATAAAGTATAGTAATAATACTGTAAAAAAATATAGTAATGGGTCTAATAGCAGCCATAAACAGGCGCCTATCTGTCGGGTTCTTGATGCCAAATGTTAGTGGAAAATGGTTATTGATTAGCCATTATGTCCTGCTAAAGATGAACTCGGAAGGAGAAATGCCGATGTTATACTCCTGTCTCATATTCGTAGTAAACGACGATGAATGTTGTAATAATTTATGCGAATAGATAAGTCCAATGCTGCAGCCCGACAGCGAAACTCTTGAATGGCACGGCTGATCATTGTTTACACGCAAGCGACGTCCATGCAGTAAAGATTGCAGGTATTAAATCGATCAAAACGCGCAAATGACTCACGGTTTCATCAGGAGACATCACAGAAACACACTAAGAGAAAATAATTATTATTTTGAAATAATTTCACATCTTCATATGCTATATAAATATAGAAGGGTTGTTCCACGCACTGGGTCCCGGTTTCTCTGTCTCATTTTTCATGATTCTTCAGACTGTCCCATTGACCGGGATTGAACTTGAAGCGCTCATGAATAGGAAACCTTGAAGGGACGCTATATCAAATTGCTGTAATGAAAATAAATAGAAACCATAATTATTTTTGAAATAATTTAATAATCATAATATTATGCTATTAATTTTCAACTTACATGGGTTGGCTCGCGCACTGAGCTGCGGTCACAGCTCGAGTGGTTGAGAACAGAACGGCTCCGCAAGTATGTGCGCCTTCGACGCGCAACGACAGCTGATATGGGTTTCCGCCGATCGTGGCACCGCCTCCACCAACAATATGTTGGTCCACACTTTTACCGAAAGCTGCAAAAATAAAAAAAATGCACGCAGGTGGTTAACTAGCTAGTTATCTCCACAATTTCTATAAAATTTTAGTGCGCCCATTAATGTTCAACACATAACAGCGTTTATAGCAATGATAGGCCTAAATGAAAATAACTTTTAAACAGCAAAGCGTTTATCAGAAAGTGAACGCCGCTCGGAGGACACCCCATGGAGTAGAAAGGTTAGGCCCGACATGTAATAGCAGCAGAAAAATTAGTGTGGTTGCTGGAATAATTTTTCTTCTGTCTTCAGTAAACTTGCGGAATAGTAATGTGATCTTTGTGGCAGTAAATAAATATCGATGCGGATATAATAACTTTTTAATAAAAGTTTCTCATTCTTGACCTCGTCTTTTGAGTTATAGCCCACCTGTAATTTCTAACTGTTACTTTATCCAGCATCTTTGAATGAAATGCGCTCTTTATAATTATATGCTAACATGATCATCCCAGATACTGAAATTGTCATTCTATCACTTCTGACTTTTGATAAGTTAGAGTTTACCACCTATTTAGAGGCAACCAGTAAAATTTTTTTGAGTTGATGTAAGAATTATGCATATGTTCTCAAAGTGGAACGTTGGTTCTATTTTACTAATATAAGCATCATGCATATGTATAACTATCCAAATGATGCAGATATACAATTTTGTAAAAGCTGTGATTCACAAAGGTTAATACCCCACCTCCACCATAACTTTTACCCACCACACCCCATGCTCATCATCCACCCAGTCCTACCCTTCCACCCCAACCCACCCCATAAAATGCTCAAGATATTAAATTTACGAAAACTATTGCTCAATTTGTTTTCAAATCAGTCCCACCGCGCCACTACCCTGACCGCATCCCACAAAACCCCACTTGAGTCCCCAGTCCACAATCCACCCACCCCACCTTTCCCAAATTTGTCCCTCACACAGACCACCTGTTTGGAGTAATCTTTTGGATTGTCGCTCAACCCTCTCCCTCACTTTGAACGCACTCGGTTCACTTCAACCCCATACCTCTACCGTCCAACCCTAGCCCACCTTCACTTAATTTCCCAAATTTGTCCCTCACACAGACCACCTGTTTGGAGTAATCTTTTGGATTGTCGCTCAACCCTCCCCCTCACTTTGAACGCACTCGGTTCACTTCAACCCCATACCTCTACCGTCCAACCCTAGCCCACCTTCACTTAATTTCGGCCAAATCCACCCCATACCCACCCTCCGTTCCGCCCCATTCCGTAAAATGCCCAACATCTGACATTCAAGAAAAATAACGATTCACTGTTTTTCACTTTGACCTTTTCTTCCCACTTTGACCCCACCCGGTGCCCTACAGCCTCATATTCAAACCGCCCTCACCACACCCCACACCGTCCCACACCGCCCCATTCCCGCCCCAACCGCGCCCCAACCCACCCTCTCCACACCACTCCTAAACAGCCCATTCGTCTGAGTAAATTTCGGTTTTTCGTCCAACCCTCCTTCGCACTTCGCTACCCCCGGCTTACTTAAACCCATACCCAACCGTTCGACCCCACCCCGCCTTCACCCAAACTCAGGCCTGCCTCTTCCCATCTCCCACCATTCCATGTCACCCCACCCCGCAAAAGGCTCAACATATGAAATTCATGACAAAAATAATGTTTCACATTGGTTTCACCTTGGTCCCACCGCATCCTACCCCGGCCCTATCATACAATACCCATCTCATCCTCGCCATACCCTGCCCCACGCAACCCACCCTGCGGAAAAACGGAACAATTATATGGACTAATCAGAACTCAAATTTACGTTGAAAACATCACGCCACAGAAAGCCAAACACACTTTTCAAGCTGCCATAACCCACAACAATAAATCACAATAATAAATTTTTTAAAAATAGGCCTAATAATAGCAATATTAGGCCCAATACTATAACTTCTACTATGAATAATAATATTCATATTCATATTAGACTGACTGAGGCTATGAGCAACGTTTACTCTGATAAACAGCGAGCGCCCAAAAATTACGAGTTAAGCTGAGATTTAAGAGATTTGCCGTAAATGAACAGAGATCGGCTCAATGTCGATTGTTTTGGTCTTATTGAGAATGCCAATGGCCCAAATCTCCGGATTTGAACCTGATGGATTGATAATCAATTGCGGAGTGCCATGCCGGAGAAATATTACAATATGCAGCCAAAACCAAGAGCAGTAAGAGAATTGATGGGCGCACTGGAGTTGATATGGGAAGATTTGCCTTTGGAACGCGTCAACGCATCAAGAACTTTGCAAAGAAACTGAAGAGAAGCTTTGGTACTGGTGGTGGGCACATTGAACGCAAGTTGTGAATCACTATCAAGTTCATGGGCGCCCGCAGTAATTTTTGAAGAAGGGGGGCAAAATTTTTACGAGTCACGGTTAAATTTTTTTAGTAGCAGGAGCTTGAAAAACGCAAAACTGGAAATTAAGAATGTGGGTATTTTTCAAAGAGGTTTCTTATAAATGCAAATCTATCGGTATAATTTTGTGTATAATTTTTAATACGAATAGTTTCCTTATAATTAAAAAAATCAAAAAGTAGCTGTTAAAAGGTAGTTTCCTAAAGGTGCGCTATATAAGCCCAAAGAACGAACGAATGAATAAATGAACGAAAAACAGGCGTCAGTTTTCAAGGGGCATGTGCTATACTTGCTGCTTCTAAAGCGCCACTCGATAGCCAATCGCAGGGCACCAGCTTTTTCACATGTGCTGCATCGAGTCGGAAGCCTATTGTGGCGAAATTCGCCTGAGCAGCTGTCGTAGTCCTCTCCCCTCCTTCGTCGCCGCCGCGGTCTTGTTTACGTCGTCGCCGGTATCGATTAAGCGGTCGATTCGCGCCGTCGTCGGCACGTGCTTAGAGTCCCCTCTCCCCTCCTTCGCCTCCAAAGATCCTTGTGACGTCGCCCCCCTATGACGTCGGCCCCCTGTGACGTCAGCCCCCTTAGTGCGCATGCGTGGATCTTTCGCGGGTCTTGCGCGCCTAGCTCCAAAGTTCCTTGTGACGTCGGCCCCCTATGACGTCGGCCCCCCTGTGACGTCAGCCCCCTCTATTGCCCATGCGCGGATCTTTCGCGGATCTTGCGAGCTGAGTCCCTCTCCTCCTCCTTCGCCTCCAAAGGTACCTGTGACGTCGGCCCCCCTGTGACGTCAGCCCACCTCTAGTGCGCATGCGCGGATCTTTCGCGGTCTAGAGCGCCTCGTGTCTTCGGGTCTTCGTACGGTAGGGGAGCACTGCTAAGCCCTTCGAAAGACGACGGAGGCCGAACTTGCGCCCATCTGGAGCGACACGCAAGCCTTACCACCTGGTGGGAGAGTTCGCCATCCCCTCTCCTGCCAGCCGCGCTTTGAGGCGGCCGGTTTCCCGTTACACTATTCCAAAGAAGTAGTCAAAGGAGGTACAATTAAGTCTGGTAGCCAGAGGGCCAGAGTATAGCTGCTAATGCGGGTGTCATTTAAGAAGGTGGAGGATCCAAGTATCAGATGAATGTGGGTATCAATTCTTTTGAACAGATCTCTTTGTCAGTTTTGGGTGTAAATCCCAAGGCGTGATAACCTGAGTTCGTTATCCAAGTTTATCTACAGTTTAACCTCCCTGGATTCTTGCAAAATGGACAAAATGGAGCCTGGCTTATGATCTTCCTGATGCAATTTCAGTGTACTTTGAGAAATTAAAAATTCTTGCATCAGTATTTAATTTTTTGCATTTGTGATTATTTTCCCTACAGCTGGATTCCACTCAAGTAGGCCATAACCGATAGGCCTGCTGTTTGCATTGACGTCCGCAGGAGGGTTGAAAGCCAATGGTCATTTTTACAGTTTTTAGAAAGAGCTTGAACATGCAAGGCAGAAAGTTATAAGAGCATGTTTATTTCTATAGAGATCTCTAAACGTAAATTTCTGACCTTTCCCTGTCTGTATCATTCGTATCATTGGTGCATTAATGCAAAGAAATTTGTTAAAAACCAAAAAGTAGTTGTTAAAAACATAGGTTTCAATTTTCCAGGGGGGGCAAGTGCCCCCCCTAACCCCTATGTGCGGGCGCCCATGATCAAGTTCATTTCCAAACAGTTATTTGAGATAATATGACTTGATGAAATGACCTTTTTGTTACTTTTTGCTGCGTTAAGTGTTGAATCGTCATAAAACGGTGGGTGGCCTCCCTAAAAGTGGTATAACTTTTGTCCTGTTTGAAATATATTGATGAATTCTGGTCATCATGTGTAAATATGAATTGTCTACATGCATCTGCAAAATTTAATTTGATTTTTTTCGTTTGGTCAAGATATTGACAAAAAACCGAGGGGTCTTTTTGGCGCACCCTGTACAATAAAAGCAATTATATATATTTATCATGAATTTGCAACCTAAAGTAATTTTATATATTTATTAGCATAAATGTCATTTTTTGACAAATTTGCATCAAAATAATTATTTCATTTAACTGCAACAGACTTAAAATAAGAGTAAATAAACATGCCTCCATGATTGATCAAGTAAATGAATATCTATGACATGACTTGCAGTAGGTTTTACCGTCCCTCCAAATTTTTTAATAATAGATTGGTCAAGTAAATGAATATCTATGACATGACTTGCAGTAGGTTTTACCGTCCCTCCAAATTTTTTAATAATAGCCTATGTTCCACTTTGGGGGCATTGGGTCAATAAAGGTTAACAGGATAACCGGTTCCATGACTTATGTATAGCTACGCTATCAGTCGTTCAAAAGGAGATGAAACCACCAATATCGATGTTTGCAGTGCACATTAGAAGAATAATATATTCACATGCACAAATTCGCAGCAATTATTTCAACATTGGTCCTTTAAAAGGAAGTCGCAACCCGTTGTTACGGTACCAGCCAATAGCGGGTTCGCCCTTAGACAAGGAAGGACAAGACTCAATAAAAGAATTGTATAATTGTGAATGGGTGGGGAATAGGCGAAGTTTATCAGGGCTGGGGCCCAGGAAGGTCAGAAACAATTTTGCATGAAAATGGTAGGCCTATAGGCCCGCATTTATATTTTTGTAAGATTTCGATCTAAACGACAAAAAAGGCCATCGGCTTTCTTGGCCGGGAAAATGGTATATTTTCATTTTTAAAACTTAACCAAATAGGCCTATAATTAGGCCTATATCCGAATAAGATCTGGCGGCAGACAGCAGTTAGGCCTAGATGCCAGGTCAACATAACTTTCTGTTCTCCCGTTTCTGTTCTCCCGTTTTTCTAAACCGGAGACCCTTGTTCGAATTGTTTGGATCTCGGATGGTTTTACCGACGGAACAACGTGGTTAGCCCAATTCTCCTTGGATTCCTGATATGGAATAACCACTTTGACGCATAATATGCGTCAAAGTGGTCTCCGGTTTAGGCCAATGGGCCTAGTTAGTGAACGCGAATTTCAAAGATTCAAAATTATGCTCAATAAAAACAATGAATAGCCAATATTATTCATATAAATAATTATCGAAGTGCCCGACTAAGTAGTTAATCTGTTCATCTTAGTTTATTACTAATGAGCGAGTCAGTCCTGATACTTTTCAACAGTGTGTGAAATTTTACTCTTGACGCATTTAAAATAAGACTGTCAGTTATATAAATAAAACATTCTGTATATTTTACGCCTCGTCTACTGTCAAATTGTAATTCACATAGACTACTAGGTTATATAAAATTCGATATGAAAATATATAGGCCTATTGTAGACCTAAATCTTATTCTTCGTAACAATAATTCGTAACGCTATTGTGTCAAGGGAAAAGTTACGTTACGAAGCGTTACAAGGTGGGTGCACCGATGGGTAAAAACGGTCATTTTCGGCATTGCGCAATTATGGAATAAGTAACCCCTTCAGACACGTCGATCCTCACCTGGCAGAGCCAAACACAACAGCAGCAAGATTCTCATGGTTGGCGATATGTAGGCTAACTGTGTCGTCGTTCGTCAGTTTTTCGTTGACCCAGGATAAGTTTACCTCAGAGAATCAAGCATTTATATAACCCTATGCGTACGCTGTGGTAAAGTTTCCTTATCAGACAGATGGTCCACGTGAACAGAACAGACTGGCGATCGTTGCCTAGAAAAAAATCGATCATGGTGCGGAGATTACAATCGCATTGATCAAGGCCGTAGCCAGGATCTGATTTCGGGGGGTGTTTTGTCACCAATTCATTTTATTTTTTTACATTTTTCATTTCGGGGGGTGTTTTCACGGTTTTATTTCATGGTTTTTACATCATGTACTAGTAAATGCATTATATTATTTTTCACATTTTCCATTTCGGGGGGTGTTCAAACACCCAAAACACCCCCCTAGCTACGGCCTTGGCATTGATAACGCCTCATTTGTCTGCATTCACAGTTGGGAAAGGCGCTAGAAACAAAGAATGACAAAAAAATTGAAACTTATTGGTCCTACTTTAATTTAATAACAATTCACGAATGAAGATTGGTGAGTAACTCAATCTGAGACGTTTACGAAAGCTGGGCGTAAAACTGTATGTGAACCTGATGTGAGACTATGAGTAACATAATAATTATTTGCGAGCAAAACATGGTAAAAGGGATGGCGCTAGCCTATAATCAATGAATAACTTCCGCTCACACATAAGCTTACATCTCAATCAAAGAACATTCAACCAGAAATGATAGTCTACGCAATAATTAATCATTTTGCTCGACAAAGACACACAATTCATTCATCCTTTGCTTCATTAATTCGTTTATTCATGCGATCTTCATTAGTTCGTGCACAGTTCATGCTCTAGCTTATAATTAAGCAATACAAATCACGAAGAAATTGCTGTCATGCAACTTTGCACAAAAGTGTATGAATTTGCTTCGATCAACTATCGCCCATCTTCCAGTATCCTCCATTCAGTTTACTCTAAGAATATAAATTTTTATAGCTAGGCCTTCTTATACGAAACTAGCTGGTGTACCCGGCCGGTGTCGCGTGACAGAGTCTCCCCCCTAAAAGTCTCCCCCGGAGACTTTATTTCGAAACAGATTCTCCCCCGGAGGATCTGTTCCAGAATAAATTCGCCCCCGGAGACTATATTCTGAAATAAAGTCTCCGTGGAGGAGAGAATATTTCCGCCGTCCACGAAATAAAGTCTCCCCCGTTCAGCGTAAAATTGGCTACAGTTGCATCAAATTTAGCGATGAGCAGGCTAAACGGTTAGTTTACGTTGCCAGATTATATAACAAGCAAACATATATTACTTTTACTTCAAAAAATTTCTTCCAATACAGAGTTTCAGCCAGGGGAGACTCTGTTTCGGGGGGAGACTTTGTATCGGGGTGAGACTTTATTTCGTGACACCGGCGTTGGCCGGGAAATTTATTACTCGACCCGCTCCCGGCCACAGCCCCACCACCCCACACCCAACCCCCAACCCCACCCCACAACACCCCACCACAATCCAACCTCCATCGGTACGCCACCCGTGAAATTTGGGTTTGGGACAAATTCCGCCCCACAATCCCACCCCTCCCCATCCCCACCCTCTCCCTCACCCCACCACACCAACCTGTGCCAGTACGCCACCCATGAAATTATGATTTTCGTGAAAATTCACCGTCACCCCAACCTCCTCACCCACCCTTCACCCTCACCCCCACCTCTCCCAACCCCACCATCCCTCACCCACCACACTTCGACCTCCACCAGTACGCCACCAGTGAAATTGGGGTTGGTTTTCTGGAAATTTTTATCCCCCACCGCTCCAACTCCCCTGCCCCAACCCCCCCTCCGCCAACCCCCACCCCTGCCCCACCCGGCCTATGCGGACCGAGATGTGTCCTAGGTGGAGGTGAGGTGGCCCTTGTAAAAATCTGTCTAACTGCGAAACTATGGCAAGTGAATGAAAAGTTATGGCGAAAATTAGTGTTTTCGGCCCCTTCCCCACCCTAGCTGGCCCCCTTGGTGGTAGAGATTCGCCAACCACTGATTCGGTTGGCTCTGATGGCCCTCTATCTAGGTAAAAAAATTATATCAATAGCTGCGTTTTATTGAAATTTTTGGGGGTTTCGCTCCCCACCCTGGCCCCCATTGTGGTAGAGAATCGCCAACCCCTCGACTTTTTGTCTCATGCCGACACCTACACAGTAGTGAAGGTTTGGAGTGAAAAGCTCACAAACTGTGGAAATGCATCCCGAACAAACAGACAGACACACAGACAGACACACAGAATCTTCTCTTTATTTATATATAGATCATCTAACCGATCCAAATAGGTCTCACTCTCTAACAGCACACCGCACCTCTCGACTATAATGGATTCCGAAAATTCTCTGTTGGGGCCACCTACATGTACACCCGTCCTGTCGCTCATGTTGGTCAGTGCATACATGCATAGCCTACATACACAAATACAAATCTACACAGGGCCTGCATGTATATACATAATTATATGTGCATTTACATATAAATATCTGCATGTACACATGCATGCATACATACATGGGGCAAAGAGGGTTTTATAACAGCCACCTCCCTCTGAGTCATTAGCCCACTCACCAGAGGTCATTAGTTAATTAACCACCTCATTATTAGACCACTCGTCGATCGTTAATAAGATTCTTATCGCACATTAATTGGCACCTTATAGCGCAGCTGTCTGACCGCAACTTAATTAAATTCTTATCGTGCAGCATAGATGTAAAAAAAATGAAAATAAAATTTTAAAAAGTTGTTTTTTTCGGAAGAATAAAAAATGACAAAAAAGATTTTAAAAAAACGGAAACGGAAAACGATTTGCCTTTGTTACACCTGAAACATCGTTTTAAGCTTGAAACCTTGCTTATGCAATTTTATCTTAATCTGCAAATAACACAACTTTATTATTAGGCCAAAATTAATTGGTATAAGTAACATTAATCTACCACATTTATTTTTCTTATAGGCTAACTTTGGTTTGATAAGAAATTCAGAAAAATTAAAGGTGTTGAAATCTTTTCAAATTTAATTTGTAAACATAAATCCACATAAGTTCTTGCTGATCGACATAACGCAATTAAAATCTAATCAGAAGCAAAGACCATAGATGTATACTAAATTATATATTGTACATTTTGCACTTAAAATTGTTACTTATAAATATTATTTTATAGGCCCAAGAACTTTATATCAAAATAAATCCTACAAATTTCATTTTTCGTAGTGACCTAATGCATGTATATCTCAAATGATGACTTAAACAAGTACATTATGACACTTTAGTTAGCTGAATCCTTGACAATACGGTGAAAACGTATGGAATATCAGACAACAATTGCATAAAAGAAAATAATTATAGACAGCAAATAAATAAATAAAGTAACATACAAAATAAAAACCGAAGAAAAACGAAAAAACATGAAAAAACGACTTTTTTGGGAGAGAATAAAAATATAATTTTTTTGGCAACTATGTCGTGAAGCTTTCCGCCTCTTACTTAAATTCTTATCGTGCAGCTTTCCGTGCAGACCCGCCGACAGAAATTCCGGGCCCCTGGGCCTGGGCAGAGCAGTAACTGGCCCTAAACTATCTTTAAACTTCTTAGCAAATTTACACACACACAAAAGCAAATAAAAATACCAAAAGTGTGCGTACAAATGTACGATAATGCATTCATTATTATAATTATGATTCTAATCAATTCTTAGTGCTAAGAATATAATTTTCAGATATATGGTGATCAACAAGCAACCTTTCTGGATTTAACGGCAGCAAAAGCGTTTTTAATATCCTGGTACTCTCCATTTTGTCTGCGAACCTTAACAATTAATGCACTTCGGAATAGCTCTAAATTCTTCATCACCTGGAAAAGTGTCATGATATCTTGGAGTAGGCCTACTGTTTCTTATAGTTGCAGTCTCTAGGGCCTATATTATACGGTCTCAATCGTTTGTGTAGGCACGGGCCCTGGTGGCAGCGCCAACATCAAAACCAAGCCTTTTTACAGTTCTATGCTTGTATAATTTCAGTATTTTCATAAACCTTGTTTATAATGACTGTTATCTTTTATAATTACGATACTAACACCGCAAACTTCATTTTCATCCACTTGGTTATGATCATCTTGAACATTATAATTCGCTAGAATCAACCGAGGTAGAAGTGACTCTGATTTGTCTTCTTTTAGATTCCGAATTGAAATAGTGTGCGACTACCAACTTGTGCTTTTTCAAACTTATTAGGTTTTATTTTTAATGAACTCCAGATTAGAGCTTACCCCTGTTACAGTATTCCATCGTTACGAAGGAAATTAATCATTCAGACATGTTTTATCTATGATTGAAATCAGACAACGCATAATTCATCAGAAGAGCGTTCTGAAGTCTTCTTTGGCAAAAATCTGATAAGTAGGCTAAGAATGAACAGTTGCTTGAAACTTACACAGGTGTAGTTATGTGACAGTAATATTAGGCTATATTTAAAACGGCATAAATCATGAAGTTTGCATAGGCCAAGTCATATTATTGATCATAGGCTGGACCCGCCGCCCGCAATCAACATCTGAACTATTAAAACTATTGTAATCAGTGTGGCCCGGGTCCCCTCCGGGTCCCTAAAAGTCGCCGGACCCCTGGGCATTTGCCCCTCTTGTCCCCTGTCGGCGCGCCTGTTTCCCCCTCTAACTTAAATTCTTCTTATGCAGCTTTCCAACTCTTAATTAAATTCCTTCCGTGCAGCTTTTCGATCCCTAAATTAATTTTTTTCGCGCAGCTGTCCGAACATTAATTAGATCCTCATCGTGTCACATTACAGAAACCCTAATTAAAATCTTGTCGAGCATAGGCTATGTCATCACCCGTTAATTAATTTATTATCGCTCAGCTTACCGTCTGCTAATTAAATTCTTATCGCGCAACTGTCCACGCCCTTGATTAAAATCTCCAACTGCCGCTCGTCACTCCTAATCCTTCCTTCATCTCTTCCCTCTTCCTTCACTGCTATCATCCTTTTCTCCTTATCTCATATAGTCCTTCACTCTTCCCTCAATATCTTACTTCATTCATTTTCCCCTCTTTTCCAGATACGCTCGTACTCTTTTCTCTCATTTCATACTTTCAGCAACCACCCATTCCTCTCCTACTCTTTTCGATCATCCTCTCGTCATTCTTTCCTACTTTCATCTATTCCTATCTGCCTTCACTCATCTCCTCCACCTTTCCTACATACATCTGCTCAGCTCATCCTTCATTCCTCCTTTTCTCACATCCTCCAATCATCACTTCCTGTCGTCCTGCCATTCGTACTTTCTTGTCATCAGCGGAGGCGTTAATTCGATGAAATGGTACAATCTGGGAGAGATATTGAGGGAAGAGTCAGAGGAATGTAAGAGAGAAAGAGAAAAGTATTATGTGAGTGAAGGACGAAGGAAGAGATGAACGGAGGATTAGGGTTGACGGGCGACTGTTGGAGATTTTAATTGAGGGGCGTTGACAGTTGCACGATAACAATTTAATTAACGCCTTAAGGATCCACTTACTGTGCAATAAGAATCTAATTAACGATAGACGGGTGGTCCGACAATGAAATAATTGAGGATCTAATTACCTTTGTTGGGTGGGCTAACGAATATTAGGGTCGTGGCTGGTGACACTTGGGAGCGTGGTAAATCGTTTTGATGAATGGGTGTGGCTGACATAGAACCATTCCTCACCCCAATGATAGACATACTATAATGACCATCGCTTATTTCTTCAGTTTGGACGCCGGTGTCTTGGATAGACAGGTAAGCATAGGTTGTATGGTTTTTTTGATAATGGCACTAATCATTACCAGGTGATACTGAGGACCAAAGGTAGTCAAAACCACATATTACCCAATAGGGCATGTCAGTTTAAACACCTCAACAAGGCCCCAAAATTTTGGACGAATTTTTAAAAATATTTAAAATGCAAAGGCTAATCTCATGTTTGCTTATATATTCCCGGTACTGTCGTTGATATGCGCCATAGACATCTTACATTTACCAATATATAATGCCTATGTTATGCGCACGTGCCCTTGCACGCAAGATGGTGAGAACCCCGTAAGTTGGCCAGTTCAAATAGCAAGAAAATTAGTAAGAGAACGAATCGGAGTAGTAGTAGTTGTAGTAATAGTAGCAGTAGTAGTAGTAGTAGTAGTAGTAGTAGTAGTAGTAGTAGTAGTAGTAGTAGTAGTAGTAGTAGTAGTAGTAGTAGTAGTAGTAGTAGTAGTAGTAGTAGTAGTAGTAGTAGTAGTAGTAGTAGTAGTAGTAGTAGTAGTAGTAGTAGTAGTAGTAGTAGTAGTAGTAGTAGTAGTAGTAGTAGTAGTAGTAGTAGTAGCAATAATAATGATAATAAGGAAAATAAATAGAAGCCTAACTATATATATATATATATTATACATATATATACACCGTGTCTAAAAAAAACTGTGCAAAATTGTTTTTGTCAGAACTTCGTCAAATTTCCACCAATCTTAATAACTTTTGGTAGGTACACGGCAAAATGGCTGAAATTTTCTGTTATATATAAATTTTCCACCTCACCTGACTCATTTCACCGCACTACCTTGTTAAACACAGATGTACCAATTTTTCATATAACGCCTAAATTTTATTACCTGCAACAAACTATCTGACGACTGAATTAGCTCGCAGTAAAGTCAAATATGGTTTACTTAGCAGAGCGTTTTAATTGCTATGATAAATCTGCTTAAAAGTGTTAGAATTGGTGCTCGAAATGTGCCCCGAATACACGGACACAAGCTCTTAGACGGCGACGCAACTGGCCGATAGCAGCATCAACGATCGACTGGTCAAAGCGCGCCCACTCGTCAAGCAGGAGCGTTTTGAGTTCGTCGACGTTGGCTATTCTGATGCGATAAACCTTCTCCTGCAGCACGCTCCATGTGCTATAGTCGACTGGGTTAAGATCCAGTGAATTCGGTTGCCACAGAGTTGGAGGAATGAAGTCGGGCGTCTCTCGCTCCAGGAAAGAGACCGTGTCGCGCGCTTGATGCGCCGTGGAGCTATCCTGTTGAAAGACAATAAACTCGCCTGGGATATCCGGCGTATGTCTGACGGTATCTTCTGGGCAAGAAGGTTGTCGCGATAGTAGGTCTATGCCCCATTCACTTTGACATCCGGCTCGATGCAATGAATTTCAGTGCAGCCATGCTTCGAGACGCCGTTATATGAAAAATTGGTACATCTGTGTTTAACAAGGTAGTGCGGTCATGAGTCAGGTGAGATGGAAAATTTATATATGACATAAAATTTCAGCCATTTCTCCGTGCACTTACCAAAAGTTATTAAGATTGGTGGAAATTTGACGAAGTTCTGACAAAAATAATTTTGCACAGTTTTTTTTAGACCGAGACACGGTGTATATCTGCGTTACAAGTCCGCCTTACAGAGCAGCTGGCAGGCGCATGCCCTTGTGAACAAGTAGGAGTGTGTATTTCGGGCTTAACGACACTTTTTCATTTCGAGATGATCAGTGTCGGAGGCAGAGTACAACCTCTCACTCCACGTTTATATTGCGACCGAACCACCCGCAGTAAAGATCCGAGAAATTAATCTCTGATAAACCGACCAACCGGGAATCGAACCCGGGCCGCCGGGCAACCCACTCGGCCACTCAGGATCTCAAACAAGTAGGATTTTAGTATAGTGTAAAAGAGTCCACTGGGCCGATCGGATAGCGGAAGGAAGTCTGCTCCAGCATCGAGGTCCGCGGCCGAGAAAGCACGATCGCCGAAGCGCGTTCTCATCCTCACCCGTCACGCAGATTGTGTCCTTTCAGACATTTGGAGCCGAAGCCCGTCGCCGCAGGAATAAGTCTCAGTGCATCAATCGCGCAGATACTCGGGCGCAGATCCGTGAATTGATTTAGGCCTAAAGACTGGCAGACAGAGCTTGAACTCGATGCGAAACGGCACAGTATGAACTAGATTGCAGCATAATTAGCACAATCTACCAAATGTTTGGTGCTTGCTAATATGATTCTATTCGATGCAATGAGGTTAAGTTCTTCAGCCTAATTCGACGAACAAATTTCAGGGTGCTAATTTAATCGACTCTTCATTTCTGGCGATATCATTATTGACGCGATTCAATCTGATACTGTCTTCAAGGCAGTGCCTACACTCTACAGCTTACCAGAAGAAATATCACATGGACCCATGCCAGCCGATAGAGTCTTACTATTATTTATGTAGACTAGGCCTATTATAGGCTAAAACTCAAAACAAAAGTTCAAGTTGGTGACGATTTATTTAAGCGGACATTATTTTGCTGAAATATATAATTATGATATTAGTTCATCATTTCTGATTTTTAATTGTAAGCACAATCGCGAAGAGTTACTTTTAGAATCGATCGTTATGTCGCTTATTGATCGAGGATCCAGGTGATGTAGGCGCTGACTCTTGTATAAACGGATGGATAGGATGCGCTGCAATCCACATCGTGGAAAGATGCTATTCCAACCAGTTCGCCTCCGCACTCCAGAGGGCCACCCTGGTCACCCTGCAATCGAAAACAGATCGTAATAGAGACCAACAGAATGACCGTATAGTTGCAAAAGTCTTTTAATTTTTTTTAAATTCTTCTCAAACCAACCCGTTGTTTCGTTCTTTAAAATTATTTTTTCGTCTCGTTTCCCCTTTTTTATGTGACCATAATTTTAAATTCACTGACTGTAATTATTCACTTTGATATAATTTTCGTCTGATTATAGGCTAGATTAGTCTAAGGGGCTGTCCATATAATATTGCGTACGTATGGAGGGAGGGGATGTCACCGGATTTAAGGTATCTACAAGATACAAATACGCAAAATGCGTGTAGGCTACTTGCACAATGCACATGTCTAAGTATATGTCGTTGACAACACTCTGTATTGTCGTCCGGTGACTTTTGATTGCATTAGGCTTATAATTAAATTCTGTTCACGTCTCAAACAGTTGGTCACTAAACCATAGCAGTTAACACATTTTAGTTAGCAAATAAATATGATGTTTATAAGGATAAACAGAAGCGAACGGTAAAATAAATGTTTCATTGATGACTTCAGCTAATTAATTCCTGTAAATGGGGGGAGGGATAGAGCTTATTTGTACGTAGGCTACTCCAGGGCTTTTTTTAACGTGCAGTTCTACACAAAATGGGCAGTTCTAAATGGATTTGTGCAGTTGTAGAAGCACTTCCGTCACGTTCCGTGCAATTAAAACTAGTAAAATAGGTAATTTTCCTCAGATTGGGAGTAATTTACCATGGAGGATGAGAAAGGAGAGAAGAGGATGTGCAGTTCTAAAAATGCCTTAAAAACAGCCCTGGGCTACTCATAGGACGAGGACGAATAATCTAAGAGTTGCAACAATGGGGTCAAAGATACGATTTATTTAGCAAAGGCCCTACGTAATATTATGGGCCGTCTTAGTACTATCAAGGATTCTGCTAATCAGGTAGCTGCTTAATCGTTTTTGCTTAGTGTTTACTAACTCTTCTCTCCTTTCTCAAAGTTGTGTTATTTGATGACCGTTTTTCTCGTTTTATTCCGTCTTCTATTTTGTTGAAACGACGTTCTATTTCGTTTTTTATTCAGATTTTTGTCGTCTTAAACATCTATGAGAAAGACAGTGCCAGACATAAGCGACCAGGCAGAGAGACGCAGTCAAACGTGCATGGCGGTACAAAACAGAAGCATAAGGATTGATTTTGCATGGGACTCGAAGGCGTGAAAACAGGAAAACACCTTAAATCACTATTATTTATTTATTTATTTATTTCTCGCATATGCCATAGCGCCCTTTCAAGCTCTCTACTTTGAGGCGCTCCCGACTACAGCGCGGACACTGCATCGGAATTTCATGCCGAAGCGCACGAGTAATTGCGAGTGAAGTAGGTCTACTTGCTCAGGGTCCCTACGTGGCGGCTTGAGGTTCTTCCTGACATAGAAGCTGGACTGATGAAAAGAAGTAGGCCTAGACCTAGCAATTAAAAGGCAGCTGGATCGTTGAAAATATAACCTGGCAAAATAAAAGTTCGATTGACGAAAGAAATTCATAATTAAATAGATAAAAATATTAATTATTAATTAATTAAATATTTTATTTTTTATTGTTTTTGTGTGTGTTTGTTTTGTGTTCTTTAGTTAAGTTTGTTACATTAATTGTCATCTCATGCTGTTTTTTTTAGCTTATTGTTCAATTCATGATGTCAACCGTTTAGCCATCTGTTAAAATTGCACATGTAATTAGGTGTCCCTGTTAGCGGGATATTCATCCCTTAGGGCCTTCCTTGTTGCCATCCGATTTTGGGAAATATGTTATACTATGTCTATTGTTTATGGTTGATGGTTGGAATAAAATGAATTGAATTGAATTGAAGCCAGATTGATGATAGGCCTAATGGGCTAGTTGTTGAGATAGGATCTGGATTGATGAACAGATTAAATAAAGGCTGGATTGATGAAAATAATTAATAATTTCTTGCTTAAATGAAAGATCAATTGATGAAAAGAGAGCTTGCATAATAATAATAACCAGTAGGCCTATTGATGCAAATAGTCATTGTTTAAATAGAAGTTGGGTTGATGGAAATAATTCATAATTAGATGGAAGCTGGATTGATAAACAATTCATGACTAAACGGAAGCTGGATTAATGAAAATGATCCTTGCGAAGCAGAAGCTGGGTTGATGCTAGGAATTTTTATTGTTTTGTGGAAATGCCTTAAAGTTTGTCATTGTAGTTCACGCTGCGCTCATTCGTTGGTGACCATCTGTCGGGCAAATTTTACAGCGCGCTTTTGTCGGCGCGCTAATGACGGGTCACCATTTTCACGATCAGCAGGCCAGCCAATTTGTCGGATTGTGCCTAGACATTTAAGAAATAATTTCTTTGTAGGCAAATCAGCAGGTGTGGATCAATTTAAGATTTCCATTTGTCAACATTATATTAGTAGATGGATAGGCTAAGCATTTAACTCACATCGCACGAAGAAACTTGACCTGCTCCATAGGCGCATACTTGTCCGCCACCGATTAGACCTTCACCCCAGGTCCCTTCGCAGGCTGTGTTGGTCTGAACTGTGAGTTCACCCCGCTGCAAATCGTCGTCATAAGCACCGCCTGGAAACATACGGACAGACGTAGGCCCCATATAGATTAATACGAAAGTGCCTATAAGGTAATGGTAACTAGAAACATGATCAAAGCAAAGCCTCTGATTTAAGCCTACGTGAATCACCTGGGGTCGACTTAAATCAGTGTTTAATCTAGACATCTTCAGAGGAAGTTCTTATCAGAAGTGACATTTCCTTCCGCAGAAAAATTTGACAGAATAACAGTAATCTTTGTTGTTGCTTATAGGCCTATTATTGTATTACGAGGGTTGTTATAACATATCGTGATATTATTTACTGTTTTATGATTGCAATGTTATTATTATTTTGCAATTATGATAATGCTATCATATTATAATGAGTACAATTTACTGTTCATATTTGCGCAAGTGCTGGTTTTTACAAATAAAATAACACATATGACATCCCCCCAGATAAATTCCAGAATAGCGTACATACCTGACTCTCGAATCTTATAAACTAATTAAATTTTATGTTCAGCCACTGACACTAACTATTGATTGCCACTGGTAATTTACTGTCTTAAACTACGTATTTATATTGTGTAATAACAATATATTAACAATATACCAACAACAGTTAATTTGATAAATTGTACAAACTGGTTTTTACATCGAATAGCACGTTCGATTTCCGAAGCCCCCGAAGGACATACGTGTATTTTAGGTTTCTTTAGCGCTATTGTATTGCAGACTGTATTACGTTAGTAGTTAAGATTGGTGTCAATTAAATAACTGCACAACTGTACACTGTAACCGGTTGCCGTCTGCCAACCGGATGGTTGAAGAAAGCGAAAATCATAAACAGCATTTAAGCTCCTCACCAAAAGTCTCTTTACAGGCTGTAATAAACTGGCTGAACTTTCTTGCTCACCAACAATATAACAGCACAGAATGCCAAAATAATTATTCTCTGCTATTCACCGATAACACATCTTCAACTTACTCACTTATTATGCAATCCCTCTAGTGAGATAGGCAGATACTACATTGTCACATCCCTTTATGACTCTTATGTAGTAGATTTTATATGAGTAGTTTTGTAGAACTAAACAACACCTCATGATCTTGGCATTTTTCATTCGAACTCTTGCATATAATATTATTGTAGTCCATTGTAATCTGTGTTTGTGACAACTAGTCGTCCACACATGTATCTGTCAAATCAACCTACTGCCCATAATCATTACAAGGCATTCTGCCTCTTCTACAAAATTTATGTCTCTGTGTTCTGTTTGCTTACCCTTATAATTATCCAACATCTCATCATCTAGTAAACAAAATCTCTATTTACACTGACATGTTTGAAATTCCACTCAAGTGCATTCTTCTAACTCATCAGTTAATATACAGCCATTTGAGCAAAAGAATTAGTCAAGCTTGAGTGGACGATGGACGTAGCTATGGTGGAAGCAGTTTTGAAATCTAGCACATAGGTCGGATGCGGTGTAGGTCACGGATGTGCATGAAGCAGGAATGCGATAGGTTAGAGATGTGGTTAGAGAAGGAGAGATGCGAATTAAATATTATCAAATATTGTTCCATAAATTTGCATGAGAACGTTTTCCAAAAAATTCATAAGGGCATACAAACTGAAGGATAAACTGTCAGACATATTATTTTAGTATCTAATACATAAAGCAGAAAGTTTGCCTACTTCAGTCTTTTTGTGTGTTTGTATGTATGGTGTCGTACTATAGGCTCTGAAACGGTAGACTTTCGGTTGACTAAAATTTTTGTATATCATTCTTATGCAAATTTGTAGGTCAACGCGACTATTTTCAGCTCTCAATTCACTTCAAAACCTGGGATATGAACATTTTTTATTTCGATACGGTAGAATGCGCTTATACAGATTTAAGATGCGATTTCACTGTTGGAAATTAACAGCGTCGCCATTGACCAGCAGACGGTTCGCATGACGTAATATCTTGACGTCATTCTCGCCTCTCGCAGTGTTAACCAAGCTATTAATAGACACTCTTAGTGCATAAACCATGGAGAAAGGAGAATGCGGATGTGTGTGTGTTTGTGTGTGTTTGTGTGTATGCTTGTCCAAAATAACACGACTATAATAGCCTTTTACAGTTTCGCAACTATTGACCACCACAACCATCCAGTGAAGGGTTTAGTGAATCTCCTTCACCACGGGGCCTGCGTGCGGGCGAAATGTCGCTATTTTCAGACATTCACGCAGTTTCGGAGCTTTACACCTAAAACCTTGCAGGTAGAGATAGAGTGCTACAAGGGCCACCACGTCCACAGTCGGCACACGCACCCCACCCCGCAGGGGCCGGGCGGGTTTGGATGTGAGAAAACGGGTAAATAAAATGCACACGAGTGAACCAAAATTTTCCCGACATGGGTCTGTTACTGCGATTTGAGGATGGAGTGTGGATTATGACCGGGCCGGGAGGTGTGTGGGCGAGTGTTGGGAGGGTAAAGTGGAGCGTGGTGGGGTGGACTGAATGGTTCTAGATAGGGGCGAAAAGTTTAAATCTACCGGGTAACGCCGAATACCACAGAAAGCAGGGTGTGGGATGCGAGGTGGGGTGAGCGGGGGTGTGGCTGGATGGGACAGAGGAAGGGACGGGTGTGGTAGTGCGAAGAGGGAGGTTTGTTGGGGCGGGAGGGCTGGGTGGGGCTAGGGGTGGGGTGGAAGCAAGGAGCAGGGTGGGAGCGGGGTGGGTGAAGGGCCTAAAATCCAAAATTTCCCGGGCAATGGGATAACACAGCTACTAGATAAATAATTAGCCTATGATGCCATTCCATCCTATATATAGCGATTTGAAACAGAGTCTCCTCCAGCGAGACTTTGTTTGAGCGGGGGATGAAATATTCTCTCCCCTGAGACTTTTATCACAATGTAATTATTCTTTGGGGCGGGGTGGGCAATTTATTCTTAACAGATCCGCAGCGGGTCACTGGCGTGCTTTTATTATAAGCAACTTGAAACCATAGGCGCAACCACCCTATGGGACCCACGGGACGCGTCCCCCAACTTTTGAGTGGTCCCTAACTTTATAGTCTAGGCGGTACACAAAAGTAAACTGCACTTTTTGAACACGGGTTGCCGATTGGCACAGTTGTAGTTGGGACCTAAGAGAACATTTTCAGAAGGGGAGCCATCCGAAATTTCCCTTAGAATTCAAGATGGCGGCTTTTTTCAAAATGGTGGCCTGAGTCTAAGAAATTCTTTTAAATCATCGTATCATCTCGTGTCTGGTGTCGTTTCTATATATTTCTGACTCGAATAACATGAATCTGAGGTCAAAATTAACATTATACATCAAAATTAAGCCAAAATAAGTATTTTTACATAAAAAACAGCAAAATTCCTATTAAAATTATCAAATAGTTCTTCATTTCCATTTTCTTGTTTTCCAATTTCCTTGTGACATATTCCTTCATAACTTTGGATGTTTTCTCACAGTTTTGATTATTATGCATCGGAACCATTGAGAATTGTCCTTAGAACTCTAAATGGCGGCTTCTTAAAAATGGCGTCCTGCGTCAAAGACATCTATACATATTGTCAAGACATGTCACGTCTAGTGTCGTTTACATATATGATTTTTGACTCGCAAAACACCAATCTAAGGTCAGAATCATCTTAGCACATCAATATAAAGCCAATAATATTGGTCAATGTTTTGCAAAACAGCAAAACTGTTTTTATAAAAACAAATATTTCTTTTGTTTTCGTTGCTTTTCTTCGGTTTTTCGTGGCATACTTCCTCATGTATCTGGGTGGTTCTTGCAATTCTAATTCCAATTATTATATTTTGTAATTAGACTAAATAGCTGAGACATAATAATCGTAGTTTTTCATATTTCCACCCGGGAAGGGAAATCGCCCCACAGAAGTTTTGACCATCAGTACAACGATTATGACGATGACGACGACGATTATGATGATGACGACAACGACGACGTCTTTATCCGATCCGTCTCCCTGCGCCTTTTCGATGAGTGATTCGTCGACGACGAGATATAGAAGAAGATTCGCGCCTGACGAACAGTTGGGCCGTTATCACGGACCGTGACCTCAACGAACAGCGTCAGATTGGTCAATTTAGAGATGGTGGTGGTGGTAGTGTTGATGGAGATGATACCTGTTCTCTGGTCAATCTGAAGGAGGTGCTGGAGGTGGTGGTGGTGATGGTAAGCGGCGTCTACAGGATGCTGAGAGATGTATACAGGAAAGACGGACATTGTCTTCTGCATCAGCATCTCTTGCAATGACTGTCATCAGTCGACCATGATGATCCCCTACCTGCGTTCCGGGCTGGTTTTCCAGGACACCGAAACTGTAGCTTAACTCAATGAGCCGTGGAATGTCGTCGTCAATGTCTTTGATGTTCAACAAAAGCAGTGCTGATGACGTCAATGTCAAAGACCAGGATGGTTACGTTGACCTTGGGCGTGACCTCCCGATCGAGACTGACCTTGGCCGTGACGATGCCTTTTGAAGGATGGACATCGAAGCGTTCCTTCAAATGATCGTCAGTTGCGTATCGCATGACTACGTTCAGTCCTTCGTCACGGTCCACTGCCTCTACAAGAGCTAGATGATGTCCAGAGTGGATGTTCTTAAAGACAATTCCCTCGTAGATATCGCTCGTAAAAGACGGAGGATTATCCTCTTCGTCAACAACCGTGACAATCAGTTGCACCATGGTTGACGTCATTGGATATACAAGATCACTTCACACAGTGGTCAGACGGTGCTCAGCAGTAGCTTCACGGTCCACTGGCCTCAATGCTGCTGTAGTCACTTTGTACTGATCGTAGTAGATTGGGTCCAACATAAAGACCCCGTCACCGTCCAGTGAACACGTCGTCTGTCCGTTTAGCCCGTCATCCGGATCGTTGACTCTGAGATAAGCGACGAAGGTTCCATTGAGAGCATCCTTAGACACCTCGGCCACTCCAGACTCTGTCAGGACATTGACCATCACAATAGATCCATTTTCATTGACGTGTACGATGACGCTTGCTTCGTCGGTCAATCGGACGTCATGACTTGAGTCAATGGCAAGCACCTGCAATTGATGGAGAGATACTGGTTCAAAGTTTAGCCTCCTCAGCAGCTCAATTGCCCCCGTTTCGTTATTTATGCGGGAGAGATCGGTCGTCCTTGAGGGTATTGTGCTGGCGTCGAGGTAGAACCGATCTAATCCATTAGGTCCAAGGTCACGGTCCAGGCCATGACCTTGCAGATCGTTGATCCTGCCTCAAGGTCCTCTGAAATAGACACTTCGAAGGTCGATCTTCGTTCAATGTCGTTGTAGTCGAATGTCGAGTTGTCCAGTCAGGACTGGATCGCCACTATCATAGGCCACGAGGTGCAACCGGAAGCGGTCAGTTTGCTCGAGGTCCAGTTGTCCAGTCAGTTCCAGTTGCAGTTCAGTGTCGTCCTGACCAGAATGGAGGTCACTTACCAGCCAGAAGTGCATTTGCTGAACCGGAAATATACGGCAGTTCTTGCGCCGAATCGCTGACTGTCGATGTCTCTGGCGAGTAGAAGACTGACGAAGGTCCCCGGAAGTGAAGCCTCGGAGATCGTCAGGGTGATCTCGTGGTCCTCGAAGACTGTACCGTTATCGTTGATGTCTTAAACGTCGACTTTGACCGTCAGGACTTCTGAGGGCGATCCAACCAGACCTCCATTGTAGTCAAGCACCTAAAGTCGGATGAGGCAGTTGGACCTAAAGGAAGAAGAAGAGGAGGAGGAGGAGGAGGAGGAGGAGGAGGAGGAGGAGGAGGAGGAGGAGGAGGAAGAGAAGGTGGAAAGAGTATTAAGAGTATTGGAGCAGAGCTGTTCCCGGTCGATCCTTTGCTTCGTCTGGATGAGTCCGTGATCCGGTTCGATCCGAAGGAGTTGCATGGAGACGAAAGAATCATCGCTGTACTGTTGGTCATAACTGCTGTGCGGGCGTTTTCCCTTCCCGGGTGGAAATATGAAAAACTACGATTATTATGTCTCAGCTATTTAGTCTAATTACAAAATATAATAATTAGAATTAGAATTGCAAGAACCACCCAGATACATGAGGAAGTATGCCACGAAAAACCGAAGAAAAGCAACGAAAACAAAAGAAATATTTGTTTTTATAAAAACAGTTTTGCTGTTTTGCAAAACATTGACCAATATTATTGGCTTTATATTGATGTGCTAAGATGATTTTGACCTTAGATTGGTGTTTTTCGAGTCAAAAATCATATATGTAAACGACACCAGAAGCGACATGTCTTGACAATTTGTATGAATGTCCTTGACGCAGGACGCCATTTTTAAGAAGCCGCCATTTTGAGTTCTAAGGACAATTCTCAATGGTTCCGATGCATAATAATCAAAACTGTGAGAAAACATCCAAAGTTATGAAGGAATATGTCACAGGGAAATTGGAAAACAGGAAAATGGAAATGAAGAACTATTTGATAATTTTAATAGGAATTTTGCTATTTTTTATGTAAAAATACTTATTTTGGCTTAATTTTGATGTCTAATGTTAATTTTGACCTCAGATTCATGTTATTCGAGTCAGAAATATATAGAAACGACACCAGACACGAGATGATACGATGATTTATAAGAATTTCTTAGACTCAGGCCGCCATTTTGAAAAAAGCCGCCATATTGAATTCTAAGGGAAATTTCGGATGGCTCCCCTTCTGAAAATGTTCTCTTAGGTCCTAACTACAACTGTGCCAATCGGCAACCCGTGTTCAAAAAGTGCAGTTTCCTAACCAGAATCTGACTTGTACCGCTTAGACTATTATTATTATGGTCCTCCCCAACTTTTAGGACGTGATTCATTATGGCCCCCCCCAACTTTTAGGACGTGATTGCACCTATGCTTGAAACAGATTTAGCTGGAAATTGACTGATAAGTATTGTGTTGAACTGACGGGGGTCCTAAGATTCATTGAGCGGAAATTATTAACCTGACGTGAGTAGGCAACAGAGGGAAGCTTTCAGGTTATGCGATGTACATACTTTTGCAATTTGAATGCCATGACACTGAATAATAATTCCAACAGTCTTACCAGCCTCGGTTGAGCCCCATCCAGTTGCGACGCAGCTGGCACCCGCAAAGTCTCCGCTGTCTGGATCGGCCAAGATAATTGTGTCCAAATTCGCATTGGGTTGGAGAGTTTCGAAACCAAGAACAGCAACGTCATTAAAGTATCCGACATTTGGGTTCTCGGTGTAAAACGGATTCTAAAGGAGAATAGTTGTAGCATTTAGGCCTACGGTATATACAATACTAGATGCTGTCATTTATTTTTGAAATAGTAGACACACACGCATATATATATATATATATATATATATATATATATATATATATGTATATATTAGAGGGCAATATATTGTAAGGATATTTAACCCTCAGGCTACCAAGCTTTTTTTGTAACACTGACTACCAAGGGGGGTGGTGGTTACCACCCCCCCCCCTGGATTTTGGGTTTGGTTTGAGATATCATAACTTGTAATACACCATTGGATTCAGCATTCATTTCTGCACAAAATGGTATATTTAGGTTTAGAAAATATGAAGGCACCTCGAAATTATGAATTTTTTACCATGGGTACCCGTCGATTCCACAAAATGTATGCTTACGCATAGGGAATATATTAGATTCTGTGTGTTTTATACATGATTTATATATAAAAAGTAGTTTACATATAATAAAGTCCAATATTCAACTATAAAAACTAGTAATTAGTCTGTTTTATGTTAAATCAAAACAAAAAAACATGTTTTAGCCGCTGAAAAACGTTTACGCACACATATCGGTTCGCGTTGCAAAAAAACCCAACATTTTTATACATTTTAATTTATTTTGAGCACTTCCGGTCATCAAATTTTAAATTATTTAGTATTAAAAAATAGCCCTAAATGCCCTCTACAGAATGGCATAGTTTATTTATATTAAAAAATAAATTATGGATAAGTTATAATAGAAAAAACATGACAATTTTATGAAAATAAAACACCTTTATATATATTTCAATTTATTTTGAGCACTTCCGGTTGTCAAAAGACAACTCAATGAGCATGGAAATGTAGCCCCACATTCCCTCTATAGAATGGCATAATTTGTGTCTCTTAATATTAAGGGGCGGAAAAGTTACAGACGATATTCTAGGGGGGGGGTGGTATCCACCCCCCTAGTATCTTGGGTATATCGGGTGTAACTTTTGAACGGTAGGGGGCATCATCAAACGTTTTAGCTCAAAATGTGTCCCAATGAACCCTCTACAGCTACCAATTTTTTCAAAATTTTATTCCAGACAGAACGCGTTTGATTTGCGAAAAACCTAGGGGGGGTGGCAACCACCCCCCTTGGTAGCCCGAGGGTTAAGAATAATTTCTAATGAGGGAATTGGAACCTTTCAAGAGGGGCTGTCCACTATCGATCGGTTCCCAATTTCCGAGGCCTGTATTAACAATGACCCAAATAAAGCTTATGACCATTTTTTCATGACTATTTATAAAGTGTTATATGTCAAAGTTTTCCCGATTTCGGTCAGCAGAGGGCGGAAGGCCACCTTGAAGACCAGTGGATGCTTCAAGGTCTTCCGAAATCTTGTAAAACAAAAAATTCGTTATACTTAAAATATATTTTAAAAAATTAGACTAATGGAAAGAAGTTTATCACGTTCCGAAACAAATTTAAATTGAGCTAGAAAAAATTGTCACGCCGAATCATTTTGTAAGTGTAGGCTAATAATAGCCTAAAGAGAACCTGGAATCTTATCCGCTCAGCAATTGGATTAGCGAATAATGAACCGGTAATCTATTCTTTGAAATCTGAATCGGATTAAGATTGAGTATCCTGAAGAAATTGCTAATGTATTTAATGGCTACTTCACATAAATTTACCGAACTCAGTCACAAAATATACCTGATCCGCCCTCTCCTATTACCAACTCTTTCGGACTTGAAGAACAACTTCAGAGGAAATAATTAAACTGAATCAAACCATTCGTTTATCCCATAGTAAAGGAATTTATTATGTAGATGTATGTATGTAGATATATACATGTATGTGTATGTATGTATGAATGTATGTATTATATATATTATATGTGTGTATATATGTATGCATGTTTGTATGTATGTGTGTGTATGTATGAATGAATGTATGTATTGTATATATGTGCACATGTGTATGTATGTATATATGTGTACATGTGTACATGTATGTATGTGGGTATATGTGAATGTATTGGCGCGGAAGGTGTGAGTCATAGGGCTAATGATACTGTGGCACTAATTTTGTGAAAATGACGGTAACGATTCAGATTCAGACACAATATACATGTATAAAATAAACATTGAACCATACGTTACAAAATAGTCATGGAAAATATCACCTCAATAGTAAATTCATAGAAACAATTAAGGGAAATTTGATCTAAAAGACGTTTTGACAAAAAAATCAAATTAAACAAATTGCGGAAAATTACTAGTTGAAATAGTCTAAATCTAAGCGTTGAATTATAAGTGTCAATGCGAAATACGGGTGTCCAGCGAAGTACCGGAGCTGTGTAGTGTACATGCAGTGGTACACCCGAGATTTGCATGATATAAATCTAAGCTCAAAATAGTATCGGGTTATACGACTTGCTTACTATGGCGATGAAGTTGAGATCTCTGAGGACACATGTGGCACAGTTTGTAACTGTGCGATCAGCAGTACCGCCAAGAATAGAGTAGACGCCGCTGAAATGATACAGACAGACTATAGGTTTTAGGGCTAGCCAAAATAAGAGTCAAAACATTGATCAAAGTATCACACATACGGCAGCTTCAAGTATAATCTAAAGCCGACTGCATAATTATATGCCTAGGTGTGAGTAAAATATGTATGATTTTATGTGTGTGCGTTGGGCGCCGCAACAAACCAGCGTGAGACAAAAGCGCGCAGACAAATGGGTGCAGACAAAAGTGGGCAACAGATGCCACCACGACAAAAGGATGCAGACAAAAGGGCGCACGACAAAGCGCGCAACTACACGAAAATGTATCTAATGTTGACTAACAATGACCAATAGCGTGCCGCCTACTGCCCATGCCTAAATTAATTATTATTGGTTGAGTAAATATGATGAAAATGCACAATATTAATATAAAATAAAAATTTATATTTTGCCTTTAAAATGTGTCGACCCCTTTAAACAGCAGAATATGAGAATATGAGGCATAAGTACGCAAAAACCCAATTTCAAAGCAGGTGTTAATTCACAAGAGTAAAAATAGGCGAAAGCAGAAAGTGGAAAGAGATAATATTATTATAAACAGAATAAAAGACAGAAATTACATAATTATCTTTAATATGAAGATTTCAGGACAAAGATCACAGCAAAGTTTGACTGATAGTACTTAGAGTCTATCAAACTTCGGAACATTGACGACAATTTTAAAATTGTTTTTGGGGTCCCTCAAGGTTCAATCCTGGGGCCTCTTTTATTTCTAATATACATTAATGACCTCCCTAGCTCTGCAACTTTTTTACATTACATCCTATTTGCTGACGATTCAAATGCTTTTTACTCCCACCCCTCTTATGAACAGTTAATTAAAATAGCAAATAATGACCTAGAAATGGCCAGTGAATGGTTCAGAGCCAACAAGCTTTCACTGAATATTGCAAAAACCAGTTATATAATTTTTAGATCTAGTAAAAAAAACTTGCTCCACCTCCTGATAGTAACTTGCTAATTAATAATATATCAATACCGCAAGTATACTCATCTAAATTCCTGGGGGTTCACATTGACCAGCACTTAAAATGGAATATACACACAGCTGAGACTTCCAAAAAAATTTCAAAAAATATAGGCATAATTCACAGAATAGCCTATCTCCTTCCACCTCATGTACTAAAAACATTATATTTTACACTTATACACCCATACTTAAGTTACTGCAATCTCATTTGGACATCTACATACGACACTCACCTAACTAAGCTAAATAGACTGCAGAAAAAAGCCATAAGAATTATTACTAAATCTCCCTTTAATGCTCACACTAGCCCCTTATACCAACAATTGAACGTGCTAAAAATATCCCAAATTAAATTCATCCAAACTAGCACATTTATGTATAAGTATGACAACAACCTTCTTCCACTTGCATTCTCATCCTATTTTAGACCTAACTTATATACTAAAGGCATTAGAAATAATAGAGCCTACATAAGTGTCTTTGCAAAAACGAACACTAGAAAATTTTCTATTAAGTACCAGGGTCCTCTTTTATGGAATAACATACCAGAAAGTATTCGTGCATCCAGGAGTCTCGCTCAGTTTAAAATCCAAATCCGTGCATACACATTAAACAATGTAAAATGAACTCCTTTGTTTAACCAATGTTCATGCTTATTATTATGTTTTTGATATATGTTTTGAGGGAAAGTATCCCGTTGCTTCTGTTCATTTGCTTTCAAAGCACCGCCATTAATTAATTAATTAATTAATATCGCATCTGCTTTTTATCTTCTATTGTTACCCCAATGATTTTACTGGTAAATAGGCCCCACTAGCGGGATCATTCCCTTCGGGTAGCCTATTGGTTCTGCCACACTCAGTATTGGTTGCTTACTTGTCCATATAATCGCAAATGTTAACTAGCAATCAATCACTGTGTGTACTATCCTGTAAGCAAAATTGTCTGCTTGTCTTTGTTTTTTTTGGTGGATCAATAAACCAATTGAATTGAATTGAATTGAATTTTAGTCTAAATAATTATGTTCTACAACTTTTTATGTGGCTTCTTGTCTCTAAGTCTAAAGTTTTGACAAATTAGTCCATTTCGTGTATTAACAATGTTTCTTCTATTGTCCACTTTTACTTTTTGCGTGCTATTGTTTGCATGCGTTTGTCGTGCGCGTTTTTGTCACTGGGCGTATTTGTCGCGTCACCGTGTGTGTGTGTGTGTGTGCGTGTGTGTGTGTGTGTGTGTGTGTGCGTGATGCGTGTGTGTGTGCGTGTGTGTGTGTGTGTGTGTGTGCGTGTGTGTGTGTGTGAGTGTGTGTGTGTGTGTGTGCGTGATGCGTGCGTGTGTAGCCTATATAATTATCATTTTGGCCGCAGTATGTTTGTTTTTGTGCTTGTTTGTTTGTTTGTACGTGCACTTGTTATAGCGCCCTTTCGAGCTCACTACTCAGAGGCGCTTCCGACTACAGAGTGGACACTGCGTCGGAGTTTTACGCCGAAGCGATAGGCAATTGCGAAGGAATTGCCCAAGTTCCACGCGGCGACTTGAGGTGGATTCGAAACTGCAACCCTTCGGCTGCAAGGCATCGAACATACCCACTACACCACCGCTCCCCACATATTTTCCTTTACGAGAATTGCGCTACATCACTGTGGTAATGAAGTCATACAAACGAGAAAGAATGAAGGACTCTGCTACAATGTTACACGCTTTCAGAATTAAATGAATCCTCCTTGTCAGACCAACAAGGACGAATTGCTACTATGTTAACTATTGAATATTGATCGCTTTCACGGCTTTAGTAATCGGGAAAGTCCGCATGCACTTTCTTCTGCATTATTATTAGAATTCGCCAGCGGCCGTCGGCACCAATATTTCAGTTTTAGGGACCTGAAAACCCTAAGCCCAACTAGAACACTTTTCTTGAGGGCGCCAATTTTGCAAGCGCGATGCTGCGAGTGCAAAAGGACGAAGCCCATACCGACTAGGAGTCTGGAGGAGCGTCGTAAGCTCTCCAAGCGGGGTCTGGGCCGGAGCCCCAGTAACCAACGCATTTTTAGCTGTGTTGAACCAACTGGAGCCCTTTTTAAGCTCTTGTTTGCCAATTACTTATGAACTATAAAGTCATAACAACTTCAAGAAGAAGTCGTTTTGCAAAGTCGCAAACTACAGAATAACAAAGTCAACGTTTTATTATAAAAGAAAAATTAATGGGTTTCGCATTTTTAGCTGGTGACATTGACTAGAGCATGTTTCAGGCGCTTGTTTGCTAGCTGTCTATGAACGATAAAGTCATGAAAATTTAAAGAAGAAGCCATTTTGCAGAGTCGCAAACTAACAGGACAACAAAGTCAAAGTTTTGTTTTAAAAGAAACAGATTTCTTCTTTACCATAACCATAAAAGTTAAATGTTTAGACCAGTGATTTTCAACCGGGGTTCCGCGGAACCCCTGGGTTCCGCGGGCGTTGGCCAGGGGTTCCGCGGCAGATTGGTAGAAATTTTAGTGCACCGACTGAAATCCTAAAAGAATCAGCAATGAGTAGATTCATTCCCAACCTTCAGTCATTCTTGCTTAAAAAGCATTATTACGTGAATGTTTTGTTTTTTCTATAGGCCAATTATGTCGTTCAATATTTGTTTTTCTGAAGGCGAGTGCATCACATATAGGCTTAGGCCCTGTAGATTACATACGTTTCCAACTGTCCAGTCGGACAAAGCATCTTTATCATTGGTTTAAAACTATTTGAACACCCGAGATCTGTTCTGACTTAACAGAATGTGCTGAGCACTCGGCCAACGACTTGTTTGGTTACTTAGTTCTGTAAAGGACCAGCCCTTAGCTCACGTGCCACGTGATACGGCCAAACGGTATAGTGGAAACCGCCGAGATTTAGCGGGCGCCAATTAATTACCCATAGCGACCGACTGATAGTTAACGCTTTAAGATTAAGATCTTTCCTTTTTCTGGTTGCGTTCTGTAATGGCTGACATGTTGTCATATGGCCGGTTTTAGTAATTTTAGTTGAATCGGACAGTTTGTTTGCGATTTTACTTTAATGATAATACACTGCGAGTGGTGATTAAGTTTGCGAATCTTTGTGTGTTGTTTGTTGGTGAACTGATGCAAGATAAAATGGCAACCCAACAAAAACATTCCTCCCATGATTCAACCCTTAATACTGCCCACGTGTACTCGAACATTAATAACTCCGCCTGCGATCGAGCAGAAGACGCATTCACACGGGATCAGAGGGAAACTATAATTACAACCGCGGCGGACGACGAGGCCCGAGCGGATGCCCGAGTAGGACTCATGCAGTTGTGGCACGCTAGCGTGGTGTCAGGCCAATTAGAAGCAGACTACGGCAGGGAGCAGTCGGACCCAGCCCGACCCCTGGCGGCGGGCGTTCTCGGACAGAGAACCGGCGACGATATGTCCTTTATTCCACTCGAGCGGCGTCCTGGTAGAATAACCGCTAACTCTGAAATATACGACTCCTATTCAATGAACCATTCCGTTTTGCAACCTATTCCGAATTCTGACTCTCTAGGTTATCAAGCTACAACGCCTCTTCATAATCATCCATCCATTGCTCCCTCGGCGTCCCCCTTCGATGAGATAGCGACGACATCAAGGGGGCGAAAGTTTACAAGTGATTCCAGAAGTGTGGGGTGTGTTGAAATGGATGAAACAGGACAGCCCAAACTTACAAGTGATTTCAGAAGTTGGAGATTGCGCTTAAAAGATGATGAAGAGAATGAAAGGTGTTCGAGAGTTGATAATGAGACCAGAGACGAAATAGAGAAACGGAAAGATGAAAGGAGAGGCGAGATATTAAGAGGCAGTGAAGTGAAGAAAAGGAGTATATGTCAACAAGAGTACGCAAGGGGAATGGAAGAAGTTGATGGAACTAGCATTAATTCTTCACGACTAAAGAAGAACACGACGACGACCCAGACTGGACAATTGCAAGACCTTTTAGCACCACTACAAGAACTGTGTAGGCATCTCAGTGAGATTTGCGAGCAGAGTGGAAAAAGTGTAAGCAATGGTCCTGGGCTGTGCACGGAAGTCGGACAAACGTTAAGTCGTCCCTTGGTGACCAGTCCGTTAGAAACTCGTCCAGTGATTTTAGTTGAAGGCGATGGGTTGAGATATAAGCCGACCATCGAACCGAAATCATGTACGGAGGATGAAACGAAGAAGCAAACAAGAGACAGACACAAGCAGTGGCTGAAACTAGAGAAATTTGATGGTCAAACGCCTCTGGAAGCGTTTCTAGTCAAGTTTGAGATCTGTTCGAGACAGAATGGATGGGACGAGGACGAAAAGGTGAACCAATTGATGTGTGCCATGGTAGGACCAGCAGCGCATCTGTTGTGGGAATTTCACGCCTCAGGTCTGTCATCCTCGAGCGATCTGATAAAGCGACTTAGGAGCAGATATGGATGTTCGGACCAGACAACATTATATCGTACGCAACTTCGTGCGCGAAAACAGAGAAAAGAAGAGTCCTTGCAAGAATTAGCGCAAGACATCCGACGCCTGATGGTGCTGGCCTATGCTGGTCCGCCCACGGAGATGAGTGAGATGGTCGCCATCGATGCATTCCTCGACGCAATAGACGACTCCGAGCTTGCCCTATGCGTGAGAGACCGCGAACCGACTAACCTCGAAGCAGCGTGCAGATGTGCTATTCGACTAGAGGCGAATCGAGCAACTCGAGGTAGAACTGGAGACCATGAGCGTAGATCGGGACGAATCCAAGCGATCCGAACAGATGACAGTTCTAGCGAAGAATTGCTTCGTAGATTGTCGGAGCAAATGGCTAACATGGAACAGCGTCAACTGCAGATGGAACAGTGGTGGTGTGGGCCAACGTTGCAAGCATCTGACGGAAGAGAAAGACACTCGGTAGAACCTCGATATGTGCCGATGGAAAATCGACAGAGATCGGAGGGAGGAACGAGAAACAGTTTAGAGACGCAAGGTCGAAGGAATCGACGAAGTGGTGGTCGGTGCTTTCTCTGCTTGCAGCCAGGACATTTCCGGAAAGACTGTCCACAAGCAAGGACAGACGTACAAGGTCAAGAAGAAGGAGAAAGGATAGCTAACGCAAGATATATCCAAGGAAGTACTAACGCGTACTTGCCACTTCGGATAAATGGGCGCAAGATCCTCGCTCTGATTGACACAGGAAGCGAGATGTCGTTAATTCCTGCTTCGTTAGTACGTCTTCAAGACATGCGAGAATCGCGACAGCTCCTGAACGCGGCCAATGGCACCAGCATTCGTGTGCTGGGCGAGATTACTGTGCAAGGTGAAATCGCAGGGCGGATTTTCCAGATTCCGTGCCTCGTCACCGAGGAGCTGAACGAGATGATTCTGGGACTCAATTGGCTGGAACAACAGAACGCGAGTTGGAATTTCCGCGAACGGTCAATTCAACTGCAGGGACGAGACTACGCACTGTCTCGTGGAGCTGGAACTGCGCGATGTCGGAAAATATCGTTGGCAAGAACTGTTGCGCCACCTATGAGCGAAGCGGATGTGGAGGTGTTTGCCGTTCTTCCCACCAAGAAGGACGACCTTCGACTCTGCTCTGTACCGACGCAAGTGCTCGAATCTGACATTCTATCAGCCAGTGCGTTGCTGCCTGCTCGAACCGCAGAAGTCGATGTGTCTGGTGACCCAGACATCCTGCTGTCCTCTCTACGGCTGAACGTGTCTGACGACGTTCCGCCAGAAGCTAACGATCGGCCGACGCCGACTGTGCCCTCTCAACTGCGAGCCCCGTGTCTCACCGCCATTGAGGAGGGCGATTTCGAGAATCAGCCCCGAGCCGGCTCCACGCGACTTTCCGCTGACGCACTCTCACGTCGACCGCATCATGTGGAGATGGTGCAGACTACGCGAATTCCTCTTCGATCGGAAGAATCCCTCCCAGACGACCGCAGCATCCTCTTACCTGGAGTGATGGCTACGTACCGCGCTACCGAGCGTTCGGGTACGAAATTCGGCTCCAACCTCCTGTTCGTGGGACGAGACGTTAGCGCGCCCATCGGCCAAGTCTCTGGCGATGGTTCGGCGACAGAACTCTGCGACCAAACAGTGGACGAGTTGGTGGATCAACGCCTGCACCGGATGCAGGGCACCTATCGTCTGGTGCGAACTCACTTTCAGCAGTTCGTGCAGCATCGGACTGTTCGATACAATGGTCGAGTGCGCCCAGCCGCATTCGAACCTGGCCAATGGGTATGGTACTACTGTCCCCGTCGACACGCCGGTATCAAGACCAAGTGGACCTGTGCTCTATCGAATACCGAGGTCGACCCGTGCTCAGCCGAAGTTGGTTTACGTGGACAAACTGAAAAACTTTGGGGGAGACTGTCCGAAGGACTGGGATATGCCGATCTCGAACGATGTTACTGATCGAGACGAACTTTTGGGACTTGACGAACTTGTCCGAGACGAGGAACTGAACTCTGTCCCCAGACCAACCCGTCCCCATGTTCTTCCTGTTCGGTTTCGTTTATAAACCACGCCCTGACCAGTTATTCACCGTTGTGAAAAAGTATTATTCACCGTTGTGAAACCGTGTTGGTGATGTCAATCACCTAGATAAGTGTTTGTATTGCCCGAACTTCTGATTAAAGGATTGTGCAAGGAAACAGACGACCCTGGGTCGTGCGATAGTTAATCATGTAGCAGGCTAAGGATGATTCTACTGTTTCGTGTTAGTTTGTTTCTGCATTCTGTTGGAGCGCTTTGTTACAGTTGCGTTATAACATTGGGTGCATGGGTAGGAACAGTCGGTGACCCTGTAGTCCAAATTTACATTTGCCGGATGCTTTAGGCCCGAGGTATGGAAATTTGTAGAGGGGTTGACCGTTGTTTGAATGGTTCATCTACTGTTTGTTTTCCCGGGTTTCACCATTTGGGTAGGCGGAACCAGTAGTCCAGATTTACATTTGCCGGATGCTGTATTTTGATATAGGCCCGAGGTATGGAAATTTGTAGAGGGGTTGACCGTTGTTTGAATGGTCCAGTACCGTTTGTTGGTTTCCCCGTGGTTTCACCACTTGAGTAGGTGGGGGAGAGTGTAAAGGACCAGCCCTTAGCTCACGTGCCACGTGATACGGCCAAACGGTATAGTGGAAACCGCCGAGATTTAGCGGGCGCCAATTAATTACCCATAGCGACCGACTGATAGTTAACGCTTTAAGATTAAGATCTTTCCTTTTTCTGGTTGCGTTCTGTAATGGCTGACACGTTGTCATATGGCCGGTTTTAGTAATTTTAGTTGAATCGGACAGTTTGTTTGCGATTTTACTTTAATGATAATACACTGCGAGTGGTGATTAAGTTTGCGAATCTTTGTGTGTTGTTTGTTGGTGAACTGATGCAAGATAAAATGGCAACCCAACAAAAACATTCCTCCCATGATTCAACCCTTAATACTGCCCACGTGTACTCGAACATTAATAACTCCGCCTGCGATCGAGCAGAAGACGCATTCACACGGGATCAGAGGGAAACTATAATTACAACCGCGGCGGACGACGAGGCCCGAGCGGATGCCCGAGTAGGACTCATGCAGTTGTGGCACGCTAGCGTGGTGTCAGGCCAATTAGAAGCAGACTACGGCAGGGAGCAGTCGGACCCAGCCCGACCCCTGGCGGCGGGCGTTCTCGGACAGAGAACCGGCGACGATATGTCCTTTATTCCACTCGAGCGGCGTCCTGGTAGAATAACCGCTAACTCTGAAATATACGACTCCTATTCAATGAACCATTCCGTTTTGCAACCTATTCCGAATTCTGACTCTCTAGGTTATCAAGCTACAACGCCTCTTCATAATCATCCATCCATTGCTCCCTCGGCGTCCCCCTTCGATGAGATAGCGACGACATCAAGGGGGCGAAAGTTTACAGTTCCTCTTTTGAACAGTTCATTTTGAAGAGCCGATGGTTAAATTTCTCATCCAGAGGTAGCGGGTATTCAAAATTTTGCAAATGTAAAGGCTGACATTGAGCACTATTTTGTCTGTAATATCTTTAATCGACAGGCCTAGGCCCTATACTCGCTATTTGCTTCTCCGAAAGTCATATTAGATGTGTGAAATAAGAATCGGATGTGCGATACTAGGACTAGATGTGTGAAATGAGAATCATGTGTGATTATTGTGACAGAAGCACTTTTCAGGTGCAGGGATAACTTGCAAACGAAGCTGACACTGGGCAAATAAGCTGAGGCCATCAGTCCCACTATAGCCTCGTGTCACTCACCACACTCATGACGGTTGAACCCCCAAAAGATTCATTTGTGTTGAAGATGAATCATTATGCGTCTGCCTACGTGTCTCTCTATGATGCGTCCAAGACTCAAACCAAGCAAAAATTTGCAGTAAACTTGAATAAATACTTTAATACAA
Source organism: Lumbricus terrestris (assembly GCA_949752735.1). NCBI lineage: Eukaryota > Metazoa > Annelida > Clitellata > Crassiclitellata > Lumbricidae > Lumbricus > Lumbricus terrestris. The sequence continues at coordinate 50,682,014 of OX457040.1, read as the reverse complement.
CTTGTCCATAACACTGATCCAGAAGAGAACATAATTTTATTTTCATGCTTGAATACTCTATCCGTCTGTTAGATGGATTGATAGTAACTTTGTTGACGAAATAGAGCAGAAATGCAGTTGTTTTGAATTACACCATATGTGTCTAGAATTCTAAAGTAAGTATTAGTAATGTGATACTATAATAGACTGCACCAGAAGTGCAAGTGACGTAGGCCTACATCTAAATATTACATAATTTCAAATTTTACTACTTTATGCTATGTATTTCTTGAAATACTGGACGGGTGAAACGCGAATGTATCTTTGCACATTTTAAAGAATTTCCATACTGTAATAAATTGATTTTAAGCTGTCAACTTTAAAATATTGTTCATTATTAAATAATGAGCAAATTTTCAGCTCCCATGGACGTTATTATGGGACGTCAATAAATGTTCCTCTCATTGTTTAGACATTTTTTACGTTGCAAGCTGTCTTGGTAGAAATTTAAACGGTTATCTCAACAAATTTTTCATGACTCCATTGATTAAAACATGGTTTAAGACTTCAGTAAAAGAACGTTTTGCAATTTTTTTTCTTAAGAATACTCAAACAGACGGACAAACCTTCAGACATATTTTGGGGTAGATTAGTATGATGCGACTGTATCAAATTGCGCGTTGAAATAAAGTCTCCCGGGGAGACTTTTTTTCGACGAGGGATGAAATATTCTCTCCCCGGAGATCTTATTTCAGAATTAGGCCCTATAGTCTCCGGAGGGCGAATTTATTCTGGAACAGATCCTCCGGGGAAGAATCTGTTTGGAAATAAAGTCTCCGGAGGAGACTTTTAGGGGGAGACTCTGTCGCGAGCAGGCCTTTTTTTAGCGTGTAGTTGTACAAAAAATGTGCAGTTCAAGATGGATCTTTGCAGTTGTAGAAGCAACTCTGTGCAGTAAAAACTAGTAAAAAAGGTCATTGTCCTGCGAGTGGGAGTACGGTAATTTACCATGGAGGGTGGGTAGGCAAAGAAAGGGTTTGTGCAGTTCTAAAAAGTCCTTTAAAACAGCCCTGGTCGCGGGAAGCAGGCACGCCGCACATGATGCACATAATCTCACCACGGGTCAGTGGCATGTTTGACATAATATTCTCTGCGGTGTAATCTATCAGCATAAGCACTCTTGTCTGCGTTAACATAGCTGATTTCGTTGCCGTTGGTCATTGCCTGCGTTCCTTACGAAATAAGCCGTTATAGACATTTTACGCTTTTTTGCTTTGAGGACTGAGCCGCATTTAGGGGGCTTATCCTTTGGCGCCGCTTCAAATGAACATTCGCCCATTAAATGAACACGTAGGCAAGATTTGCGAAACGACGATGACGTTGTGAACATGAGAGACGAGCATGTTGTTGTTGACCTTCGGTTCAATTTGGAACAAAATACTCATAAGCCTACTCATCAATAGGCTACGTATTTATGTTGGAAGTCCCAAATCAATGCTGACCATGAAGGGGGTGCGAGAAAATATAATTATTCTGAATAATTTCATAATTTCATAATATGCTATTTGAACATACGTGAATTGTTCTACACGCTGGGTCCCGGTTTCTCTGTCTCATTTTCCATGGCTCTTAAGACTGTCCTATTGACCGAAAACTGAACCTTGAGGGCTCCTGAGCAGGCAGCCTTGAAGGGACGCTATAATCAAATTCTTATAATAACAAAGTATAATTATTTAGATTAATTTCATAACTTCAAATGCTATTTTGACATACATAGGTTGTGCCGCACACTGTCCCGCGGTCACAGCTCGAGTGGTTGAGATCAGAGAGGCTCCGCATATATGCACGCCTTCGGCACGCAGAGACAGCGTATGTGGGTTGCCGCCGATCGTGGCACCGCCTCCGCCAACAATATGTTGGTCCACACTTTTACCGAGAGCTACAAAAATACGCACAGTTGGTTAAATAGAGCTAGCCTATTTTATAATCTCGACACTTTTTAATGGAATCTTATAAAGCGGTTAACATAGATTTTAAGGCACGTGAATAAACTTTGAACAGCAATACGCTTATCAGAAAATGAACACTGTTCAGATGACTCTAAGAGATTCCACTTGTAATCAATCAATCGTAATTTAGATAGCACCCCTTCAAGGTACCTACTCGGAGGCGCACCAGTTAAATCTGTGACTTTATATGCAATCGTCAAAACAAAGCAAGAAGAGTGCTTGGAATGGTTGTTTCTTCTGTTATCTTGCATGTGGAATAGGAATGTGTAGAAGCGTGATGCTTTGACAGTGAAATCCATTGGGGGCAGGAAAACCACAATGGCCACAATTTTTTCAAGTGTAGGACTGTAGACCTATCGTCATCTAGGCCTGCGCCAGTGGCGGCACCAGGATTTCAGTTTTGGGGGGCTGAATTAGCGGGCGAAAATTTTCCGTTTTCAATCGCAAAAATTTCTCACGACCTTTTTTTAGTCATCGGCCAAAATCTCAAGAAAAATTTTCATATCTTCTAAAACGGTCCTTTTTCATATCCGCAAAACTCTCTGGCAAATCTCGTGCGTACCTTTACGCTTCATTTGGTGTGGGGGCTAAAGGGGGTAAATCGCCCAAATATTTCATTTTTACATGGGGAAAATGAATGGCCTTTTTTAGGGGGGGGCTTAGCCCCCTAGCTTCCCCTAGCCGCCTAGCGCCGCTACTGGCCTAAGCATGCGTACTTGGTCAATTGGCAATTAATTTTGCAGAGACTATTATAAGCATTGTGAAAAATTATGAATTTCATATTCATGCATGAAACTTATTTCTGATTTCATGAGTTGAATTAAGTTTCTTTATAATTTGCCCAGAATTTGTAATTGAACTGCGCGTTATAAAGTGTGCTGATGTTTAAGAAGATAAACGACTCCGAGTAGCCTATAGCCTATCGATCGCCGAAAATGAAATGAAAACAACATTTTCAAGAAAGGAAAGGAAAGTCACACCACCGAAAATGGAAATGAAATGAGCATTTTCAATGATACTACGTTTAGAAAAATAACGCTCTCTATTTTTGTTGCGGAATTTCTGCAAATGTCCTTTTTAAGGTTAGCCTGCACACAAATCCGCTAAACACCGCCAAAGCGTCCTAACCCTTCAACTATAGGATGACAAGAAGCGTCAATCATCACCTGGCAGAGCCAAGCACAACAACATCAGGATCCTCATGGTTGACGGTAGAACTTCTTCGTAGAACAGAGTGGTTAGCTCAAAGAATCATACGTGTATTTATACGCACGAGATGCGCTGTGGTAAAATGCGTTTATCGAACATGTGGTTCACGTGAACACAACAGACGAGACATCGATAAAGGCGCTGCATAGAAAAAGTGGGTCATTGAGCTGAGGGTCGTCTACCACTGTGTTAACAACAGATATCTTTTCCCACAATTGTTTTGATAACAAATCTGCCTTTAGTACAACCATGGTCAGTCGTTGACCTTGCTCTCAGTGGGTTATAATCGCAAAACAAAGCATGATAGTCCAGTCAATTAAGTCTTAAACCCGGACATTTACAATGGCAAGGAAATTTTTGCACGAAAAGTTTTGAAATAGACTAAAGAATATGTGGTAGAAATCCTAACAAAATGCGATATATGGGGAAATAATTAAAATTTTGAATTTAGTTTTGAGCAGACGACCAACAGCCATGCGTATACGAGTTTGTTTACATTTCAGGGACTGGCGGAAGTACGATTTATCTGCTAGAAACACAGTAAAATTACCGATTAAATTTTTTTAAATATCGATTAATATATTTATTATCTCAACTATGTAAATGTCGATCTTGGAGAAAAATAATAAATAAAATTTTATGCAAAAATTCTGCAGTGTGTGGTCAATAACTACCCCGCACTTAAGGCCACGCTCATAATGCACAGGCGATGACTAAGCGAAAAGCTATACGAACAGTCATAATTTGTGCCACAATAATTAACGATTTAAACATATTTCCCCATGTTAGAATTTATTAGGATTTCTACTGTAGTTTAGTAGGGTATTTACGTACAATATTCTGCCAAAAAAGGTCTGCCATAGTAAATGTCCGGGTTCATGGTGAATTTCCCGTATTTTTGACTGGCCTATGACGCAAGTAGGCCTATTTGAAAACTATTTTAAAATCTAATCACGCTTTACGCGTGGGGCTGGCTGAGTTTGAATCTGCGGCGCTTACGAACGCTGATTAAATTACCTGAGGTAAAACTCTATCTGCATGGACCGGAGACTACTAAGAATAACAGAATCAATTTGTAAGCAAGTCATGATCAGATAGACGGTGATATTTTCAATGAATAACTTACTTTCACAAAATAATGCATGTACAAGTATAGGCCTATATGCATCTCAACGATCTAGAGCTGTCAATTATTGACATAATATTCACTTTGGTCTACAAAAACACACCATTCATTCATTCACATTCTGCTTCATTAATTCACAAGCCTAATTCATTAATTTAATCATTAGGCCTATTTATTCTCTCAAGAATTCAATAACAGTTCATGTTACAGCGTGTGTATTCAATACGATTATAAAGAAAATGGTTGTGGTTAGACCTTATTCATAAGTTATGAATTTGAACATATTTAGACGCCTAAAGCGGTCAGTTTCGATCAACCATCGCCCATCCTCCATTATCTATTAGGGGTCATTGCATAATTACGTAACGCCGAAAATGACCGTTTTCGACCCACCCACCCTGTTACGCTTCGTAACGTTGCCCTTGACCCACCCACCCACCCTCCCCAGCGTCACGTAACGATTGTTCCAAAAAATCAGTTGAGATTGAAATCTATTACTGGCTTATAATATGAGCGCGTAATTTTATAATTCATATTTTCATAGTGAATTTAATATAGCGTAGTATGTGAATTATAGGCCAATTTGACAGTACATGTAAATAGACTAGGCCTAAAATATACACAATGTTTTATTCATGTAAACGACAGTCATGCGTGAACTGTAATTTTCTTAAATTATACCGCAAGAATACAATTTTACACTGCTGAAAAGTTTCACGGACTAAATGGCTCATTAGGCCTAGCAATTAATCAAAATTAAGATGAACTAATTACCTGCTTAGTCCGTGCACTTCGATAGCCTAATTAATAATAATGAATAACTTACTATAAAGTCCCTGAGTGATCCTAAATACCTCGGGGCAAAAAATAATAAAAATAGTAATAGTAATAATAATAGTAATAATAACGACAATTTATATGGCTCCCTAAGGCGGCCATACCGCTACAAGGGCGCCTCACAAACAGCTAACTGCGGGGTATACGCCCATATATATAAAAGTCGAACCGAACGCTTAGTTGATATCATGATGTAGGAAATACGTATTTCCTACATCATGGTTGATATTATTATTATGTTCATGAGTCTAAATCCTGTCTGCATCACTCGTCTGCGCTGCACGGGATAAAACTTGCATTTGACTGGAGTGTCACGGCTATTTCTGTTCCCCATTGTCCGACACTTAGTCTGAATGCATTGCGTGTCTGTGCATGGGGAAAGTTTAAAGGGGTATCTCATGAGCTGGTTCAAATCTTGATCGCCTTAAGTCGAATGAAGTTCGCAGGGGCTGTGATGAACCGCTAATTCACTTAAAAACCTATAGGAGTTGCTTAATTCTGTAAGCTTATACTCTATGTTGGTCATAAGCAGTCGGTATTGCAGATTGTTAGCCAGAATTGTGAGTAATTGGCGCCTATAATTAATGATCGAAACGAGTTATTTCTCAAGGCGTGACCGTACATACGGTACGTACGTTATTTTTTCCATAGCGTGTGCTGTTATGCCGTACGTCAGTGCACGTTACCAGGAACGATGCCACAGGACTGGATGGTAGCAAAGGAAGGCTACTTGGGGTTAAGCGCACAGAATAGAGACGAGTGGCGTCGTTGGACATACGAAGCTGCCTGAGGGCAGAGAACGAAAGAAGATGTAATTCACGCTAACATCAATTTATTCACTCTGTACATCAGTTGTCTGTTCAGTATCGGACACGGTATCACCAGAATAACTGATATCAGCCAACAGCACTCATCATTCAATGCAACCGCTGCCTCGTAATAATCCACACATCTACTTTATGCAAGAGGCGATCATTTGCATGATGTAAGGCCTGCACCAATTTTTCGCTAATATATTTGGTTCATTCTGTGTACGCGTAGGCCTGCGTCACTTTTTCGATAACTACGTACGGTACGCGTAGGCCTACGTTATTTTGGTAAGTAGGCCTGACGTGCGGTCGCATTATACTATTTCATATGATCAAAAAATGGTAGCCTATATATTCGTTGCCGATAACTTATGAGTCATGACGGTCAGATGTTTATAAACACCGGCGTAAATCTTTCGCGGTGGTCCGCCTAAGTAAGTAAGTAAGTATATGCTTTATTGAACCGCCTGCAAAAGTTTGATGACATCCTATGGCTTCAATTATAATCGATGACCTCTTTACAGATAAGAATTATTGTATAGATCTATCAGTTTCGTTCACCGATATTTTTCTTTCATTCGGCGATTGATTTAATTGTGTCTGGTAATTTGAACTGATCGTTATTGAGGTTTAAAAAAATTAATAGCAGGGCAGCGACGTTCCGTTTGACATCATCGTTACCAACAAATTTTGTTGATGCGCTCAACATTGCAGCTATAGGGCCAACTATTGTAAAAAAAAGCGATGATACTGGCAACTGCACGAAAGTCTGTTACGACTGACATCAATGACGTCTCGATAATATGTGCGTCGGCTATTTAATTTTCTGCTAATGGCTAAAAGGGCTAGGCCTGTGAGCAAATAAGACAGCGAAACGTTGAAAATTCATAAATCATTATTGTGTCCGCCTATTGTAAATACATGTATGTATGTGCATTGTGCACTTGTTAATTAACCCATTAGTGCCTAGCGTCCCCAAAAATGGGACACCACTTCAAAAATTCACATAAAATTAAATATGCATTGGAGATGCAATTTAATGTAATAGCCGTCATGCCAACATGCTAATAAAGTGATTCTGACACAAAATGCGCAAAAAAATTTTCCCCGACTGAAAATTGTGTTTTTAATCACGCCATTGGCCTAGTTTAACAAATGTAAACATTGCGGACTTTCCGCGTCTTATTTTTAAAAAAATGTGCGCGTATTTCTACAGATCTGTCTTTGGTTTTACAAAGGTTAGTATATACTAATAACTAAATAATTAGATCAAATTAATTTTACTAAAATATATCATGTGCATTTTCTCACTGAAGCGCTGTCCCATTTTTGGGGACGCTAGGCACGAATGGGTACGTGAAGTTCAATACATGCAGTTTTGCTTCTTGTGTGGTATTTTAGTCAGATATTGTTTGAAAAGAAGTATAAACGGTTGTTTGTAGGCAGAATTATCCCTCGCAGTGAGAGTTAACGTTATATGATGTTATTTGACTCAAAAATTTATTGACAACTTCGACTGTAGGCTACATTAGGCCTATGTATACATGTATAGCCTACAGGAATATTTCACATATATAGAAATCGTCCAGGACCTACTAGGTCTATGCAATGCAGTGCAAAATAATGGTCAAAGTGCACTCATTCTGATGTATGCAGTTGCTAGAAAATTAAATTTAATTATTTAATTTATTATAATTTATTTGAAATAAATAAGGAAAAATATTAGTCGCTATGTAATTTGTCATTCTTTTCTAAGGTATCAGTCAACTTCAAGAAATGTTATTGTGCATTGTGCTGAATATAGCATTCATGTAGCATTTTTCAGTTAGATCTACTCCAATTTCAGGTAGGCCTAATGGCAGTCAGTGGCATCGTACTATGTTGAACACACCGCTCGGCTTTTGCTCCGATTCGCATCCATACGGATGAGCTTGTACATGGATCCAAAGCCTGGAGCCCTGGATTAGTCAGGAGGCATATTGGTTGTCAATTCAGTTGATTCCTACTAACAAATAGTGGTCATTTCACCACTTCCTTACCACTCTCAGACTGCAACTAAGCCTTGTTGGCTACAAAGACTGTTCGTTGAATACACCACATGGCTACTTTACTCAGTCAGACCTATAATGGAGTTGGGGTCTTGAGTCCTCAACTTGGTGTGGGTGGTTCATTGCAACCACTATGTTTTGTAGGCTACTATGACTACTTTCTTTACCACTCTGAGACTGCTACAGTAGATGTGCAAAATATACCACTATTGAGACGATACAGGCCAACAAATGTGAAAATTTTCACTTCCTTTGGTCGAGCTGTTCAATATAGAACAGTGAGTGCCAGTTCATGGATCTGAACACATAGCTGTTTCTATTAAGGAAATGAAAGCTGACTGTATGAACCAGAGAGTGTGTTCACTTGCACTTTAGTACTAAACTCCATCTGTTGGAACTCAGATGTATTGTGCGAATGAAAATATGCGTAAAGTTTGAGAAAAATGAAATGACGGTCCACATAAAGAGGGTTAGGCCTACAATCTACTACACAAAACCAGTCTAAAGCACTTTAGCACTTGAAATAGCTATAATGCTTCATTTAACTGTTTTATATGCTTTATGTAACAGTGTTGGTTGCTACTGATATAGGATGTTGATCTTAAGGCATGGACAGCATTATTATGATATGATGCGTGTAAGCAATTCATTTCAAAATGTGAACAATTTTGCATATAAATGTATTGAGGCATGCCAATTTTGTTGAAATTTTGCTTATACATTTGTTTTTTAATGATTCTGAGTACAAATTATTTATATGTTGTCTTAACTCGACTGTAACAACAGTCTTGAGTGATATAACCTGTACATATGACCATGTACATCTTCACGTACCCATTCGTGCCTAGCGTCCCCAAAAATGGGACGCTTCAAAAACTTGCTCCTAAAGCATCAAAAGCAAAAATTTTGCATAATTTGTGTTAGGTATTGTCCAAACTCATCACTTGCAACCAAGTTTTTATATTTTGAGATGATTTTGAAAAATCAGGCACTAATGGGTTAAAGCGCCCCATCAAGGGTCTACTCAGAAGCGCTCTCGACTGCAGCGCGGACACTGAATCGGAGTTTCACGCCGTAGCGCCTGAGCAATAATTGTGAGTGAAGGATTTTCTCAAGGTCCCTACGAAGTGGCTTGAAGTGGATTCGAACCCGCAATCCTCCGCCTGCAAGGCACCGAACATACCCACTACACCACACCCCCGCCCCACAAAATAATTGCCGGAACTCTTAGCGGAAAGCGTTCCGGTTGATTTGGTAATAAGTAACGGAGCTCGTCCGCCGTTTAGATGATAAGTACCGAAACGCCACCCTGGACGGTTCCGGTTCGTCTACACCACTGTCTAGGTATGACTCCTTAAAAGAATTATGACTCGTGGGAGAAATAGCACATGCGTCTGCATAGCGCTATGTATGCGTAGTCTTATCAAACAGGTGGTCGGTGTGCCTAGAAGTGTGTCGACGCGACATCGATTATTTAAGTAGACCGTGGCGATAATTATAGTTATCCGCGACTGACAAGTCGAATAACAAGTAGGTCACGTCGCAATTAATTATGAACGTAGGTCATTTTCTGGGACGTAGGCTACACGTATACTATAGGTCATTTTCTGGGACATGTTCCGGATTTTAATGGTGTTTCCCGGTGTCCCGAAGACTTAGGCAAAAGCTCAAAATTGTCCAGGTTTTTTGCAAGGTGTGTCAACTTGGATTTCAGAAACGCGATTTTTTTTAATGACGTCGTCACATTTTAGTTTGTAACACACGATCCCAAGAGAAGTTGTAGGGAAAGTATACCTGTCAATATATAGATCTATATACGAAATATTGAAGGTCGTAGTGTAGAGACTGTGCATCAGTGAACACAATGGGGTCCAATCCAGCCAAGCCTCCTACCCCCGAGAGAAAAGTATCAACACTAAAAAAGTCACCAACTTTCAAATAACCGCAGTTGCCAAGGTTTTTGTTATAATTTTTTGTAGGAAGACAAAAAAACTGGTCATAAGATTTTTCGGCGATAGACCAAAAAATCTCTTTTGACCCAGGACCAAATATTTTGGCCCTCCTTCAAAAATCTCTCCATCCGCCTCTGAGTGTAGGCTACATAGGCCTAAATGCTGCTTCTACCTGCGGATCGCGCGATGCATGCAGTTGTAAAATTCTGATCCGGACTGCCGTTGCAGTATAACTTTAATGGTTTAACTCCGGCAGTTTCCAGTAGGTCTAACGTAAACGTCCACTCTACAATTTAAGAACTGAATAGGCTAAATCAGGGTATTTAAAAGGAATTTTGTAATTGCACAACCAGCAATGTTTAATCTTTTTTTGAAGCCATTCGCTAGAAACTTCCCAATAAGGTACCAAGCTCCCTGCTTTAAAATCTGATGATCTTTATTTAGACTTTCTCCCTGAAATTACCCAAAATCGCACAATGCTCTAACGTGTTTTTTTTATTGCACATCCGCTTAGTTCCACTCCGGTCCTCCATGGCATATTACCCCAAATTTGATGACAGTGACCATTTTTAAAGCTGTTTTTCACTGCACAAGATTGTTTTTACAACTGCGCAAATTCATTTACAACTGCATATTTTGTGCACAACTGCACCTAAGAAAAGTCCTGGAATAAATTAGACAAATCCAGAAATTTGGAAAGCAATCCTACTCTTAAGCTTATTTTGCAATTCTGCTGGTGCAATATCTTGTGTCGCTTGTGATCGACACATTAAACTACAGTCCTACCAGCATAAAGCTTGAGACAAAAAGTAGTAGAATTTTAATCTTTTGTGCTTCCTTTATTCGTTGTCGCCCTCTTAACAGCACCAATTGGATTTTATCCTTCTGATTCTCGCCCCTTTTAAAGTAAACCATGTTAGTCCTGTGGTTTTGGAATTGCAAATGTTAGTTTTCCAAAAGTGTTCCCGTTTTTGAATGGCAAGGCGATGGTCACCCTATTATAATCTGTTCCGACAAAATGAAAGTCTAATTAGAGCAGGAAATTTTTTATTAACGAACTGCAAATCTGTTTCTGGTTGAAATTACTCGTGATAACTTATACAGCGCAGTGGCGTGGCCAGGAATTTTTCATGGGGGGGGGTTTATGGCCGGAAACCCTGTGTTTTGCCATTTTTTCTTACTTATATGGAAAAATAACCTTAAAAAACCTTTTTCCGGAGCCAATGGGGGAGGGGTTTAACCCCCGAAACTCCCTTTTGCCTACGCCACTGATACAGCGTCTTTATATTTTTTTAGTCTTAACCTTAAATCCTTAATGTCTGCATTACGTTAACAGCGACAAATTATAACTAAGGTGCTAGACCTCGCTCTAAAGCGTTTGAATCTTCTTACAAAATATCGTGAAACTGCTGTTAGCCTCATTGGAATTCCTCTCATTTAGATCGCAGGTAGCATAGATCGTGGCTATTCTCTTTCTGACAGCCATCACACCTGGGAGGTTTTTAGGTTTAGTTTCCCTACCAATCATAATGTATGTTTTGCATTGCATGTTTGTATGCGTTGTCGACCATGCATGCAAAAGAATTATGCACATAATATGCGATAAGAACATATCCGGAGATGAGTGCCTTTGAAATACCATATAATTATAAAACCGAGAATGGCCAAGGTTTATGTATTATATAATATTAGCTGGGGTACCCGGCGTTGCCCGGAGAATTTAGGATTTGCCCCGCTCCCGGGTAATCTCCTACTTCCCTACCCGACTTGACCACATCTGCACTCCTACTGCCCACGCACCTTTTCCTACCCCACCAACCCCACCCCACTCAGACCTCCACCGTCACGCCACCCGAAAATTAGGGTTTTCGGGAAACTTCCTCTCCCAGCCTCCACCCCAACCCCTCACCCCACCCAACCACATTCCGACTCCACCAGAACGCCACCCATGAAATTTGGGTTTTCGGGAAATTTTCCTCCCACCCCACCCCACCCCCACCCCACCACATTTAAACCTCCACCAGTACGCTATCCGTGAAATTATGGTTTTCGGGAAAATTTCATCCCAACCCACGCCCCCAACCCATCCCCACCCCACCACATTCAAACCTCCACCGGTACGCCATCCATGAAATTTGTGTTTTCGTGAAAATTTCCTCCCACCTCCGCCCTCATCCCACCCCACACCATCACCCCACCCCAACCCCTACCCCACCACATTCCGACCTCCAAATTTCACGGATGGCGTACAGCCATCCGTGAAATTTGGGTTTCGAAAAAATACCTCCCTACCCCACCCCCACCCCACCGAAACCCACCCCTCCCCAACCCACCCCACCCCACCCCACCACATTCAAACCTCCACCGGTGCGCCATCCGTAAAATTTGGGTTTTCAAGAAAATTTCATTCTCACCCCACCCCACCCACCCCAACCCACTCCCCTCCCCACCCCACCCCACTCCACCCCACCCCACCCCACCCCACTCCACCACATTCCGACCTCCACCGGTACGCCATCCGTGAAATTTGGGTTTTCGGGAAAATTTCCTCCCCACTCCCACCCCCACCCCAACCCCACCCCACCCTCCCCAAACCATCCCAACCCCCATCCCACTCCACCACATTCCGACCTCCACCGTTACGCCCTCCGTGAAATTTGTGTTTTCGGGAAAATTTCCTCCCCATCCCAACCCCCCTAAGAATAATTACGTAACGCTGGGGTCCCGGAGAGGCAGGGTGGGTGGGTCAAGGGAACGTTACGAAGCAGGCCCGCTGACAGAAATTCCGAGCCCCTAGGCTGAGCCGTCACGGGTCCCAAATTATAATTATCTTTAGGCTTTTTGACGAAATTTACACAAAAAATAACAATAATGTGAGTATGAATGTATGCTAATGCTTACATTTATTATTTCAATGGTAAGAATTTAATTTTCAAATGATAAGTATGGTAATCAGCAGGGGCGGATCCAGGGGGCCAATCCGGCCATGGCCCCCATTTAAAAATTTCATGGAACGTGGCCCCCATTTGGTTTCAATAAGCCATTAAATAAATGAAGTGGGAGAGAATAACAGGACATGAGGGTCCCCTATTACAAAATAGTACGGGACGTGGCCCCCCGTCGATTTAACGGCGGATGAAATGGTATATTTTCCCCGAAAATTGGTCGATGACTAAAAAAAAGGTCATCAGTTTTTTCGGCGGATGAAATGGTGGTATCTTTTTCCCAAAAGTCATCGTTTTTTTTCGGCGGCACAAGGAAATTTTTTCCACCAACAAGACCCTAAATTTTGGCCCCTCGCCCTTGGAAAATTTCTGTATCCGCCCTTGGTAATCAGCAAGCAAACTTTCTGGATTTAACTGCAGCAAAGTCGTCTAAAATATCATGGTAGTTCTCCATCTTGTCTGAGAGCCTAAGAAATGCACTTCGGAAATGCTCTTTCTTCATCACCTGGAAAATTGTCCGAATGTCTTGGAGGACCGTTTCTTATAAGCTTAATTAATAGCAGCCTACATGCCTATATCGTCTCACTCGTTTGTATAGGCCTAGACGCAGACCCTGTCGGCAGAGTGCCAACATCAAAACAAAGACAGTTTCTAGAATTTTAGCATTTCCATATTTCTTATTTATAAAGTCTTTTTTGGAATTAAGATACTATAGATAATAACACCACAAGCTTCATTTTCATCCATTTAGTTATACGATCATCATGCATGTAGCCTACGTTTAATTCACTAGAATCAACCGATGTATGAGTAGACCTAATTACGGCCTGTGATTGCCTTCTTTTGAGATTCAAACTTGTGCCTTTTCAAACTTATTAGCTTTTTGTTTTTGTTTTTGTGCTCCAGATTTGTGTTTATAAAATATTCCATCGTTGCGAGAGAAATTTATCATTTAGATTTGTTCACTTGTGATTGAAATCTGACAACGCATAATTTAGCAGAAGAGCGTTCTGAGACAGATGTGAGCGTGTTCTTTGGCAAAACACTGATAAGTAGGCCACAAGGTAGGCTAATAGACAGTTGCTTGAAACTCAAACAGTTATAGTTATGTAACAGTTATAGCTATTAGGCTATAATATATTAAAACAACATAAATCACAAACAATAAGCTAAGTAATAGCCTATAAGCGATTATAGGTAGGGCCCGCGGCCCCGCGCCCGTAATCAACATAGGCTAATAAAACATATTATAATCACTGTTGCCCGGGCCCCCTCCGGGCCCCTAAAAGTCGCCGGGCCCCTGGGCATTTGCCCCCCCTGCCCCCCCTCTCGGCGGGCCTGTTACGAAGCGTTACAGGGTGGTTGGATGAGTCAAAAACAGTCACTTTAGGTGTTACGTAATTATCAACTTTTCATCATAAGAAACGAAAAATATCGTTTCAACCGTTTAGTTTGGACAAATTAGCAAGTCGTCAACAGTGTTGCAGTAATTGAAGTTCATTCGGAAGGTGGCAATATCATAGATGACTTAAATTGACGAGAACCTGCTCGCCCTAGTTCTCCTACTGCATAAATGTAAATGACTGTGAATCTATGTTTTTATATAATAAATATTTATATTTAATATCCAGTGTCTTTTCAATGCATCAGTCTTCGATTATAATGTGGTAAACTCGTTTCTCGGTAAAATGGACAGCTACAGAACTGGCAGAGGCTTTCAAGCTTTTTCCTTGGGCGACACACCTGAACTTGTAACAAAATTTGGCGACACATTGTGCAATCGTCGTTATGTCAAAATCTTTTAAATTAAAATAGGCCTATGCTAAAGTTAAAATTGCTTATCCATTTTAAAAAAGTTGATAAATTTCTAATGAGAAGAATGTCGAAACTGAATGTTTTTCATATTTTCTAGTGATTCTAAAATTCTACTTTCCACTGATCTTAACCTGCGATTCTGCGTCGTTTTATGACTCTACGAGTCAACGTTAATTGTTTGGCCTAGCAATTGATGGGAGTTTTGTTCCTGGATTTTCGCGACACACCCATTCCTCGTAAAAACACACCAACGACACACCATTTTTACGCGACACACCGCCGGTATACTCGCGACATACTATTTCTAGGCATGATATCATCACAGGGCTTTTCTTAGGTATGACATTCCAGGACTATCATTAAGTACTACTTTCCTTTTCTTAAGCCTCTCTGATCCAATGGTAACTCGACTCGGACCACCTTTGGACTACTTATACTTTTTTAACGCAGCGCAGCGCTCGTGAATAAACTGAGACCCCGCGCTTGGCTTTCAAGTGGTGCTTTAGATTAGAGATCACGATATACGACATCACTGAAGGCCATTTTTTAGACGGGTCATCCCGGGATACTTTTAGGCATGACATCAACTGTCTTATCTTATCTTATCTGACCATTTATAAAGCGCTTCTCGCAGCAAGAGCCTTTCAGAAGCGTCCGATTTGAGGTGAGAATCTCTGGCTATTATAGGTAGGCTATGACATCATCGGGGGCTGTTTTCAGGTGGGGATCCAAACTATTTTAGTTGGGGGTAGAACTCTCCCACGTAATCTACGGGCATAGTAAAACTCTCCCTTTATTCGCTACTGCCGGTCCTCGAGCAGTGGCGGCGCTACGCCAGGGCATGGCAGGGCAAATGCCCTGCCAAAAAAGCCTTTGCCCTGGCTGTTGCCCTGGTCGTTGCCCTGCCAGAAATTTTACCCTGGGAGAATTTGTTCGGGCATATTGCTTCTTACTGTTCACGTCCGTCCGCTCTCTGGCAGGGCATAAGTTCTGACAGGGCAAATTCTGGCAGGGCAAAATTCTGACAGGGCAAAAGTTCATGAAGAGAAAAAAATCTGGCAGGCAATTTTCTGGCAGGGCAAAAGTTCTGGCAGGCAATTTTCTGGCAGGGCAAAAGTTCTGGCAGGGCAAAAATTTTGGCAGGGCAAAACTTCAAAAATTCAAAATTTTTTGACTGTAACATTTTGGCAGGGCAAAAGTTATGACAGGGCAAAATTCTGGCAGGGCAAAAATTCTGGTGGGGCAAAGATTCTGGCGGGGCAAAAGTTCTTGCAGGGAAAATTATGTTGCTGTTTATCCACATTGCCGCATACAACTAACAGCGTAGGTCCAGCTGTCGTTTTATTGTTTTTCAAATGAAGCGTACCGGTAATTAAGCGTACCGGTAATTAAGCATTTGCGTAGACAATGGACCTACATGTATATAGCGGACTCCGTTACTTTATTTGCTGAACGCTTTGCTTTCGAAATGCTATTCGAAAGAGGATTTGCAGTGCTTCACTAAGTCACATAGATTGGTGTACAGGTTGGGCCATAAAATGACGCTAAATTTTTTTCCATAATCTTGGCCATAGCCTATAGGTAGTAATTTTAAATGAAATTTTACAGGCTTAAAGGCAATTCATATTTACACACGATGGCCAGATTTCATTAAAATATTCAGACGGAACAAAAGTTATATCATTTTAGTAAGACCACTCGCTGAATCCGCTGATATAATATGATTCAAAAACACGACGCAGCAAAAAGTAGCAAAAACGAATTTATAAAGTAACATCTCAAATAATTGGTGTCAAATAAACTTGTTATCGACAGAAAATCGTTATTATTATTTTAAAAAAGCAGGTTCCACTCGTTCCAGCATACCTGCACGTCGCTGTGACATCAATTAGCAAGATGACTGTTAAGTTGGTAAATAAAGAATTTTTGAAATTATTTTTCTGATTAGTAATTTTGTTGTTAAAATAATAAAATCGATTTCTATCAAATTAAAATTTCCAAGGTGTCGATGGCACGCAAAATTTGCATTCATACACTTCATGAACAAGATCTTGGAGATAAGGTTATAGCCTAATCGGCGCTTAATCTGATAAAAAGTGATTGCAGAGAAATGAAGAGCTAAATTGAAAAAGAGAGTTAAGAAATGTGCCGCTGATGAAAACAGATCGGTTCAACGTCAATATTACTGTAGGCCTACTGGTTTCATTGAGAAGAACCAATGGTAACATGGTTCCAAATATACGGATTTGAACCCGATGATTTTATCAACTGTGGAGAGCTATTGCTCGAGAAATACCGTAATTTGCAGCCAAAATTAAGAACGATAAGAGACTGAAAATTGATGGTCGCATTGGAGTTGATTGGGAAGATTTATCTCTCGAACACATCACCAAGTTCATCAAAACTGTGCAAAATACTCAAAACAAGTGTGGGCATTGGTGGTGGACACATTGAACACAGGATGTGATGTACTATCACGTTAATTTGATAACAATAATATTATTATTTGAGATGAGACTTATGAAAAATCGTTTCTTTGCTATACTTTTTGTTGCAATCTGTTTTGAATCGTCAAAAAGTCGGTTGTCTCACAAAAAGTGATATAACTCTTGTTCTGTTTGAAATATTGCAGTGAAATCTGGCCACTCTGCGTAAATATGAATTTCTTTAAGCCTGTAAAATTTTATTATTTTTTTACTTCTGGCCAAGATATTGGTCAAACACTTTAGGGGGGGGATTTTTTTATGGCCCACCCTGTATAAGGTTTCTAAGATTTGCATTTAAAATGTTGGTACTTGTGGGTTTGACGACCACACAGAAATATAAAATCGATGAAAGAACTAACGTTGTAGCGTTGTTATCTTTAATAAATCCAACTTCTAGTTTGTCCAGAACCATTTTAATCGATCCAGCTTCTGCTTAGACAAGAATTTGTTCGATAAATCCCGTTTCTATTTTGTCACTAAATATTTTTCATCAATTTTTCATTGAAAATTAGTCTTCATCAATCCAGCTTCAATTTCAGCAGAATGACTGCACTAACCCTAAAACTAACCCTAACCGACCCTCACGACGCCTAACCTGAGCCCTAACCGACCCTCACGCGATAAATCCCGCTTCTATTTCGCCAGGAAGTATTTTTAATCGAATTTATAATTATTTCTGTGTGGTCGTCAAACCCACAAGTACCAAAATGTTAAAGTGTTCGGTTTTATGACTTCGCCCATTTGATCCTCTGACCAGAGAACCCTAATAGTGCAGGGTGGGTGATTTATGGCATGCACGGTAGCGCAAAATTATAAGCCTATGTAAGCCCGTAGGCTACTACCGAGCACGCGACTCGCCCTCTGCCCTGGTTACTTGTGTGGCTGCCCTGGTTATGCCCTGGCTACAAAAAGTGTCTGGCGCCGCCACTGTCCTCGAGAACGGTTGGATGTCTATTAAAAGTAGGCTGGTGCAAGACCATATTGGCATTCCCAGACCAGAGAGACAACTCCATACTCAATGTGCTGTCGAACAAGATGCCAATTCAGAACTTCCAACAAATATCTGGTAATGTGATCATGTCTGGTATTTGGCTAAAATGGAAAGAACTATGCCACTCAAGGAAACCAGAACACAGCCCAAACATTTCATGCAGCTTCCTATAAGATGGAATGTCATGGTCTACATTAACTGTACATAGAGAAGGGTGGCGCTGATGTAGAGAAATGCCAGCAACGTGAATCCTGAACGATCTATTCCTTCGTAGGTTCCAGAGAGGAGTCAACGCAGCAGTATTTCCGTCGGATAGAACCTTCTGAACCCTGACTGCAATGATGACAGGACGACATTCCGCTCCAAGTTGCAGGCTTGCTTACGCACCACTTTCTTTTTCCCTTGACAATCGTTTATAAAATTGAGACATTGGCTATTGTAAAGTTTAGACGGGTTCGGTTGATCCAAGTCCATGGGTAGGTAGCGAATCAAAACGTAAAGGAACGGTTGCTGTAAATAGTGAGGGATAGTTGACGGTGAGACCTAGTGGTCCGACAGCAACGTCCGGCAGCATAACATCCTCCATGAGAATGACATCCACCCAGCCTCCACGTTGATTTTGTCAGCTTCCCACGCACCTGAGACTTAACAACGTTATATGAATTTATTTGTCTACAGAAGAAGCCGTTTTATTTTAGCCCTACATGTCGTTTTGTCATACAAACAAACTCAAAACAAATAGTCTAGGTTGCAGATTGTTTATTTAATTGATTATCATTTTAGCTGAAATTTATATGATAACAGTTTTTAATTTCTTGTAATTTAATCGGATGCAGAAATCTTGAGAGGTGAATCCGTGGTCCAGTAGTCATGGCGTCGCTTATTGTGCGATGATCCACGAGTAGAAGTAGCTGATTCTTGTGTAGACGGACGGGAGGGATGGGTCACACGAGGCCTCACCCCAAGATGTCACTCCAGCCAGTTTGTCAACGCACTCCAGAGGGCCACCACTGTCGCCCTGTAAACAGTAGGACGTTGCATGTGACAGAAAGAAGCAAAGAATTTAACTTTTTTACATCAATCAGTTCATTGCATCTAATTGGAAGAAGGCGCGAATGGAGAAAGATAGGATAAAATAGCATGAAGGACAAATCCGAGACAGTGAACTCAGTGTCTCTAGAATCCCTTTGCGATTATATCGGAGCTTCAGATGAAGCCATAATCTTCTCGAATGGTGACTCGAACGAGAATGAGCCAATTGTAGTCATCGCTTTTTAAATCTACCACATTAACACATTCTATAAGCGGATTCTACAAAAGAATTTTGCTCAAATTAAACGATAGCCAATCTGGATTGATTAATGCAACCTTCGACAACGACCACACGACTTTTCGCTGCCAGCCAAGGACGATCGTAAATTTATGAGACGAATATCATACCGCCGAGATGTAAATCAGACCCTCATCTTTATGCTTAACCGAATGACCCTTACTAAATATGTTATTTTCGTTATCATTTGTTTATGTAGGCCTACTCATGTGCGGCGTGTAATTTGATTTTTCCATTAAACAAATATAAATACACATAATTATATGTAAATTTTATCCACCGGACGAATAATTATTTATCTGTCTTTCTTTGCTCCACAAAATGATTGTGAACACATTGTGCCCTGTAGCCTACTAGTCTTGCTGAGGTACTGTTTACGCTTCAACCGGGGAAATATTCCGCTTCATTACCACACTTTCTTTGGAGATTTGACAACAAGTGTGGTTTTATAAAAAATAACGATAGTTAAGCATTTTTAAATAAGTCAAGCGAGCATTCAACTGACACTGCAAGCGCATTTTCCCGGTGCATAGACGCAGATGTGTCCGTCGTTGATGCGAACTGAACCCCAGAAGTTGATACATTCGGCATTCGTCAAGACATTCATTTCAGCCATCTGCAAGGTCTCTGGAAGACCACCGACTGAGAACATACAAACAATCGCACACATAGACTTAGGCCTATACGAAATAACTATAATCAAGCTACTAGTAAGCCTATATAGCCTAACTAGTATGAATATTAGTAAAGTCTGTGACATAGGCCTGCCATATTCGACCACAAGAAATTTAAGGATCAAGGATATGAAATTTAGAAATGTGAAGTTTGCTATTATAGATGTGCGGTTATAGGCTACCACAGTTATTTAGAAAGTCTTGCAACATCGTGGAACAGAAAAACGAAGTTTTATGTAAGCCGATTTCATCCCTGGGTTTACTGCGCAATTTATTTCCTTCTGAGGCGATTGAAACTGACACATATGAGACACAATGTAGGAAAGTTATTGCAACCAAAATTGCTTAGTCTCTTTTGACAAGTACGCGGAATCATAGGTTGAAAGAAATCTTGTGTTCCTGCTTGCTGAGCTGACATGTAAAGACCCTAGAGTAGGCCTAAACGCCCTACTTTCAAGAACAAATTGTTCAATCGCCAAGCGGCATAACCTGGCTCTGGCAAAGCTGAGATTCGAGTGCATTATTTATTTGCGCTGCACTGATTCTTCGGAAATTTATCGTCTTCCATCATAACTTACCAATGCTGACTTAAATAGACTTTTTCAAAAGAAGGAAGTATTTTGCTTTTATTTCGTTTGCTTCTGCCTTCTGACAACTATAATGAAAAAATTATCTCAAAGCCCTTACTTGACCCAGTTTGGCCCCATCCGGTGATGACGCAGGTTTCACCAGGAAAACTTCCATCCGATGGAGTGGCGAGGGCAATTGCCTGCAGATTGGTGTTGTAGGACACAGCAGCGAAGCCAATAACAGCCACGTCATTCGGATATCCCGCAGCGTTTCCATCGTACGCAGGATGCTACACGATGATAAATGTTGCATATGTATTATGTATACGGGATGTATACACACATAATGGCCGTCAGAGAGACAGACTGACGCATGGGTGGAAGAGAGAAAAAGGACAGGCAGTCAAACAGACTGAATGACAGTTAATCAGAAAGGGGGCCTAGTACAGATAGGCGGATGCCTGAGCTATGCATTATAAAGGCGTAGTAGGAGTGCGTTGGTGTGCTAAGCACAGGTTGGGTTTCGTGCCCATGGTCAGGCCACACAGGCCTGCAAAACTGTGCTAAATATAATTAATATATGTAGGATTGTAGACATGAGGTTTATAAGGGGCTAGGGGGCTAAGCCCCCCAAGAAGACCCAAATTAATTTTTTACCGTGTAAATGGTATCTTTTCACGGGCTTAGCCCACCCTCCAAGAAGGTCGCAGACTCAGAAATGGTTCTGTTCCCCAGCGCGAACTTCCAAATGACTAAGAAAAAGGGCATCAAATCTTTGACTGGGAAAAATTATTATTTTTCGGCGAGATTCATCAACTTTTTTGGGCCAAGAAAATATTTGTCGGCGCCGCTCGTTCTGGACCGAGTGTCAGCCCCAACAAATTTAGCCCCTCCAAGAACGGAGACCAAACTCCGCCCATGATTGTAGGCGAAAGCAACGCTGTCCGAAAGACTATTTAAATGAACTGTAATGTAGCTTAGCACGGAAACTCCGCCACTGGTTGCAATCTGCCAGTGCCAGTCCCGTGCCTGGATAAAGGAGGAGGGAAACACTGATCGTCCTTGAAATGGCAGTGTCGTTAAAGAGCAACAAGTTAGTTAGCTTAGCACGGTTTGTCTGAGTCGTTGCCAGAGTGTCGCGTCAAAAAAACTCAATAACTTCACCCGTTTGTTCCAGTTCCTTCTTCTACACCTCGATGCCACACCTCCAATACTGGGCGTTCGAGCAACGCTAAGCATTGCTGTTGTAATAATTAATAATTGAGGACGAAATAAATTACATTTCTTTGCAGATACTCGACAATTGCCCTTCTTTATGACTTCCACCCATTTGATTGAATAATGATTTGCATTAGCAGTTCTTACTTGTAACTGGCTGCATACAGCAATAACTCAATAAACCGATCAGTATGTACTATGTACAGGGTGGACCATAAAAAGACCCCTTAGGTTTTTGTCAATATCTTGGCCAGAAGTAAGAACTTCCAAATGTAATTTTACAGGCATATTTACACATGATGGCTAGATTTAATCAAAATATTTCAAGTCGAACAAAAGTTATCCCACTTTTAGTGAGACCACCCACTGTTTTTTGACGATTCCAAAACGTAACACAACAAAAAGTTTAAAAATCGAATTTAATAAGTCATTTCTCAAATAACTGTCATCAAGTGAACTTGATAAATCCAGGTAATCCTTATTATTATTATTTAGGAAAGAAACAGGGTACCAGCGTAGCTGCACTTCACTGTGCAGTCATTTAGCAAGATGATCACGTTGATAAACAAGGAATCTGTCAGATTAATAATTTTGCTATTAAAGCAATGAAATTCGCATTTTTAAAGATGAAATGGCCAAAATGACAATGACAGGCAAAATGTGCATTCAGGCACACTTCATGAGCAGAGGGTCTTGGACCCAAAGCTATAATCACCAGTTACTCTGATAAACAGCCAGTGCAGAGAAACTTTAAGAGTTAAATTGAAAGCTAAAAAATGTGCCTCTGACAAAAAGCAATGGCAATTGTGTGAGTTTCATTGAGAAAACCCCAATGACCTCAAATATCCGTATTAAGACCTGATGGATTATCAAGTGTAGAGGTTATGCTAGCGAAATACCACTATCTGCAGTCAAACCAAGAGCAATAAGAGAATTGATTCTGTGAAGATTCACCTCTGGAACACATCAACAAGGCAATCAAGAATTTTTCAAAAGACTCATTACAAGTTTGAACACTGGTAGTGGACACATTGAAAACGAGCTGGGAAGCACTATCAAGTTTATTTGAGAGCAGTTATTTGAGAAAATCTATGACTTGATAAAATCGTTTTTGTTTTTTCCTGCGTTACATTTTTGAATCGTCAAAACGCAGTGGGTGATCTTGCTAAAAGTGATATAACTTTTATTCTGCATGCATATTTTGATTAAATCTGGCCATCATGTGTAAATATAACTTCCCTTTAAGCCTGTAAAATTTCATTTAAAAATTCTTATCTTTGACCAGGATATTGGCAAAAATCCTTATGGGGGTCTTTCTAATGGCCACCCTCTATGCAATGCGTTGTGAAACCGTGCATGTAGGCATGAACGTATGTACACATGCATGCTTGAATGTACATGTATGCATGTTTGCATGCATGTGTGTGTGCATCTGTGTAACTGTGTACATGCATGTAAGCATGCATCCATGTATGATGCTTGTATCCACAGAATTAAGTATGTATGTATGTATGTATGTATGTATGTATGTATGTATGTATGTATGTATGTATGTATGTATGTATGTATGTACTATGTATGTATGTACTATGTATGTATGTATGTATGTATGTATGTATGTATGTATGTATGTATGTATGTATGTATGTATGTATGTATGTATGTATGTATGTATGTATGTATGTATGTATGTATGTATGTATGTATGTATGTATGTATGTGGGTATGTATGTATACATGTATGTATGTACTCTGTTATTCATCCATACCTTACATACTCTAATATGGTCTGGGCCTCGACATACGCCACAAGGTTAACAAGATTAAATAAGTTACAAAGAAGAGCCTTGCGAATGATTGCAGGTAATCAGCACTCGATGTCTACCGACGCAATATTTAAATCGTGCCGTGTTCTTAATATCGAACAGATTAGAAAATTGCAAACTAGTGAATTTATGTTTAAATATTTTCGTAACCAGTTGCCTAGGATCTTTGATAACTATTTCACTGCCACGTCCATCCTAAACCTTTATCCTGAACCCGCTGTGCCGCGAATGTAAGAGTACCTTTTGCTAGGACTAATTCTAGAATGTTCTTGTTGAAATGCGCTGGTCCCCGCACTTGGAACGATATACCTCTCGCCATACGCAATTTAATTCATATCTCGCTCTTTAAGATTAGACTTCGAACGCATCTCATCACTCAGGTTGTCTAGTGCTTGTTAATTATATTATGTTTAGTTAACTAGTTAAGAGTTAATGTACACTTATGTTTCAATATTATGTCTGCCATTATTTACTTCGTGTTACAGGTGCCCCACTAGCGGAACCTAAGTTCCTTAGGGTCATGTCCTTTTGATCCCTTGAAGATAGTTTGTGTTCTACTGTACTTGTTTTTTTTTCGATGTCTCGTGTTTCAATAAATAATATTATGGTTATGGTTAATAATTTGTATGTATGTGTCATAATTATATAATTATACCCTGTTTAAGAAGTTGAGATCTCTGAGTGCACACGTGGCACAGTTTGTAACTGTGCGATCAGTGGTACCGCCAAGAATAGAATAGACGCCACTGGAATAATAAAGCACAGTCACAAAGGCAATTATAAATCAATGTAGGCTATCTGATGGCAATATAAAATCAATGTAGGCTATCTGATGGCAATATAAAATCAATGTATCCGATGGCAATATAAAATCAATGTATCCGATAGCAATACAAAGTCAATGTATCTGATGACAATATAAAATCAATGTATCTGATGGCAATATAAAATCAATGTATCTGATGGCAATATAAAATCAATGTATCTGGTGGCAATATAAAATCAATGTATCTGATGGCAATATAAAATTAATGTATCTGATGGCAATATAAAATCAATGTATCTGATGGCAATATAAAATCAATGTATCTGATGTTTGATTAAGTTAATTGCGCATTAGGGAGCTACAAGTGTTATCTAAAGTCAATTGCATTTAGAACTCATTTTTATTACCGGTATCTATCACATGAACAACAATGTACTTAATCAATGATTTATATCTATATGGGCTAAGGCCTATCACGCCCTATATATACGGGTGCGCGCGTGTGTGTGCGCGTGTGCGCGCGTGTGTAAGTATATGTGTGTGCTTTTCTTTCACTATACATTAACTCTGTATAGGCGATAATTATATAAGAAACAATCACAAAAAAGACTGATATATTTGCATAGAATATATAATAACCCCAGCTCGTTTTCCAAAGATTTACATTTTTCGGTTTCAGGTTTCTATTTTTTTCTGATCACCTTTTTAGTCTTTCGGCGCATAGCCTAATACCCTAGAATTACAACCGTTCGTCAAATTTTTTGGAAGTGACAACCTTTTTGTATCGTCTTTTATACTGGTAGTATGACTTCTTTCGTAGATGTAGCCGAAGTAGCCTAATATAGCATCTGTCAAATTATTTTGTCTGTCATTGACACTTTGGCAATTTTCATTTTTTAGAAATTTGAATTTCGTTGCTTTAATAGCAAAATTATTTATCTGACAGAGTCCTTATTTGCCAACGTGATTGTCATCCTGCTAACTTTGCTAAGTGACTTCACAGTGGCGTACAGCTACGCTGGTACCCTGTTTCTATTTAAAATAGTAATAACAATGATCTTCTATCAATAATCAAGGCTATTTGATAACAATTATTTGAGATGATACTTAATACAATCGTGTTTTTGCTACGTTTTTGAATCGTCAAAAAATCGATGGGAGGCCTCACTAAAAGTGATATAACTTTTGTTCTGTATGAAATATTTCAATGAAATCTGGCCACGATGTGTAAATAATATGAATTGTCTATAAGCCTAAAAATTTCATTTCAAAATTCTTACATTTGGTCAGGATATTGGCAAAAAACCGTAGTGGTCTTATTTGGCCCACCCTGTATATGGGGTTGTAGTCACGAATGGGGCATCGACTGCTAGAGCGGCCACTAATGTACATTTCACTACATTACGACAGTAAAAGCTTTCATTGCGTTTATTATTCTAAGGCAATTCTGAACAAACATCTCCCCTTTCAAGTCCATTATAATGATGATACAAGTTGCCCCTTTTGACAAGTGGTTCATATCTCCACTTTCTCAATACCGTTGTTTTGTCGCCATCATCTGGTGGAGCCATGCAGTAATGATCTGTATTCAAATGATCTGATATTTCCAGTTCATGCAATACCACAGTTACATGGTAGGCCTATGTGTCTGAACCATAGATCAAGTGTATGATCGTTCATTCACTGTGCAACTATATTGGAAATTATGGAATGCATATATCTATGATGATTTGCATAGGCTACATGGATTTAGGTGTGGTCTCTCGTGCCTACAATCCCATATATGGGACCAGACTACTGCCACCTAGATTTCGAAAATAAAATGATAACCCGCAATTCTGGCAAGCCAAAATAATTTTACTAAGGAAAAATTATTTATTTTTGCTTAATAATAAATGAGTAAATTATACCAATTTTTACGTGCTTCCATTTTCACAATTCACGAATTTGAAATATTTTGCCAAGAAATGACGCCATTACACCAAAGATTTTACAAACTCTGCCAAATCCAAAATTATTATCTTGAAGAGCAATGTGTTGGTTAGTAAATTAGTTTAAAAAAAATCTAAATTGCACTTGGTCCATAGAAACATTAACAATTTTTTACCATCGAACGTAATATGGGATTGTAGGCACTAATAATTAAATTAGCAACATTCTAAACTAGCCTACTAACAGAACAGACAGCCTGCAGTAGCAGACAACCGGCTAAGATCCTCGTCCAGTCTGCTACAAGTTCCGCGGTCTTCTACGGCGTTTGACGAATTCCTTCTTTGTCTCAGGACCCACTGCGCAAAACAATCTTCTCGACCATGTGAAGAGTGCACCCTCTCAGGAAGAGTGGAGTCATTTGCACCACAGCTCAAGATCTATCTTTGTAAACAATCAAATGACTGACATTAACTTTTTTAACTCATTAGCTACGGTCCTATAAAATTCCTATTGTAATTATTATTATTACTATTGTTGTTGTTGTTATTGTTGTTATTATTATTACTATTGCTAAACAATTTTCTTTATTGCAAAATAGATACTACGCTATTGTAACAACAATTCTGAAGAGAAATTATCGCTACTAAGGTTCTTGGTCCTCTTGGTTATTATTATTATTATTATTATTATTATTATTATTATTATTATTATATAAATTCATTGTAAAGTGGACTAAATGTTGCCACACATGAAAGTGAGAAATCAAAACATTAGTTCTGTTCTAACGCAGGCCTTCAAACTTTCAAACGTTTTGAATCGTCGCTACTAAATACAGAGCTGAAATTTCCCTAAACTTGGGGATTTTTAACGCTTCTTAATCGCTCAACTCTCACCGTTAAGCTGTGAAAATGTGTATCTAAAACCTAATTATACTAAAAAAAGGCAAGAGGTTCTGCAGCTATAGAATTACGTCGCTACGTCATGTATTGTGTTCAATTTGTGACGCAGGCCAGCTGCAAAAATAGTAAGCAAAATATTTATAGGCCGAGTTGAGTCGAGGAAACAACGATCGACTCGACTTGGCCAAGCAAACGACCGACTCGACTTGTAAGTTCATTGAGTCGACAATTTTTCGATCGACTCGACCTGGATCGACTCGATCGATCGGCTGCGAGGTAGGTCTATACGCTCAGCGTGACAATCCATGAGAACGGAACGTATCCTGCTACGAATTCCAGAGGGAAGGTCGTTCCACCTTGAGGGGCCCACAATAGCAAAGTCACGATGGTAGTTAGTTTAATGAGATTCGTGGCCGATGTGATGTAGACCTA
Source organism: Lumbricus terrestris (assembly GCA_949752735.1). Taxonomy (NCBI): domain Eukaryota; kingdom Metazoa; phylum Annelida; class Clitellata; order Crassiclitellata; family Lumbricidae; genus Lumbricus; species Lumbricus terrestris. The sequence continues at coordinate 50,654,162 of OX457040.1, read as the reverse complement.
CAAATGAATTAAGGCGATCAGCTGAACTAAGTGGCAGTGGCGGCGCTACGCCAGGAGATGGCAGGGCAAATGCCCTGGTTAAAAACCTTTGCCCTGGTAGTTGCCCTGGTCGTTGCCCTGCCAGAAATTTTACCTTGCCAGAATTTGTTCGTTTGTTTGTTTCTTACTGTTCACATCCGTCCGCTCTCTGGCAGAGTAAAAGTTCTGGCAGGGCAATAGTTCTGGGATCTCGAGAGAAATTCTGGCAGGGCAAAATTTTGACAGCGCAAAATTCTGACAAGGCAACATTAGAAAATGAACCGCTGCACGTCGCTGTGGCATCATTTATTTAGCAAGATGGATGTCAATTAGTTGGTAAATTTTTCAGTTTAATAATTTTATCAGTGAAATAATCAACTCGAAAATTTTATCAAATTAAAATACCCAAAGTGTCAATGGCAGACAAAATTTGTATTCATACACTTCATGAGCAAGGTCTTGGAGATAGAGCTATAGCCTAATCGCGCTTACTTTGATAAGCAGTGATATTCTCACTAAAAGTGATATAACTTTAGTTCTGTTTGAAATATTGTGATGAAATCTGGCCAATGTGCGTAAATATTAATTGTCTTTGGGCCTGTAAAATTTGCTTTAATTTTTTTAAACTTCTGGCCAAGATATTTGACAAAAACCTTAGGGGGTCCATTTATGGCCCACCCTGTATAAGATTTTTAAGATTTGCTTTCCAAATGTCAAAAAGTGTTCAGTTTTATGACTTTGCCCATCCCATCTCATCTTCTGACCAGCCAACCCTGATAGTCTAATGTGTGTGATTTATAGCAAGCACGGTAGCGCAAAATTATAGGCATAGGCTATGTAAGCCCGTACTACCGAGCACGCGACTCGTCCTCTGCCCTGGTCACTTGTATGACTGCATGCCCTGGCTACAAAAAGTGTCTGGCGCGGTCACTGCTAAGTGGGCGTGAAGATCTTGCAGAGCGTTTAGCATACATGTAATTCTCTTACTTATATGTATGAAATTGTCGCTTCTAAACCTTGATTCTTGTTGAAGGGTAGCCTAAGAAACAAAATGCCGTATGAGTAATTCAAAAGGACGCTTCCCTTCTGGAAATGTTGAATCGATAATGATAATGATCTGGATGATATTAATATATAGGCCTACGTGAGGCATGTCAGACATGATGTTGATTTATTGAACATACATGGCAGATCCTGTGCAATGAGCCGCGGTGACAGCCCGGTTAGTTCCGATCAGAGATGCTCCGCAAGAGTGAGAGCCAGTCACTCTCAACGACAGCTGATGCGGGTATTCGCCGATGGTGGTATCACTTCCACCGATGATGTGCTGATCCACACTGCTTCCGAGTGCTACAAAATAGCTCCGATGTATAGTTGTTCGCTATAGTCAGTTATCTTGACACTTAATGCCGTGTCTTTGGGCCTACATTATCTCACAAGTCCGTTGCTTAGCCTAATCTTAGATTATGATAAATTCGAAGGATTGCTCAGTGCCAGTATAGGAATAGTACTCATGTGACCAGAAGAGTTAGAACTGGTAGTTTTCAAGCAAGAGTTTAAAAAAATTAAGGTTGGTTAGGGCCTATATCATTTTTGTTGAGTAGGCCTAATTCTGTCTTCCATAAAATCGAGCCTATTGATCTTCAGAACCTTGATGTGTGGCGGCGATGTTCATTGGGCAAGACAGCCGCATTGGATTTCTGAGTTTTCAATGCGGCAACAAATGCATAGTAGTAGCCTTAAAATTACTCTGGCATTGACTATTGCTAGCCATGCTGAAAACAAATCTTAGATTTTATGGTGTTAATTTCGCATGTCGTTTATCCGCTTCTTAATTTTTATGTCGAACATCTAGTAACTAACTACATGCATATTATGCTTAAGCAAATCGAATTTAGGCCTATTTAGTGACTCTGGGTGTTCTTATGTGTTTTAAATGTTCTAAGTGTTCTAAAACCAAAGCAGCAAAAAATTATCTAAACACACCTGTTAGTGTCGTTGTTCAAAACAAAGCAGATGGAAATTAATTTGCAAAAAAAATACACGCGGAAGTGGATTTTTCGACTTCTTTTCAGTTAGGGGGATAGATTAATACGGGAAATACTCTATTTCGTGACAACGGCACAAAATCACCGACGAAAAAATGGATTTCCGCAATAGGGGTAGAATGCGAAAGAAGCTACTCACCGGGCAGGACCAAACACAACAAAAGCAGGATTCTCATGGTTGATGATTGAAAACTTTCGTAGAATACGGCAACTACTTCAGAGGATCGTACGTTTATAAAGGCCTCCGCGTAAAAATGACGCCGTGGTAATGGGTACTAGGCTAAGTCTTATCAAACAGATGGTCGGCATGGAGATAACAGACCGTGTAGCGAAGCGATAAATGCTTATCAAATAAACTGCTTCTTTAATTTATGTAATTACTAGCTGAATTACCCGGCGTTGCCCGGGAAATATAAGTTTTTATCCCCAGCCACACCTGACCCCGTTCCGACTTCGCCATTCTGACCCCGCCTTCCATCGACCCAGAAATTTCGGTATTTTGCCATTCACCGCAACGTGCTTTTTTCATAAATTGTTCTTTGCCACTTAGATAGGCCTAAAGGAAGTTTTTGAAATCTACGCTTCTTAATCCAATTATGTGCAGTCAAATCGGCATTATTTACTTCCATAACATCGTTTTCTTGCTCCGCGATAATGTGACGTAAAGATTTGAGCTCAAAATAATGACGTCATGAGTTTAGTGAACATATACCGTGTCTAATTATATCGTTTTTATAACATCGAAATGTAAAATATGGAAAAAAAATTGGATCGCGATCTTTATGTTTTTCTCGGGTGGATCAGAAGAAATAAGCCCAGAATAATCCTCACACAATATTTTCGATGGAAGTAAATATCACGCGACCTCAAACCGTCATGCCATTGGCTGTAGGACTCTGCTAGGCAATGGAGGCGATCAACGTGAATGGCTTTTGAATCGCTTATCGCGTGGAATTTAAAATGTTCACATCTCGGGTTATAACTTATAAAGTGAATTGACAGCTGAAAATAGTCGCGTTGAACTACAAATTTGGGTAAGAATCAATTGCAAAAATTTTGGTAAAACGAATCGCTGTCATCTCCGAGCAGACTCTGGGAAGAAATTCAAAATACATCCATACAAACAGAGGAAATACAAACAGAAGGACAAACTGTCGGACTTATAATATTAGATAAATTTAAGCAGCTAAAAGGTTTAGCTGGTCAATTCTAAAATGGCGATTACTTAATCGAGTAGTCTAAGATAGTATTGACGTCGGCTATCAACAGTCAAATTGACGTCGGTTATCAACAGTCAAATTGACGTCAGCTATCAACACTTCAACAGTCAAATTGACGTCGGCTATCAACACTTCAACAGCCAAATTGACGTCGGCTATCAACAGTCAAATTGACGTCGGATATCGACAGTCAAATTGACGTCGACTATCAACAGCCAAATTGACGTCGGCTATCAACAGTCAAACTGACGTCGGCTATCAACAGTCAAATTGACGTCGGCTATCAACAGTCAAATTGACGTCAGCTATCAACACTTCAACAGTCAAATTGACGTCGGCTATCAACAGTCAAATTGACGTCAGCTATCAACACTTCAACAGTCAAATTGACGTCGGCTATCAACAGTCAAATTGACGTCGGCTACCAACAGTCAAATTGACGTCGGTTATCAACAGTCAAATTGACGTCGGCTATCAACAGTCAAATTGACGTCGGTTATCAACAGTCAAATTGACGTCGGTTATCAACAGTCAAATTGACGTCGGCTATCAACAGTCAAATTGACGTCGGCTATCAACCGTCAAATTGACGTCGGCTATCAACAGTCAAATTGACGTCGGCTATCAACAGTCAAATTGACGTCGGCTATCAACAGTCAAATTGACGTCGGCTATCAACAGTCAAATTGACGTAGGCTATCAACAGTCAAATTGACGTAGGCTATCAACAGTCAAATTGACGTCGGCTATCAACAGTCAAATGACATCGGCTATCAACAAGTCAAATTGATGCTGGCTATCAACAGTCAAATTGACGTCGGCTATCAACAGTCAAATTGACGTAGGCTATCAACAGTCAAATTGACGTCGGCTATCAACAGTCAAGAAAATCAGTCGTCTAACAATTTCAATGGAGAAAGGAACTGCGTGGATCAGATTCGAGTGTTGTCTAGTTATAAACCAATGTACAATCCTCTGTTTATCGACTGTGTTAATTTGGATTTTGGAGCCATTTTGTGGAGGTTAGGGCCTATAAACTGGCCTAGTTAGCTACACCGGTAAGCGAGAGCGGCATACGTCTGTTGGTTACAACGGACTGCGGTTAACAAGCCCCGGGATGGAAGTTGACATTCAGAGATTTAGATATCTCGGGCTCTCACGTGTGGGACGCAGGGGCACAAGCTTCTGCGGAGCAACCTTGGGCAAGTTGCTTACCCATCATTGTCTGTGGGGAAGGCAACGGGAAACCACGTCACTCATCTCATCCCCAGGGGCGTAAAGCCTATGAACCTGCCTTCAGGCAGAGCACCATCATCTCATCTCATCTCAATAGCAAAATCACCGTTGTCAGGAAGTTATTCCGCTCCAAGTTGCATGCTTGTTGACACGCCACTATGTTTTCTATGATCTTAGGTAAAATCTAGATTATCCTATAAAAGGTTAGTCGGGTTTGGTTGATCCAGACCCACACGAAGGTGGCGAATCATACTGTAAATGAACGGTTGCTATTATTAAATAGTGATGGTTAGTTGGCGGTGAGACCTGGTGGGCCGACAGCATAACATCATCCTGCATCATGATGACATCCAACCAGCTTCAATGCTGATTTTGTCGACTTGAAGCGTGCTCAGAGACTTGATCACACTACATAAATTCCATTGTCAGCAGAAGAAGCGTTTTTCCTTGTGACCTCCATCGTTTTGTCTAGAGAGGTAGAGGGTTCAGGGTAGTATAATCTAAATAGGCCTATATTAGCTTTTGCTGGCTCAGGTTGTACTGTACTTAGCCTAGTTGTTTATGCAGTGGCGTAGCCAAGGGGGTGGGTTTCGGGGGTTAAAACCCCCATTGGCCTAGGAAAAAAACTTTAAAGGTTTTTTATCCACTTAAATAAGAAAAACAAAGCAATTGCTTGTAGTAACAATTGTTTTTCTTATTTTATTCCCTTTGCTACTTTATTCCCTTTTTATTTACTGTAGGCTAGCACTGTTGGGTTGGTTTCCGAAAGGGTATCCGGCCAGGCCAAAAAAAACAACAACCTCCCATGAAAAATTCCTGGCTATGCCACTGTGTTCATGATTGTTACAACAGAAATTGAATATGCGCCATAAGCAAAATAAACTGTACAGTGTACAGTAGAGGCGAGCACTCCAAACGATCTTAAAATGGAATGTTTAACTATAAAGTAGGATTATTTAGGCCTATAAATGCTAAATTTCCTTGGATCATAATACCCGAACCCAAAAGTCAAAACAAACCATTTGGGTTGCAGATTGTTTATTGTCAAAGCGATTATCATTTAGCTGAAATTTATATTATAACAGTTTTTTGTCTTGTTATTTAATCGGGTGCAGAAATCTTGAGAAATGAATTCGTGGTCCTGACATTGCGTCGCTTATTGTGCGATGATCCAGGTGTAGAAGTAACTGATTCTTGCGCAGACGGACGGGTAGGATGGGTCGCACGAGGCCTCACCCCAAGATATCACTCCAGCAAGTTTGTTAGCGCACTCCAGAGGGCCACCACTGTCGCCCTGCAACAGCGATTGGAACATCATAAATTCACCAAACATATGATAGACAGACACGGTAGAACCGTAGAGAGTGACGAACGAGCGGTCGAAGGACGATCGTCGAGTGGCGAAGCGCCGTGCAGCGAAGGGCTTGGGGAGAGGATTGTGTCTCTCCCAACAGCGACATATTTTAAATTTCTACACTACAATGGTAGCATACTAGCATACTTTCATTTTAACCAAACTTCTCATAATTTCATTGCTGAAAGACATTGTTTGAGACTTCAATAAAAGTTCCTTTCACAATTTTGTTTCAAATTTGTTTAATTTCCATTCTGCATGTGACAGGCAGATCCATAGAATTATTTTTGACAACAATTTTTTCATTCCATCTAATTCGAGGAAGGCGTGATATGGAGAAAGGTAGTCTAGTCTAAAATAGCAGGACTTAATTATCGGAAGCAATAAACGTAGAGTATTTATAATCCCGCTGCGGTTATATCGGAGCTTCAGATTAAACCATAATCTCGAGTGCAGACTTGATCCATATAGGCCCTAACCACGCAGAGAATGAGTAACCTAGGCTAATAATAATTATCTGGTAAGCTACACTTAGCCTAACGAGCCCACCATATTAACACATAGGGCCTACCATAAACGGCTTCGACAAAAGAGTTTGCTCAAGTAGGAATAAAGCGATACCCAATCTGGATTGATTAATGTATCGATGCTAAAATTTTATCAACCGGTCGCCCAATGAGTTGGTTGTCCTTCTTTGCTCCACAAAATGATTATCAACGCAAAAACTATTTCCTGTCTTTGCGAGGCACTGTTTACGCCTCAACCGGGGAAATAATCCCGCGTTTTAGACTTCACCACACTTGCTTTGGAAACGTGTCAATAAGCATGGTATTTTAGAAATAACGATAGTTCAGTATCTTTAAATAAGTTATGCGAGCATTCAACTGACACTGCAAGCGCTTCTTCCCGGTGCCTGGACGCAGATGTGTCCGTCGTTGATGCGAGTTGCACCCCAGATGTTCATACAATTGGTATTCGTCAAGACATTCATTTGTGCCTGCTGCAAGGTCTGTGGAAGACCACCGACTGGAAACAAACGAACAATCGCATACATAGACTTAGGCCTATACGAAAACATCTAGAACTACTAAGCCTAACTAGTATGAATATATTAAAGTCTATGACATAGGCCTGTTAAATACGAGTCACGACCACAAGCAATTTAGAAATGTGAAGTTTTCGAGATTTATGGCTGTGCACAGTTATTTATACCGTGCATATACTGTAAATCTGAATCACTTTCACGATTTAGCCTTCCCCCAATTTTGTCTCTCATCATGTACTCACTATATTGTTCTTGGTATCGATGTTCAATGTCTAGTGTGCCCTGTAATTGAAGACTGCCGATTCCTTATATATAGAGCCGTAACAAATTGTTTCCTATAAGGCCCAATTTTATGTGCATTGTGTCATCAGTATTCTCTGAGGATCCACTTCACATCTCTAATACACCATAAGAAAACCCGGTCTGCTGGGGCAAGTCCCGCCTGTGGAATTGGGCCTTGTTGTCCCTGCTGTCCGAAAGGCAAAGAAAGCAGAGGATCTTGTTTAAAGCACATTGGAGACCAATAGGAGGCATCAAAATGTCAGGAATACATCAGGAATGCTAACATTTTGATGTCTCTTATGACTTCCCAGCCGTACTTATCAAGCTTTAAGCCGTCTAGCAAGGTTTTGGCGCAGCTGTAGTCCTCTTTGAGTTGCACCGCCACCAAGTGAGTCAGACGAAGAGACCGATATTTTTGAGCAGCCCGGCTTTGAGCTCCTGGATGAGCTGTCAGTGAAGAGGCGTAATCGTAATCGTAAACTCGAAATTTCTAAAGCGCCACTCGAAAGCCAAGCGCGGGGCACCAGCTTATTCACGAGCGCTGCGTTGAGTTAGAAGGGTTGTCCGTGAGAGTAGTCCGTGGTGGTCCGGGTCGCCGCTCGTTCAGGTTACGGACGATTCAAATTACCTCGAAAAGACCTGTCACGTTGTGAAAGAGGCAGGTAAAGCTCACATAGATAAGAGCAAGTATTGCCAAAAGCTTCTCTGACGAGACACGTTGAGTAATGAGGAGGGCCACTTGGCCGTCTGGATCCGCCCTCTTCTCGCACGCGTCCACTGTAAACTGATCGAACCTGGTTTGAAGAGATGTTTTCCGAAAAGACCGGAAGCACATGTATATAGCATGTGGGGCGCGGTGGTGTAGTGGTGGCGTCGTTGCCTTGAAGCCGGAAGGTTCGGGGTTCGAATCCACCTCGCCGCGTAAGGACCTTGGGCAAGTCCTTGACTCACAATTGCTCAGCGCTTCGGCGTGAAACTCCGATGCAGTGTCCGCTCTGCATTCGGGAGCGCCTCTGAGTAGAGAGAGCTTGAAGGGGCGCTATAACAAGTGCACATACATACAAACAAACAAACAAAATAGCAGTTGCTTTGACTGCTTCTGCTACCGCGCTGTGCTTGCATTTTGAATGATAATATGATTTAAAAATTCTCAAAACCTTACTGGACGAAGTTCGGCCACATCCAGCTATGAAGCAGGTTTCACCAGCAAAGCTTCCATCTGATGGAGTGGCGAGGTCAATTGGCTGGAGATTGTTGTTGTAGGACACAGCAGCGAAGCCCATTACAGCGATGTCGCTCGGATATCCAGGTGCGTTTCCATCGTACGCAGGATGCTACACGATGATAAATGTTGCATATACAATTATATGTGTATATAGGAATGCATATGTAGCCTGTGTAGAGGTGTGTGGACACATAATGGCCATCAGAGGGAGAGACAGACAGACACATGGATGGAAGAGAGAAACGGACAGGCGGTCAGGCAGACAGAATGACACTTGGACGGAAATTAGGCCTATAATAATAAAGGCATATGAATTTACTATGTGTTGGCGTAATATGAGTGTGTTGGTGTGCTAAGCACAGGTAGGGTATCATGCCCATGGTAAGGCCACACAGCTAGGAATGCAAGTGCTCAATATATTATAGGCCATGCAGCGCCGACCGAAATACAAGGTGATTCATAAAAAACGTTACTTTACATATTTTTACTGAAAATCCGTCAAATGTCTGGTTATGTCAACAAAATTTTAAGTGAAGATAGAGGATTTATTTCTGAACATTAAGAAATTTCAAATTACTGTTCGAATTGACCTCCTTGGGGAGTTACGCATTCGCGAAGACACCTAGGCCTACGTCACTGCGTGACTGATTCATCAATGATGCGCTGATCTATTTCGTCCGATGTCTCGACAAATCGACAATTCGACGGACGATAACTCGTTGACATCACATATTCGATATTTGTAATCATTTTCTTTCATGTCACTCTATCTCTTTTGGTCAGAATTTAAACGATGACTGTTGGGTGACCACAAAGTAGGCGCGACAAAATCAGGAGTTTCGGTTTCCAGTAACGCAACAGTCTCTCGAGCTCGGTGCGCACGAGCGCTATTCTGCCGGAAGATGAAATACTCCGTAATGTCATGAATATCTGGCAAAAGACCTTGTATTAGAAGAACATCTCTGTAATATTGTCTGTCCATTGACCTCACCACCTGATTCGACATGTTCGTACGACCAAGTGCAGAGATAGGGCCTACCACAAGGATTGAAAGTTGGTCGATTCCCCAAAACACAATTTGCTGGAACGTCCCTCTTCCGTGTACCGGCAGATATGTAAACGATGTCATCATGATTGTTAGTTATTTGTTACTGGGTGCTGCTACAGTAAACAATTTCTCATTAAGAGGCAAACCAGAAGAGATTGACTAAGCGTGCATGATACAACCTCAGTGGCTGACGGGAACGTTGGAATATTACTTGTTTGCCGATAATTATAGTCGAGAAGTCATTAGGTTCGTCATCCGCGATACGTCATTATAGTTTTGAGTGTGAAATAATTTATGTACCACTTGGCTAGAGCTTCAAAGGTCATTATTCTGAAATTTCATTAAAATTGATGGTCATCGACATGAGTTATGTTGACTAATATGTAGGGTAACGTTCTTTTATGAATCGCCGTATAGTAGGCTATTTAAGTGAACTGTAAGTAGTTTAGCACGCTCTGTCATAATCGCTTCCCTAGTTTCAATAAAGTGCTCAATAACTTCACCTGATTCTTCCAGTTCCTTCATCTACACCTCGATCGAGAACCCCGAATACTGGGCTATCGAGCCACATGTACGTTGAGCAATTGTGTTGATGCAATGATTTCAGTATGTATGCAATGTATGCGTGAAAACGATGCATGAATGTATGTAGGCCTATACATGCATGAATTCATGTAAATGCATGCATGTTTGCACACATATCATATATGTATGTAACTATGTATTTATATGTGTATGTATGTATGTATGTATGTATGTAAGTATGTATGTATGTATGTATCTATGTATGTATGTATGTATGTATGTATGTATGTATGTATGTATGTATGTATGTATGTATGTATGTATGTATGTATGTATGTATGTATGTATGTATGTATGTAAGTATGTATGTATGTATGTAAGTATGTATGTATGTATGTATGTATGTATGTATGTATGTATGTATGTATGTATGTATGTATGTATGTATGTATGTATGTATGATTGTATGTATGTATGACATGCATGTATGTATGTATGTATGTATGTTAGGGTGCATCAAAAAAAATTGTTGTTAAAAATTTTAGTTGTCTGGCATTTAATTGTGTTCCATTGCCTTAGAGAAGCATTGTGGTGAGAAAGAAAATTTTATTTTAAAATAGTTAGAGGTCCCACCGGCCCCTTGAAGTTTTGTTTGGTTTCCATTGCTTGTATCGTGGAAGACATGACAATTTTTTCAGTCAGTAGTCATTTCTAATTTGCATTAATAAAATAAACATATAAAATATTTTTAAACTGAAATAGAGTTCATTTTATTTGTTCAATCAATTTGGCAGTGGTTGGGGCACAACCCAGTAAAACAATACTATCTGAAAGGTGAGACGGTTAAATATTTAATATTTAATTAATCAATTAGAACATTTGATTTAGGGTGTTAGAAATCAATGGAAACTATTGCATTATTATAGATTCGGTTTCTTACTTGTACTTAATTATCAAAGCCATATAACATGCATTGAATTGTCTGCCATTAGGACCCAATTCGAATAACTCCGTACTTAGATGAGTATGTGGTTTCTTTTTGGGCCGGGCCCCGATGCAGAGTCTGAGGTTTTTGACAAGGTAGCGGGAGCTGAGAGACTGGTGACAGCAGTGTCAAATCATCTATGCTGCTGTAATTGTTGCCCAATTTATATATTTTCATGCATTGCAAATGAGAAGAAAAGGACTTTTCACTGATTTATATTTTACAAGATAATTTTTCAGAGTATAACATTATTGGCTAAAGTGATTAATTTGCTATTTTGTCTCATTTGGATCGTTAAGCTTATACCACATGCATTGCCTGACAGGGTGCAATCTGGGTCTATGATGCAACAATCAGAGGTACTCAGTTGCTCACCTGCAAGCAGGTTTTAAAATGCATTGCAATCTAGTGCCAACACCAATTTTAAACAGCCAAGGAAGTAGGTCTACCTAAACAAGTGATCACCTTAGCCAGGAACAAGTTGAATTTCTATCTGACTATTATCATGAGTTTGCTGAGCTATCACTTGTTTATTTGTCTGCTTTGAAAAGTAAAGTGACCTTTAGAAGATCTGGTGCTCTACTCAAGGCATAGTACATGGCTGTGTTGATCTATAGCCTTAGCATTGCTCTTTGCGAGTCGAATGTCGCAAAACTGCTGCGATGCACTACAACCAATAACTCTCAAAGACCCAGAATACATACATTTGCAACCTTCATCACTCATGTGTATTGTGTATGCCACATACATATACATTCTTATGTAAGAAACCCTGTGTGCACCTTGGAATGGTCTACACCTGTACAAGCCGTTACCGGAGTATCAGGTTGTTGACAAGGTTATTTCTCAATTTGCAACTTGAGCATTACATGTAAATCAACATCTTTAGCATCTCACTTACACGTGAGAAATTGGTTCTGAAATGTTCAAATAGTTCCTATGCAATATTCATTGAGTGTGTACCTTTTGGAATGAGACACTCTAGCAGATGCCTTAATCAAGCTCAGACCAATTACTTATCTGCAAGTCCAACTCAATCAATTTGGCAGTGGTTGGGGCACAACCCATGACTTCCATCATCTATTAATGTTTCAACACAACTGTGCATGCAACCTTGTTCAAGTGAATTAATGGTTCGCAATGTACCATCTTGAGTTTGATACCAGGCTCTCAACCTTCCTGTCAATGAGTGTTGCACTCCAGCTGCTTACGTTTCACGTGCTAAAAAATGTTGAGGTAGTGAATGTTGTAAATGATGGGGCTGAACTAGAGGTAAAACCAACGTAGGACTTTGTCGAAGCCACTCAATTAGAAGAGCACTTCAATATAATTTAGAAAAATCTGTGATCTAAAAAACTAAATTGCAAAAATGAAGAGACTATTGTATTTCTGCAACAGTTAACCACTTATAAGAGCAAACTATTCATCAACAAACACTGGCTAGAGGCTACATATTGTATAAATATTTTTATTTTAATGGTTTGCTTTTCGTATATTTGACATAAGCTTACAAATGTAATATGAGGTAATTCGAAAATCCAGCTGCTTGAATATATTAGGATTTTTGCAATGTTATTTATAAATATTAATTTAAAACACTGTAACAACATTGAATTTGATGTTTAGCATTGTTCTAGTCATAGAATCATTGGAACGAAGCAATTATGCTTAATATCACAAAAAAGGATTTGCTCAAACTTGCATGTTCGAGGCTGCTCAAATCAATGTTTGAACACATGGGTGGAGGGACCTCTAAATATATGCAGATTTCAAAAATCTTTTCACCCAATTTAATCTTGATCACAATGGAACAAAATCCAAACCCAGACAGCTCATTTTATATACTTCAAAATTTTGCAATGCATTTGTGATGCACCCTAATGTATGTATGTATGTATGTATGTATGTATGTATGTATGTATGTATGTATGTATGTATGTATGTATGTAGGTATGTATGTATGTACTATGTAGGTATGTATGTATGTATGTATGTATGTATGTATACATGTATGCATGTATGTATGTATGCATTATGTATGTATGTATGTATGTATGTATGTATGTATGTATGTATGTATGTATGTATGTATGTAAGTACGTATGTACGACATTGTACGTATGGATGTATGTACGTACGGTATGTTTATATGTATTTATATATATATATGTATGGATGCATATAAAAATGAATGTATGTGTGTATCAATCAATCAATCAATCAATCAATCAATCAGAATAAATTTGCGCCCCTTCAAGGTACCTACTCAGAGGCGCTCTCGGGCGAGATCAAGCGAAAAAACAGTCTTCAACAGTTTGTGAAATTGAGGACAGTTTGGGAGATGTCGCATAGTCAAGGGAAGCTCATTCCAGATTGTTGGACCAACCACAGAGAACGAACGACGCTGCATTGTCACAGAGCGAGTAAAAGGAACCAATAAGTCACCATGGACATCAGAGCGCTGTGCGCGCCAGCCTATGCAAGTGGAAAGGGGGGAGGCAAAACACACACAGGTAAGAAGGTGCCCAGCCTGATAAGCTTTGCCACACCAAAGATGCAATTCTAAATGAGATGCGCTGCGGGAAAGGAAGCCAGTGAAAGACCTCGCGCATATATTGGGATACACGGTCGGACTTGGTGAACCCCCAGTAAGTCACGCGGTAGCCCGGTGAACCCTCTCCGAACCTCTCAATCCGAGCCCGCGGGAGGCCAGCAAACATGGAGGCGCAGTAGTCGATCCGCCCCTACCGACAGCACCTTAGTGGCGTTGACTGTTTAAGGACCTAATAAATAAGATCATAATTCAGTTACGGTGTGCTTGAAATCAATTAGGAGAAAAATACTAATTTTCCTAAAACAGTATCGCGCCAGTATACGATATATCTAGCTATATTATACATACATATATATATGTGTGCGTATATATAATTATATATGTATTGTTATATACCCTGTTTAGGAAGTTGAGATCTCTGAGGACACAAGTGGCACAGTTTGTAACTGTGCAATCAGTGGAACCGCCAAGAATAGAGTAGACGCCACTGAAAGAATAAGGCACAGTCGCACAGGCAATATAAATTCAATGGATCTGATGTTTGATCAAGCTAATTGGGCATAAGGAAGCTACAAGTGCTATCTGGAAACAATTGCATTTAGAATTAATGTATTATTATCTATCACATGGACAATAATGTACTTAAGGGACTATATTCGCATAATCCTTTAACGCCATATATATATATATATTTATATATATATATGTATATATATATTTACAGGGTTGCCAAAAAAGACCCCTAGTTTTTTGCCAATATCTTAGCCAAAACTAAGAATGTCGGAATGACATTTTGCAGGCGTATAGACAATTCATATTTACACACGATGGCCAGATTTCATCAAAATATTTAAAACAGAACAAAAGTTATATCACTTTTAGCGAGGCCACCCACCGTTTTTTGACGATTCAAAAAAGTAACGCAGCAAAAAGTAATAAAAAAACAATTTTTATTATGTCTTATCTCAAATAGGCCTAACTGTTGTAAAATAAACTTGATAGTGCTTCACAACTTGTGTTCAATGTGCCCACGACCAGTGCTAAAACTTCTTTTGAGTCTCTTTGCAAAGTTCTTGATGGCTCTGTTGATGCGTTCAGAAAAATTAAAGACATTGAAATCTTTTCAAATTTAAACTGTAAACAAGTCCACATAAGTTCATGTTGAACGACATAACAAAATTAAAATCTAATAAGAAGCTAAGACCATAGATGTGCACTAAATTATTGCAATTTGTACTTAAAATTGTTACTTAAAAATATTAATTATAGGCCCAAGAATTTTAGTTCAAAATGACTCTTACAAATTTCATTTCTTGTAGGGACCTACTACATGTATTTCTCAAATGAGGACTTAAACAATTACATAATGACACTATAGTTAGCTGAATCCTTGAGAGTACGGTGAAAACGTATGAAATATGAGACAAAAATTAAATTAAGGAAAATAATAATAGACAGTAAATAAATAAAAGTTACATGAAAAAATTAAAAGACGATAATAACGATGACAAAAATAAAAAACGAAAAAATTACGTTTTTGGGGAGAGAATAAAAAACGGAAAAACGTTTTTTACAACTATGATTTTAACGTCTCTAATATTCAGCAAAAGTTCTCACTTCCTAAGACAATCTAATCTAATATGAGCATGTGCAAAGCGCTTCTCACAGCAGAACTATTCGGATGCGCTCTCAATTATACTCCGCAGTCGATCGAGTCGTGTGCTATGATCGACTTGACTCGGCCGGTGTCACGAAATAGAGTATCCCCGTATTAATTGTATCCCCCAAATTAAAAAAAATCGAAAAAAACGATTCCGCGTATATTTTTTGGCAAACTAATTTTCATCTGCTTTGTTTTGAACAATGACACTAACAGGTATGTTTATTCCAACTAGATAATTTGTTTTGCCCTGTTTTTAGAGCACTTAAAACATCTAAAACACTTAAGAACACTCAGAGTCACTAAATAAATTCGAGTAGCCCTTATCTGAGCATTGCTTAGGACACTTCAAACAATTAGAGTAACTTTAAATTTTGATTATAGCATAATTTTTTTATTATGCGCATTTTTCCAAAAAGGGGATAGAATGGTTTATCCCTCCAGATAGTATAGACCGGTTAATTCCATCCGTGGGGATAGATTAATTCATCCCCCCGGATAGCTTTCAGGGGGGTTACTCCGTTTCGTGTCACCGGTGATCGATTCGATCGACTTCGTCGACTGGAACTGTAACCTCTGGCGATTGATGCATTATTATAATCCCGAGGCCAAATCAGACTATACTCGTGACTGTTATGGACATTCAAATGTTACCGTACGCGAGTTCGTAGACCATACAGTGATACGAGTACGAAGCCTTCACTTCCCTGTTAAACTTGCCTGTAAAACTCATACAGATTTTAGAATCTATTTTTACCCCAACCAATCAACTTACGCTGTCTCACCAATGTCACCATCCCTTTCTTAAAGTGTCAACAACTCAAC
>OX457040.1:50520637-50633137 GCA_949752735.1 Lumbricus terrestris | reverse complement strand
ATTTCGACAGGGCAAAATTCTGACAGGGCAGCATTTTGGTAGGGAAAAAGCTTTGGCTGGGCAAAATTCTGGTAGGGCCAAAGTTATGGAATGAATTTTAAAATAGGCTACGTCTCTTGTGTTTATGAGGCAAGTTCCAGACAAATTCAAGGAAACAATTCTGTAGCTGTTTACCCACAGTGTGTATACAACTGTACAATATAACAGCATATAGGGCCTATGCCCAACTGTCGATTTATTGCTTTTCAAATGAAGCGCAAGCATTTGCGTCAACAATAGACCTATATGCCTGACTCAGTAACTTTATTTGCTGAACTTGTTGCTTTCGAAATGCTACTCGAAAGAAGATTTGCAGTGCTTGACTAAAATTAAGTCAGAGAGATTAGTACAGTGTGTGCCATAAAGAAGATCCCTTGGTTTCTTACCAATACCTTGGCCAAAATTAGGAATTTTAAAATGAAATTTTACAGACTTAAAGCTAATTCATATTTACACATGATGTCCAGGTTTCGTTAAAATATTTATAACAGAACAAAAGTTGTATCACTTTTAGCGAGACCACCTACTTTTTTAGACGATTGAAAAACATGACACAGTTAAAAAGTAACAAACACGATTTTATTAAGTAACATCTCAAATCATTGGTGCAAAATAAACATGTTATTGACAGAAAGGCTTTATTATTATTTAGAAAAGAAACAGGTATGCCTACCAGCATAGCTGCACGTCGCTGTGGCATCATTTAGTAAGATGACTGCCAAGTTGGTAAATTATAAAATAATTTTTCAGTTTAACAATTTTTTTATTAAAATAATCAATTCGAAAATTCTATTAAATTAAAACGCCCAATGTGGCAATGGCTGACAAAAAGTTGTATTAATACATTTCATGAGCAAGGTGTTGGAGATAAAGCTATAATCGCACTTACTGTGATAAGCAGTGACGGTCTCACTAAAAATGATGTAACTTTGGTTCTGTTTGAAATATTGTGGTGAAATCTGGCCACTGTGCATAAATATGAATTGTCTTTAGGCTTGTAAAATTTTATTTAAAAAAAACTTCTGGCCAAGATATTTGAAAAAACCTAATGGCCCACCCTGTATAAGATTTATAAGATTTGCTTTCTAAATGTCAAAAAGTGTTCGGTTTATGGCTTTGCCCATCTGATCCTCTAATCAGCCAACCCTAATAGTATAAGAAGATTAATATTATGGCAAGCACAGTAGCGCAAAATTATGGACTATGCAAGCCTGTACTACCGAGCACTAGACTCGCCCTCCAGTAGCCCAGCCCCCCCTAAAAACTGAAAACTATATGCAGGATATTTCGGCCGAATGACTAAAAAGAAGAAAAAAGGTAGTCAGAAATTTTGGCGGCAGGAAATGGAAAATTTTCCGCGGGGAGTTCAGCCCCCCAAAACTGAAAACCTGGCACCGCCGCTGTCGCCCTCTGCCCTGGTTACTTGTGGGACTGCCCTGGCTATGCCCTGGCTACAAAAAAAATAGGTATATACGTATATAATATATAGGTATAAAAGAATTATATTTAATTATATAGGTATATATGGATTTATATAGATATGTATAGATATGTATAGGTCTAATGGTATAAAAATATAAATATATATATATAGATAAATGGGTATGTATATATGCATAGGTACATAGTTACATGGGTATATAGAGGTATATATAGTTATATAGGTATATATAGGAATATATACAGGTATATAAGAATTATATGAATTATATAGACATGTAGGTATATATACAAATATATAGGTAGTTATATATATAAATATATGGGTACGTATATATATACACATATGTATATAGTTACATAGGTATATAGGTTTATGTATATATAGTTTTATAGGTATATATAGGAATATATATAGGTATATACTATATAGGTATATATAGGCATATACACTGTGTCCGGAAAAAAGGGACCCATTTTGTAAATATGAAAATAAATAGTAAATATTGACCGATTTTTACAATTCATACACCCTTTTTATCCTAACATATGTGTCCAACAATTGTGAAAATATAAAAGTTCCAGTCTCAATAATGACGTCATAATGACGTCATTTGCATAAAAATTCAAATTTAAGAGATAAGTGCACAAAATTAGCCAACATTTCAATTTTTTTAAGATGTTATTTATCAATAATAAATGTTAGTTTACTTTTATTTTTATATCTGAATTATATCATACTGCAATTTGTGCTCAAAGTGTCCACCTTCGGCCTCAATGCAAGCTCCACAATGGTCGCGCTAATAGCCAACAGCAGCATCAATAATTAACCAGCTTATCAAAATTCTTCCATGCAGTCATTAACAATTCGCTCACGAAGTTCTTCAATGTCTCTTTTTCTTGTCATGCACATTATCTCCTGCAATAGTCTCCAAATTTTATAATCAACTGGTTTTAAGTTCGGGCCGTTTGGCGGTAAAAGATTATAGGTGGAATGAAATCTAGAGTCTCCTTAGTCAACAGTTTAACGAGCTCAGTGAGCTGGATTAATTATCATCTTTTTGAATTGTTTATAAATCCGAGTATTCCCGGATATTAGGCATCAATTTTATATGGAGCAGACAATTCCTGTAATGAGCTGCATTTATTTTCACTCCTGGTTCAATTAAATGAATTTCCGTTTTACCAAGGGCCAATATACCAGCCGAAACCATGCATACTGGCCGGCTAAATGAACTTTGATGCAAATGACGTCATTTTGACGTCATCATTGTGACTGGGACTTTTGTATTTTCACCAATATTAGATAAATATGTCAGGATTAAAATGCTGTTTGAATTGTGAAAATTGATGAATGTTTACTATTTATTTTCATGTTTACAAAATGGGTCCCTTTTTTCCGGACACAGTGTATTCATAGGTATATACAGGTATATATATATATTATATAGGTATATATGTATGAATAAAGGTATATATAGGCCAATAAGTATATAGGTATACAGGGTGCACCAAAAAAAGTAATCCCCTACAGTTTTTGGCCTATATCTTGGCCAAACTTGCGAATTTTAAAATGAAACTTTGCAGTCTTAAAGGCAATTCATATTTACGTGCAATGGTCACATTCCAACAAAATATTTCAAACAGAACAAAAGTTATATCACTTTCAGTGAGGCCACTCACCGTTTTTTGACGATTCAAAAACGAAACGCAATTTTTTAAAGGCGTTTTGCTAATTTCATGGCCAGAAGTAAGAATTTCAAAATGAATCTTTACAGGTTTAAAGACACTTCATATTTACACATGTTGGCCAGATTTCATCAAAATATTTCTAACACAACAAAAGTTATACCACTTTTAGTGAGGCTACCAACCGTTTTTGACGATTAAAAAACGTAACGTAACAAAAAATAACAAAAACGTGATTTCATCAAGTCATATCTCAAATAACTGTTTTGAACTGAATTTGATAGTGGTTCACAACTTGTGTTCGATGTTCCCACCAACAGTGCCAAAACTTCTTTCATCATCATCATCATCATCATCATCATCATCATCATCATCATCATCATCATCATCATCATCATCATCATCATCATCAAAAACACTTTTTAAAAAAATTCCCATAAAAATTGTAATTGTAAGAATTGAGGCTGTCATCTTAATATAATGGCTCAGTTTTCAATGCTGATACTCATGGTTTAAGTAGTAAGACTTCAGAGCATCGCATCCTAATTACTTACAATATTCTGACAGTTTGGAAGGATAAAATACAAAATTATTCTCTTTTACCAATTATTTAATTTGGATGTTTATAAATAGCATCAATCATTCTATTTCTTATTCAATTTTGACGATTTTATATGCTCTTGGTTAATTAAATTTTAACCTTGTGGCCTCTTAATGCCCTTATGTCCTCTAACTAAGAAAAAGTAGCCCTCACATCCATCGAACAACAACAAAGTGACCCTAAAGTCAAAAAGGTTGAGAATCACTGGTATATATGTAAGTAGGTCTAAGCATGTATATATATATAAATGTATGTATGATGGTAGGCATGCACATGCATGTATGCATGCGTCCATGTATGTTTGTTAGTCCAGCATGCACACCCACAGTTCAATTTCTGGGTTCCAATGAACAATGATAGAAACCGCCGAGGATACCCACCCCCGCCCAGCCCACAGCCGCCACGCAAGCTTATCGCACCTGTTCACCTCAATCCTTCCAGCTAGACAAAGACCCGCCTAGGTTGGGTTGCAAGAAGGGAGAGGGCTGTGGAGGGGTGGGGTGAATACCCGTAACTGGACATCTGGATAGCATGAGTTGCATCGCTAATTATCAATGGGGTGGTGGATGTCGGGGACTTAGGGTGGGTGGCGCGCCGGAGCGGGGTATGGAAAGGAATTAGGTGGTGCTTGGTGGGATTGGGCTGGAGTGGGGTTGCGATGGAGCCGAGTTGAAAACAAAGTAAAACAGTATTTTTTCCATAAACTCCGTATGTTGAAAATTTCCCAATTTGGGTTGGGATGCAGCATAGGATGGAGTTTTGGGTGTGGTGGACCAGGATTTGTGTGGGTAAAAGTGGAGTGAGGTGGGTACGGTTGGGGTATGTAATACGGCGGAGCCGGGTTGAAAATAAAAGTTAAACATTATATTTCTCGTGAATTTCGTGTGTTTAAAATTTTGCTCATATATGTCTTGGTGTAGCGGGGAAATATCCGTGGCGGTCAGTGTTCATTCGAAAATTTATATAGCCCTCTTTCAAGCAAAAACTTTCCGTGGCGGTCAGTGTTCATTCGATAATTTATATAGCCATCTTTCAAGCAAAAACTACTCAGAGGCGCTCCTAACTCCAGCGCGCCGAAAAAGATCAGTTTTAAGTTTTTTAAGGAAGAATCCTGGTAGATTTTCAGAGTGTAGGCGTAGCTCAAAATGAAGGCCATTCCAGACCACTGGACCAACCACAGAAAAGCTCGATTCTTCAAAGTAGCAGTACGAGCAAAAGGAAATAAGAGGACTCCCTTATCAGCAGAGCGTAGCGGACGACGTCCTTTGATACCAATGTCAGGCAGCATAGCTCTCGGAGGTAAATTGGGGCGAGGGCCGCGAGGCCCTGACAACATCGCCATACCAATGCAACTACCTGAACTCAATACGCTGGCAAATCGGGAGCCAGTGAAGAACCTCCAACATGTATTTATTTATTGCCAAAGAAACAAAAAGAACATGTGTACAAGTAGTAGATACACAGAAATGGTCTCTGAGCAACAGGAAGCCCGGGAAAAGCTAAGAGCTTATATCAACCTGGCTCCTAAATTACAGTCAACGATCCATGTCACACAGTTGTAAGCAAAAATGTTCTGTTGAGACCATAGGAATGTTAGCACTGGCCAATATTGTACAGCAAATAGGAACATAATCAGTACAAAATAATTTTTTTAAAATTGAAACACGGGTGCAATACCTAGCCTAGTAAAAAGGAGATATGAAAACGGAATTAAGAAAACAAGACCCGAAACTAAAAAGAAATGGGAAAAGAAAGGAAATTTATAGCAAAAATTATAGTTTTCGCAACCCCCACCGTGGCCCCATGGTGGTAGAGTTTCGCCAACCACTACACCAGGTGACTCTGATGGTCCTCTGTCTAGGTACAAAGTTTCAGAGGAATTGCCAAAAAAGTGAAATTTTGGGGGTTTCGCCCACACCCTGGCCCCCATGGTGGTAGAGAATCGCCAACCTCTCGTTGGGGTGTCTCATGCCGAGACCTACACAGTAGTTAAGGTTTGGAGTGAAAAGCTAAAAAAAACTGTGGAAATGCATCCCGGTCAAACAGACAGACAGACAGACACACAGACACACAGACAGACACACAGACAGACAGACAAACATAATCTTCTTTTTATTTATATAGATAGACTATCGTCTGCTGCGACATTTTTATTTTGCGCATCCTTGTCATTATAAACTGCTACGGCTAGATGCTCCTATTCAGACGCATGCAGTTACATGCCCAGCATAATTATGTAATTTCAGATGCGACTAGACAAGAGGGTCTTTCTGACTTACTTATTCGCACATTCTTACTAAAACTGTTGGCAAATTCTTTTACAATCAAATATTTTTCTTATATCTTCTCGTGGAGCATCTCCCAATAATGGTGCCTAATTTACACCCTCCCCTCGCCTCTTGAAACCAAGATTTCGTGAGACAACCAACCACCGTCTGGCGACAATCGCCAAATCACGCTACGTCGAACAGTGAAAGGTTTGGGTATCGATGTCGTTGCTATCATCAACATCATCATCATAATCATCATCGTCAACATCATCATCATCATCTTCATCATCGTCATCATCTTCATCTTCAGTATCATCGTCAAAATGATATAAGTATAATCAGTATCGTAATCAGCGTCTTCATCGCCATAATCATCTATTCGTGTAGGATATATAGTATATATTCATAGTGAAAGGTTAATATTAGAACTAACAACACTTACAACTAGTCCTAAACAAATAACTATTAACCCTCAGTCTACCAAGCTTTTTTGTTATCATGATCATCATCATTATCGTCCTCATCAGCAGCTCCATCATCATCCCCTTTATGAGCTTAATATTCCCCATCACCGTAATATTTATTTTCATCATCATCTTCATCTTCAGTATCGTCGACAAAATAAAAAAAAGGTAAGTTTAGTTTTGCAGCTTCTGACTTTTCTGGTTATGAAATGATGACTTATGTCTTAACAGCTACATACATGCATACATACATGCATACATATATGCATACATGCATGCATGCATATAAATATACTTACATACATAATTACATATATTTTATTATGCATGCATGCATGCCTTCGTACATACATTTATATGTATATATATTTACAAACATACATGCATACATACATACATACATATATACATACATACATGTGTATACACATACATACATATATACATACATACATACATACATACATACATACATACATACATACATACATACATACATACATACATACATACATACATACATACATACATACATACAAACATAATCTAATATTCTGTTCATGCATAAGTACGTGCACGTTTGTGGAATCAAAGGGTCCCCAGGTAAAAATTGTATAATTTCGAGGTCGATGCATCTATTTTAAAACCTAAATAAATCATTTTGTGCAGAAATGAATGCTCTATCCATCGGTGTATTGCAAGTAATGATATCTCAAACCAATCCCAAAATCCAGGGGTGTCAACCACCCCCTTGGTTGTCCATGGTACAAAAAAGCTTGGTATACCCTGAGGGTTAATAGTTATTTGTTTAGGACTAGTTGTAAGTGTTGTTAGTCTTAATATTTTAACCTTTCACTATGAATATATACACGAATAGACATACATTGCACGCCATAAATCATAGTCGGATACTTTTGAAAAATTGTTTCTATTCGTTGTATCATATCAAGACAATGTACATTGTGTCCGGATAAAACGTAGCCCCCACAAAAGTCGTCGTTATCGTCATCTTTACCATCGGCATCATCATCAGTATCCTTTTCATCTCCTCAATCATCCATCATCAGCAACAGCATCATCATTGTCCGCTCTTCCATCATCATCATTATCATCATCACCATCATCATCGTCGTCGTCATCATCATCGTCATCATCATCACCACCACATAGTCATCATCACCATCATCATCATCATCATCATCATCATCATCATCATCATCATCATCATCATCATCATCATCATCATCATCATCATCATCATCATCATCACCATAGTCGTCATAATCACAATCATCATTATCATCATCTTCATCATCGTCGTCGTCTTCGTCGTCTTCGTCGTCTTCATCATAATCATCATCGTTATCATCATTATCATCATCATCACCATCATCATGATTGTCGTCATCGTTGTCAAAATTATCACCATAAGAGCCGTCGTCGTCGTTATCGTCATTCTCACCATCATAATTTTCGTCACCACCATCAAAAGAACATCATCGGCATCATCATCAGTATCATCATCATGTCCTCAATCATCCATCAACATCATCATTATTGTCACCTCCACCACATCTACCACCACCACAACCTCCACCAACACCTCCACCAACACCAACACCACCTCCACCACCACCACCACCACCACCAGCAACAACAACAACAATAACTGCAACAACAATACCATCATCGTCATCATCAACATCATCATAATCGTCGACATCATCATCATTTTGTAGCTACAATGATCGTCATCATTGCGTTCTGACGGTATTTAGGATGGTGGTGAGGACTGTGTAAGGCATTGCCAAAGTATTAATGTGGTCATATCAAAGTGAAGGGTCCTAGTATCTTTTAAACAGACTAGAAATAATTAGTTGGGTAAAAGCAGAGTGAAGACACGAAATTGGAAAGAGGGGTATTTGAGCGAATCACGCTTTTCTGGAAGAAATTGAAGGTGGTGGAAGGAAAGCAGGGAATAATCAAATTATTTCGGGAGGCAACCTGTATCACTGACTGTTGTGTCAATAATTTAAAAGAACCCGTCAAAGACAAAACACTGTGAAAGCATCTCATATAACATATAGAACACACAATTTATTACGTGGTTGAAATACAAATACATGGAAACTAACTAGACCTACTTCAATGTATCTCAGGTAGTATTTCAAATACTTTGTTTCCAAATGAACAGCTTTAAAAAAGTTAAGATAGAAAGGCAATTAGTCACTAAACCTATAGCAGCATTTGCAGCTTTGATTGTAATCGTTTGCTATTGAACTACATTATTTTACAACCCTTAAACTACATTATTTTACAACCCTTATTATGAGCCCACTATTATTTAATTCATTTATTTATTCATTCATTCATTCAAGAATTTATATAGCGCTTCTTCAACGGGACTGCTCAGAAGCGCTCCCGACTTCAGCACGACAAAACGGAAAGTTTTGAGTTTAATAAAAAAGTGTTTCAGTAAGAACCCCAGGAAGCAGACGTAGCCCTGTGTGAGCCCATTGCAGACAACTGGGCCGATTACATGTGTCGTTGAGGTGACTGGTTTATTTGGGTGCAGGGTCGTAGCATCTGACCACCGTTGATAATTAATGAGGCTTGTACGGTTTCGTTTGACCCCCGCTGCCTGGATATTGTTTATCCGATTGACCTGTAGCCCCAGAGGGAGATCTGGACTGTAACTATGCAACCCCTCATGCTTCAGCAGAGATGTGCGTGTGTGTGTGTGTGAACGCGCGCGTGCAGGATGTACGTGTGTAATGACGTAGAGACAGAGGCGCAGTGCTTAATCTTGTACCATACTGTGTGGGAGGGAATCAAGGAAGTTTGGGAGATACAAACGAAAGTCCGGTGGACTTTAACCCAGGCGCGTAGCGCAGGGCAGGAGAGGGTTTGAGACATGCATACATACATACATACATACATACATACATACATACATACATACATACATACATACATACATACATACATGCATACATGCATACATGCATACATGCATACATGCATACATGCATACATGCATACATACATACATACATGCATACATGCATACATGCATACATGCATACATGCATACATGCATACATGCATACATTCATACATGCATACATGCATACATGCATACATACATACATTCATACATAGATACACACATCAATATATATTTATACATCATGATGTACAAACAATTGTCAAACATGTGTGTAATCGTGTATGAATGTATGTAAGTTCGTATGTATGTTTGTATACTTGTACGTATACTTGCATGTGTTGCATATTTTTATGTATGCGTGTCTGGATATATTTAAGTGTTCAGTATGCATGTATGCATGCGTGTAGTTTTGCTTTTATTCATGGGCGGAGTTTATCAGGGGCTAGCCTCCAAGAAGACCAATAGTCATTTTTTGACCGTGTAAATGGTATCGTTTTTCGGTCTTAGCCCTCCAAAAAAGGTCATCAACTTTTTCGACCGGGAAATACATAGTCATTTCTGTGAGATTTTAACTTGACGACTAAAAAAAGAAAGGTCATCAACTTTTCGAGCCGACAAGAGAAAATATTTTCGGCGCCGCTCGTTCTCGACCAGCTTTTCAGTCCCTCAAAACGGAAACCAAACACCGCCCCTACTTTTATGTGCATACGTTGGTGATATATGAATGTATGCATGTATGTTTGTATGTATGTTTGACAATGCTTGTGTGTATGTTTGTGTGTATGTGTGGATGTATGTATAATATACACACATGCAGGGCCGTTTTAAGGAATTTTGGGGCCCTAGGCACAAACACTAATTCTAATTCTATAGGTCTAATTCTAAGCGTATAATTTTATAACCATATGAGTCTCATCTAGTCCCCCTCTTTTTGAGGGAAATCAAGGTTTCTGGAGGACGGATAACTTGATAAGGAGTATTTGCCGGTCGGTCACTGAGACGCGTGGCGCCGAGTGGGGAGGGGCAAGGGGAGGGAATGTACCCCTCCCCACCATTTTGAATTTTTACATTGCAATGGCAAATTTTAGGCAGACATTTTATCAAAATTCCTCGACTACTGCAGTGCTGACCTGAATAGTCTAAGACTTCAATAAATATTCTTACAACCACAATTATTTCTTTATCAGTTTCCACAATGTAATGGTAGCATATTGTAAGCTCAGCTGCAGTCTTAACAAAATTACTGTATTATTTCAATGCTAATAAAAAGAGTGGTTGAAAATTTTCATTAGTATAATATTATTATTATTACCATAATAATTTCTTTGCGTATCAAGTTTTGCAGCTCAGTTCTGCCTCCTCTGGACCACTACCATTGTAGTACGGTATAATGAATAACTGCAGACAAGTGTATAGTCCAAGCCCGACTTCCTTGAACTAGAATTATTTTATTCTCGTTGCTCAAAAAGGTCCATAGCATTGCTGACCAGGACACAGTTAGGCCTATCAAAATTGTTACAAATGTTACACAAACCAAGGAAGAACTACCAAAATCGGGAAGCCATGTAGAAGAGTAGTAGACTATAAGGATCAATGCTATTTTTCTAAGTGTTAGTTGTAAAAAATAGTCTTTGTAAAAATATTAACAGTAAACTATTCTCATTGTAATGTGATAGTGTCATATACTATATTAGTAGATTTTATCATTATAATCACATGATAGTAAAAAAATATCACGGTAGCCTATATTATTTGAGCTCAGGTATTACAATAATGCAAACAGCAACTATAAATTATTATTGTTTGATCAATTGTTAGGGAAGTCACTTCTAGGTGGAGCTCCCCCAGGAAGATGCCTAGATCAAACACTGAACGTAACACGATTTCGGCCTCAATCTTTCAGTCTCAGAATATAGAGTTTTGCATTCATGCCTTCTATGTGCATGTGTGTAATTTTTTTCCATAATAGGCTATAGGCTAGTATGCTGCTGACACGTAGAGCTAGCACAGCAAGCTTTGTGGTACGCAGTGTAAAATAAATGTAAGTTTAACATACGTCAAACTTCGTAAAACATGTTGCTAATTTGTTATGCGATATAGTATGTTTGGGTCGCCGCGGGGGCAGGGGCGTGTTTAACATAGGTCCATTCGGTGCGGTGCACCGAATGCCCTTGAGCAGAGAGCTTTGTTGCTATATAATTGGCCAAATGTCTTATGCTAGTGCAGCGAGTCTGTGTTACTTAGGCCCAAACCTTTTGTAAAATCAGTAAGTGTAAGGAAACATTAATTAAAAGTGTAGCTACCATAAAAACCCTATAGGATGATATAAATTTCTTTGTGATTATAATTATACTTATTACACGTGGCCGTAGCTTTTGAAAAACAAACGGCCGCTCGAGCGACACTGTGCCCCTGCGGCAACACTTTGCACCGACACTCGAAGTACCTTAAACACGGCCCTGCGCGGGGGCCCCCCTGTTGCGTGGGGCCCTAGGCATGTGTCTCGCGTGCCTAGGCGTTAAAACGGCTCTGCATACATGCATATACATGTATGCATGTATGTCTGTATGTGTGTTTGACAATGCTTGTGTGTATGTTTGTGTGTATGTATGCATGTATGTATAATATACATGCATGCATACATATGTATGTATGTACCTATATACATTGTATATAGGTACATACATACATAGCACTCCCTTGACGAATTGTCATTGGATATGTGAAAACGTCCTAGAACACAAATCTTGTAATGCAAAGTTGCCGAAATCCGGCTGTAGGCTACATTGGCTAAAAAGGCTCATAGTGATACGTAAGTTTTTTTACGTTAGGTTACCCCAATAGAAATAAGTATATTGAAATTCAAAATAACTTTTTAAAAAAAATAGCTACATCAAATCATGTAGAACAAACTTATAAACAAATTCACGAAATGCTAACTTTTAGTAACTTATAGCACAAAAAGTTGCACAGCAGTTTATGTGCTTGGGTCCGAATGGATTCCACTTGGTAGGATGAGGGTCAAGTGTAGAGACAAGGATAATATATGTTAAGCCTTTTCATTATTCCTAATGATTTAGCAACCCTATTTTTGACTATTGTGAGAATGCCAATTATCGAGATGGTCATTCAAGATGCCCGAATATTTAATCTGAAATACAAGTCTAATGGGGATATTAGGCCTAATTTTGTAGCGCTACCCTTTTTTCTATAGGAACATTTATCCTGGGATTTTTTGTCCGGTGACATGGGGCAAATGTCCATGGACAAAATGTCCCGGAAAAAAGTCCCCGGACAAAATGTCCAAAAGTGTCCCTGTACAAAAAGTTTCCGGATAAAATATCCCCGGAAAAAATGTCCCGGATAAAATGTCACCGGACAAAAAGTCCCAGGATAAATGTTCCTAGAAACAAGGGTAGCGCTACCTAGAACCCAGCGCATGGGGTGCCTATCAGCATGTAGCCGACACTGACAAGAAGAGTCCTTCTGGCAGAGAACTGGCTTTTCCAAATGTATGTGAATGCTTTATTGATTTTCAATAGAATAGAATATTCTTTATTAACCAACCAATTGCAAGCTGCAGTTTGGTTCACAAGATTTTGATCTACTACGCTTCTTTTCAGTTGCCTACAAAATTATGTTTGCTTGGTTGTACTAAAGTGGTTAATTTTTTTTGTAAAATAATAGTGTCATACAATTATTTGATAGTGAATAATAATAATAATATCATAACCATGATTACTTTAGTAAATAACATCATGGTATATTATAACAATTCATGTTAAACAGTAATTAAAATTTATTATCATTTTGTCAAAATTTTCTGGGGAAAAAGTTATTTCTTTTGGAAAAATTGTGCCCTCCATGGAGATGTCTATTTTGAAAAATAACTGGATATATGGACTTGTTATCTGATATTATTTCACAATGAGTCTACACTCTGCAACATCAGTAGAACATTAAGTCGGTCTTCTGTCATTGTGTTCCGGATAGTAGTTATTAGTTAACGTTTGCTGTACTTTCGAGAAAACTCTTTCGGCTCTAGCACTACAAACTGGAAGTGTTGCAAATTTATTCAACATGGTATGTACTGCACTGTTGGAAGAGCATCAGCAGGACATGAATTCAAAGCTTTAATTGCTGAAGAAGTATATGCAGATGTGGTGCCAAAACCTTCTATCATACGACACATTGAGTAATGAGAGGGGGCCAAGTTCTGTTAAAATTTCAATTGTGCGTCATGGCCGGATTGCCCCCCCCGGATTCGCCCCTGATTAATAGTTAATTTTAGAACTAGTTGTAAGTGTTGTTAGTCTTAATATTTTAACATTTTACTATGAATATATACACGAATAGACATACATTGCATGCCATATATCATAGTCGGATACTGTTGAAAGATTGTTTCTTTTCGTTGTATCATATTAAGACAATGTAATTGTGTGAGAGGCTTAGATCTTAATTACATTTACATGTATATATTAATTCTCCTGATATATGACTGACCCCTGCAAAAAAATCATGTGGGCGCCCATGGATGGGACACAAGTCTCATGGAGTTTTGGAATGGGGCCATGACCGATTGGCTCCCCTGGATCCGCCTCTGATAGCAACGTAGGTACAGCAATGACTTAAGTTAGTTTTAAATGCTATGGAAAAAATGCAACCGTTGTTGCCCACTAAGTAAGGTATAAGGTAAGGTATAGTAAGGTATTAACCCTCGGGCTACCAAGTGGTGGTTGCCACCCCAAGGTTTTTCACAAATTCAAACTTGTTCCGTTTGAAATAAAATTTTGACGTGTTAGGTAGCTGTAGAGGGTTCATTTTACACACATAGGCCTATAAGTATGTCTATGTCACTCTATGATCACGTAGAAAGTCTGGGTGCGGAATTAATCTAGACCTATTCGTAGGCCATAGGGGCCTACGAATAGATTAATATGCAAAAGTGCCTAGGGCCTACAATGACCATAAGACGGCCCTGACTGTAACAGACTGTCAGAGTGTCTGTCTGTCTGAGTGTCTACAGACTGTCTGTCTGTCTGTCCTTGGACAGACGAAAAATAGACTTCCCAATTTTTAAACCATTAAGAAAACATTTTAAATTTTTGTCGTGTTCATCCTAAAATTAATTTAGAAACGTGAATTGTTGGCTAGTTATGCGTTTACAAGTCTACATGACTATCTGCGCAGCATCACAGAAGACTTCGCTAATCACAGGTCCGTGTGGGCCAATTATCGGATGCGTTTGATGTCTGCTCCAATGAACAAACATGAATTAAGCATGCACCCTGGAGGTTGAAATCCAGCCTCTTCTCTGCTCAATTCGGGTTGCGCCTAACGACGAAGGCCACGTCAAGACTAGTGATGAAGGCGAGAACTTACGAAGGTTTGGATCTTTCAACTGATCCCTTTGTGCTACTGAGGAAGATAGAATAGCAGCTGTTGGTATTAGGTGTAAGGTACTCCTGCTGCGAAGGTGATTAGGCCTAGATTTCAATGCAAAGGAATCACGATATAAAACGGTTCCTCTCAAAGCAAGACACGCAGAAGTGTCGATCCTAAATGTGGTTGCTAGTAGCTATAGATCCACCAGTCTGAGATACTTCGTTTCGTGTGAGAAGGCGAATTATTTATTTCGACTACGTGCAGGTTGCAACAGGAAATATCTCGGTGAGTTACCATCATTTTAAGTATTCCAATTTTCTACTTCTCAAAAAGCGCCAACAGGTCTAAATTTTTTCACAGAGAGACTATGCATTGCGCTTGTGCATAAATTGGATCCTACGACTTCTTTTTATTGGCATTGTAGAAATCTGAAGATTACGATTGGAAAATTTTGAATTTTCGTCGATATTATATTGTTCCTTTTTCATGCAAATGTGCATTTTTCAATTCAAACAATTTTTACGTGGTGATTTCCTACGTTTTAATAAGTGGGTCCACAGAATGAGATTATTAAGGTTCAAATGCGACGCCACTAGCTCTCTTTGGCAGTCACTGCGGTGCTAAGGACCTCGTTAAAGGAACCCATCTGGCACTATAATTATTTATTGTGGCTTAGTTATATTGCCATGACTATGACACTTAAAAAGCTTCCTTGCATGGGCTTCTACAATGCCTCTGGAAAAGCTAAAAAGATTTTTGCTAATTTTTGGCAGCGGTTTCATTCACCAACAAGTAAAAAATTAAATTAGGCTTTTATCGGTAACCAAATGCTACAAGGCTCTTAACAAAAAGCCTGCGTTTGACTAAGCTGATGTTTCTGGATTTGAAGTCAGTCTGAAGTCGAATGTAAGGCCTATATTTTAATTTCACATTGCATGCTATCGCTAGCCAGCATAAACTTAGCTAAAACGAGTGCACTAACCGTTTACTGTCAGTGGCATAAGGCTTGGCGTGGGAGAGGACCAGTGGCGTAGCCAGGAATTTATGATGACAGGGTTTAGGGATTTTAGGGTCTAGCTGGATGCCATTTCTGACAACTCAACAGTATTACAGTAACTAAAAATGGGATGAAGTAACAAAGGCAATAAAGTAAGAAAAACAATTGTTACTACAAGCAATTGTTTTGTTTTTCTTATTTATGTGGATAAATAACCATAATAAACATTTTACCAAGGCCAATGGAGAGGTTTTAACCCCCGAAACCCCCTTGTCTAGGCCACTGGAGAGGCACTGTAACCGGGCAGCTGTTTAGTTTTTTAATTGCTAGATTTTATTGCTGTAATATTAGGGTGTTGAGTCTCCATGAACAATCTGATAATACTCATTCTGTTCTGTGTATTTCCTTACAGGGCCAGTGTCTTGTGCCATCACAAAGCCGAATCGGTGTCAAGACACCTGCATGATCGAATACAGGTTAGTTCTTGTCTGGCTTGATTCAATCACCAGGAATACATAAAATGCAACCGGTTATGATGTCTGTCTGTCTGTCTGTCTGTCTGTCTATGTATCTATCTGTCTGTCTGTCTGTATGTCTGTCTGTTGTCTGTCTGTCTGTCTGTCTGTCTGTCTGTCTATCTATCTATCTATCTATCTATCTATCTATCTATCTATCTATCTATTTATCTATCTATCTATCTATCTATCTATCTATCTATCTATCTATCTATCTATCTATCTATCTATCTATCTATCCAGAGAAATCGAGTCATTGATGGATTCCTTGTGAGAACATTATCTCACCATGAATGCGTGAATAGATGGCGCAGCTCTGATTCTGCCCTCTGCTTATTGAATGATGATCTTGCCTGTATGTTCTGTTCGTTTTTGGAATGCGATACTATACTGTATTAATTAAACTATGTTTCTGCACTATATGTAGTTGACCTAATAATGACCTATGGGATTTCTGGTTGTGTTCTTCTGCTGTCATCAGTTGACCTGTGATATGCCTTACATAGTTATTATAGCAGTGCTCTGACTCTGCTTTATGTTTATTGTGTGATGATTATGCCTGTATATTCTTTGTGTTTCTCTTTTTGTGCGTTACTAAACTGTATTAGTTAAACTGTTATGACTCTTTCGAGCCTCTGCGCTACATTTAGTTGACCTATGGGATTTCTAGTTGTGTTCTTCTGCTGCTATCAGTTGACCTATGCTATGCTTTACATATATATTCTATTCATCTATACTATATGCTTCTGTGCTATTAAGCCCTGACCTAATTCTGTATGGAGTATCAATATTAGGACCTCTCTTATTCCTATTATACATAAATGACCTGCCTAATTCATCAACCGTACTCCGATGTATCTTATTTGCAGATGACACTAACGCATTTTAAAATCTATTTCTTCCTATGGCCAGCTTATTTCTTTATAAATGAGGAGCTAGCCCAGGCTAGTGACTGGTTCAAAGCAAACAAACTCTCTTCTTAACCTTAATAAAACTAACTTGTATCATCTTCAGAACTAATTTTAAAAAACTCATTCCAACTACTGATAAAAGATTATCGATCGATTGTAAGCTGATACCCCAGGTTTAGTCTTTACACATTTCTTGACCCCATGTCATTGGGCAACTTTTGGTTGCTATTACTTTTCGGAATTCTGATATTCGGTTTTTTCACTCCACCTTAATACATACATACATACATGCATACATGCATTCATATATATAAATATATATATATATATACACTCATATACATATCTCTGTCTATGAATCTATCTATTCTATCCATCCATCCATCCATCCATCCATCCATCTGTCTCTATCTGTGTTTATGTATCTTTCTCTCTGTCCGTCTGTCCGCATGTCTGCCTGTCTATCGCTGTCTCCCTCCTTCCCTCCCCTCCCCACCCCTCTCTGTATGTCTGTCTGTTTGTCTGTTTGTCTGCCTGTCTGTTAGTGGTAGTAATGCTATTACCTGTACTACGACTGTGCATTAATTAAATACTGACATTTTAATGGTCACTGATTTACCTTTACTATTAAATTTAACTATCTATTTATCTGTCAGTATATGCATGACTGTTTTTCTGTCTGTTTGTAGTTGATGGCAATAATATGTTGCATTTGTCTGTCTGTCTGTCTGTCTTTCGATCTGTCTGCCTGTCAATCTATCTCTCTGTCTATATCTATGTCTCAGTTTCCTTCTCTTTCCCTCTCTCCCTCCCAGCCTCCCTACCTCAGGGGCGGATACAGAAATTTTCGAAGGGGGGAAATATTTTTGGATTTTGCCGGAAAATTTTTCGTTGATCTTTGGCTAAAAAATCTGATGACCGTTTTTAGTCGTTTGGCTGAAACCAGAGATTGATTTAGCCCCTCTTCTTGGGGGATTGAGGTTTCTGTAGGGGTAGATAATTGACCGTTTGGATGACAATCATGAGGCGCGTAGCGCCGAGAGTGGTGGGGAGGGGTATGGGAAGGGGGATTTGCCCCTTCCCATCAGGGGTATGGGGAGGGGGATTTGCCCCTCCTCATCAGAAACTTTTTGAATTTTCACATTGCAATGGTAGCATTTTAAGGTGTCATATTAACAAAATAGCTGTACTTTTCAGTGCTTACAAGCGAGCCACAAGATCTCAATAAATGTGAACTATACTTAAAAATAGGTTTTTTTAAGTTTCCAAACTGCAACAGTGCCCTTGTGAGATGCCATTTTAGCCAAATTACTCAATTTGTTCAGTACTGATAAAATATATATATATATATATAATTACAATAATAATAATAATATCTGTATGTTTCGAGTTCAGCAGCTCAGTTCTACTGTTGCTGTGTTATTATAGTGAATAATTTCAGACATGAGTATAATTATATTACATGAGCTGACTTTTCAGCACTGGAATCAGCTTATCCCTGTTTCCTAATATGGCCTTGAATTGCTGACCAGGACACACTTTGCAGTTAAAAAATAATTATGGTACACAAATCAGCCAAGACCTAATAAATTCCGGGGGCCAATATCTGAAAGTCATGTAGTAACGATGTTGTTTTACTAGGTGTTCAGATGTTCAAATAACAGAACGAAAACATTTTGAAATTTGAAGGTTTAAAATTTGAAAGATAGCGCTGGAGAGAAGCTATTCAGTTGAACAAAATAGTATCTGTGCAAATATTAAGAGTAAGTTACACGCATTTTAACAGGATTGTATCAGATTGCTAAAAAGAATTCAGTATACGCAGTATAGCCTACAAGGATTGCACTACTATAGGCATGGGCAGAGTTTATCAGGGCTGGTGGGCTAAGCTCCTAAGAACGCACAAATTTAAAAATTGGTCGTACATTTTCAGGGACTATGAGGAGCTTGCAATCAAAGTTTTTATATTTGTTGCATATTTTATTTAACTCTGGATAAGGGCTTTAATTCTTGTGGAAATATCTAAATCTAATCATTTTAAACCTAACCATAGGCCTACATGTCATTTGGCAGGAAAAGCTCTAGCTTTATCCTGCAGTCCTTAATGGTCAGAATTTTGTAACAGTAATTGAACATTTACCATTGGTAGGTCTATAAAAGGCAAATTTTGGATGTGCTCATTGAATCTGTTGAACTTTTAGCATAGGGGCCTATATAAAAATCCTTCTTAGTTTTTTGCAAATGTGTGTCAGGTAACACTTGGGCTTACTTTAGACAATTCCATCAGCGGTAGCTTCTGCGAAGAGATCATTTGACAAACACAAAATGATAGATTAACATTTTTGAAGGCCAACAATGTCTCATTCACATCTTGTGGATTTGGTCAGGTTGACCTTTGAAGACGTTGAGTATAATATTGCTAGAACAATCGATTTTGAAACTGTCACAAGAAGATTTGTAGAATAAGGCCAGGAATGTCCTTTATTGAGCAAATACTTCCAAATGGGTCCAATAGGTTTTTTTTAGAAGCATGATCAAATTCTTGTTCGTGAAAGTGGTTTCCAAAGTTTTTATTTCACAATACAATTGTGTGAGAGGCTTACATTTGAGTCTCTGATTGAAGTGAAGGCGCACACTGACAGTGGACAGTTGGTTAACAAAGTTGCATTGCAAATGTTGCTTTGTAGATTGCATATATTATATATAATTAATTATATATATATATATATATTAGATATCATATTTATCTTTAAATATATTTCTCAAAGTTTCTCCTTCCGTTTGTTTGTATGTCCGAATGTATTTTGACACTTCCTCCCAGAGGTGGAGGTCAGAGTTAGTGGTGGTGTGTTGTGGAGGTGGTGTGGAGGGGTGGAAGGTGGGGTGGTGGTGGGGGGAGAAATTTTAGGGGAAAATGTTTTCCCCGAAAACCAAAATTTCACGGGTGGCGTACCGGTGGAGGTCGGAGTTAGTGGTGGCGTATTGTGGAGGAGGGTGGGGACTGGAGTGTGGGGTGCAATTGTGTGAGAAGTTTAGATTTTAATTACATTTATATATTTATTCTCCTGGCCATGGCCGATCTCATGGAAAAAATCTTTTGGGCGACCAAGTCCGATGGAGATTTGGAATGGGACCATGGCCGGATTGGCCCCCTGGATCCGCCCCTGCACAGCTTCATTATTTCCCTCATTGCCTCTCCTCTCTCACGCTCTCTATGTCTCTGTCTGTTTATCCGTCTCTCTGTCTGTCTGTCTGTCTGTCTGCCTGTTTGTCTCTGTCACGGTCTCTCTATCTGATGCAATGACCTGAAAACGACTGCGCACTAAGTTCCTAAATTTAAATGGTCACTGATTTTACTGTCCTATGTAATTGATCGATCTCCCCTCTATCTGCTTGTTTGTCTGCCTGCCTCTATATACATCTCTCTGTCTGTATATCTACCTACCTACCTACCTACTTACCTGCCTGCCTGCCTGCCTGCCTACCTCCATACCTACCTACCTACCTACCTACCCACCTAAACCTACCTACCTACCCACCTACCTACCTACCTACATACATACCTACCTACATATCTACCTACCTACATACATACCTACCTACCTAGTACCTACATACATACATACATACATACATACATACATACATACATACATACATACATACATACATACATACATACATACATACATACATACATACCGACCTACCTAGTACCTACCTACCTACCTACTTACCTACAGTACCTACCTACCTACATACATACCGACCTACCTAGTACCTACCTACCTACTTACCTACAGTACCTATCTACCTACCTACCTACCAACCCACCTACCCAGCCACCCACCAACCGACCAACCCACTCACCCATCCATCCACTCATCCATCCATCCATCCATCAATTCATTTATCGATCCATCCATCCATCCATCTAGTCAGAGATATCGAGTCATTTATGGACTCCTTGTGAGAACATTATCTCACCATGAATGCGTTATTGAATAGATGGCGCAGCTCTGATTCTGCCCTCTGCTTATTGAATGATGATCTTGCCTGTATGTTCTGTTCGTTTTTGGAATGCGATACTATACTTTGTTAATTAAACTATGATGATCTTATTGAGTTTCTGCCCTTTATTTAGTCGACCTAATAATGACCTATGGGATTTCTGGTTGTGTTCTTCTGCTGTCATCAGTTGATCTATGCTACGCTTTACATGTAGCCTATTCTATTCTGACTATTCACCTATACTATGCTTCTGTGCTATTAAGACCTGACCTAATTCTGTATGTGGGATCCATAGTAGGACCTCTCTTATTCCTAATTTACATTAAGGACCTGCCTAATTCACAAACCTTACTCCGATATATCTTATTTGCAGATTACTCGAATGCATTTTAAGATCTATTTCTTCCTGTGAACAGTTTATTTCTTTTTAAAAAAGGAGCTAGCCCTGACTAGTGACTGTTTCAAAGCTAACAAACTCTCTCTTAACCTTAATAAAACTAACTGTATCATCTTTAAATGCTGCCATTGCAATGTGGAAATTTTAAAAAAATCTGATGAGGCTCTGAAAAAGTACAGGTATTTTGTGAAGATGACACCATAAAATGCTGCCATTGCAATGTGGAAATTCACAAATTTTCTAATGGGTCACTGGAAAAGTACAGCTTTTTTAAAGATGACACCTTAATGCAGCCATAGCAATGTGGAAAGTCAAAAAGTGTCTGATGAGGCTCTGAAAAAGTACAGGTATTTTGTGAAGATGACACCTTAAATTGCTGCCATTGCAGTGTGGAAATTCAAAAAGTTTCTGATGAGACCCTGAAAAAGTAGAGGTATTTTGTGAAGATGACACCTTAAAATACTGCAATTGCAATGTGGAAATTAAAAAAAAATTCTGATGAGACTCTGAAAAAAGTAGAGGTATTTTGTGAAGATGACACCTTAAAATGCTGCCATTAAAATGTGGAAATTAAAAAAAATTCTGATGAAGCTCTGAAAAAGTAAAGGTATTGTGTGTGAAGATGACACCAGAAAATGCTGCCATTGCAATGTGGGAATTCAAAAAGTTTCTGGTGGGGAGGGGCACATCCCCTCCACATACTCCTCCCGGTCTCGGCGCTATGCGCCTCACGAGCGTCCTTCGAACGCTCAATTGGTCCCCCCCCAGAAACCTGATTTTCACCCCAGAGGAGGGGAACTAGATTAAACACTGACCAACAAGTAAAAAATTAAATTAGACTTTTATCGGTAACCAAATGCTACAAGGCTCTTATACAAATAGCCTGCGTTTGACTAAGCTGAGGTTTCTGGATTTGAAGTCAGTCTGTGTGTTTGCTTACAGGGCTATCTATCTATCTATCTATCTATCTATCTATCTATCTATCTATCTATCTATCTATCTATCTATCTATCTATCTATCTATCTATCTATCTATCTATCTATCTATCTATCTATCTATCTATCTATCTATCTATCTATCTATCTATCTATCTATCTATCTATCTATCTATCTATCATCTATCTAACTATCTATCTATCTATCTATCTATCTATCTATCTATCTATCTATCTATCTATCTATCTATCTATCTATCTATCTATCTATCTATCTATCTATCTATCTATCTATCTATCTATCTATCTATGATCTATCTATCTATCTATCAACCTACCTACCTACCTACCTACCTACCTAAGTACGTCCGTCCGTCCATCCATCGATATATCTATCTATGTCCATACTTACGAAATATCTAGAAAAATTTATAAAAAAGTATTGTAATTCTAATGAGAATCTCCCACTTACTTCCTACCTTTTTAGTTAAGAACTTATATCATGCTTTAATACAACCTTACCTAACCTACTGTAACTTCATCTAGTCTTCGTTCTACCCTACCCATTTCTTAAAACTAAAACTTCCTTAAAAAGCTATCCGTATTATAGCTAAGTCAGCTTACAAATCACACACTAAACAACTTTTGATGACCTTGAGATTCATAATGCTGATCAAATTAGATATAGGCCTATCCAAACTGGTGAATTCATGTACAAAAAACGCCAATAATATGTTGCCTGCTGCTTTCCTGTCATTCTTCACTCCAGTCTCATCAACTACTACTACTAGATTAACTAGAAGTAACCGTGTCTTCATGTACCAGTATGCTAGAACCAAGACCCGTAAATTTTCCATATTGTACCAGGGCCCCTTTTGTGAAAGAAACTATCCAGTGACATCAAAAAAGCTCCCACTCTACCACAATTCAAATGACTTGTCCGAATCAATACACTTTACACACATAATCTATAATTACCCGATCCAGTTCCCGACAGTCTGTCTATCTTCTCTCAGTCACTCGCTTGTTCAA
The DNA here is from genome assembly GCA_949752735.1 of Lumbricus terrestris. Taxonomy (NCBI): domain Eukaryota; kingdom Metazoa; phylum Annelida; class Clitellata; order Crassiclitellata; family Lumbricidae; genus Lumbricus; species Lumbricus terrestris. Next base: position 50,609,497 of record OX457040.1, on the reverse strand, counting down.
TGGGCCCCTACTAGCGCGACCTGTTGCTCCAGGCGTGCCCTTTGTTCCCACTTAAACTCATTTAAATCTGCTGTTATAATCATTAAATTTTCTTTGTTTCATTTGTTCTATAACTTTTCTACTCAACTGTAAAATGTATTTTCTGGGTTCAATAAATGAATTGATTGATCGATCAGTCTATCTGTCTGTATATCTGTCTGTCTATCTGTCTGTCTATCCATCCATCCATCCGTACGTACGTGTACGTCCGTCTGTCCGTCTATCCGTCTATCCGTCTATCTATCTATCTATCTATCTATCTATCTATCTATCTATCTATCTATCTATCTATCTATCTATCTATCTATCTATCTATCTATCTATCTATCTATCTCAGCGGTTCCCAACCCGTGGCCCGCGGGCCAAAGGTGGCCCGCAAGGCCTCAGAAAATGGTCCGCCAGGCCTCAGAAAATGGCCCTCATCTCTCAAAGAATTATCGAAAATATATAAAAATATTAACAATTTTGACAGGATAGAACACGTTATTATTTTCTAAATATTCTATTGTAGATTATTTTATTTTAACGTCGATAAAATAACATAAAACATTATATTTTGAATCAATTATAACCAAAGCTCGAGGGTACGTACCGTACGTTTTCTATTTTGTGAAAGGTACGTGCGTATTTTAACGTACCCTATTTTAGGGTACGTAAACAATAATAAAATACGTTAGCCTCGTCATTGTTCATTATAAGAATGTTGGACTTAATTTAAGCAAACAATCACAGCCAAGTGCACAACGTAGTGAATTGTTGCAATGCTATGTTGTACATCTATGTTTATCCAGCATACATTGCACTTAATGTAGGCCTACTAATTAATGTCAGTTAGTCGGCTCAGTTCTGCTGCAGCGCTTAAAAGTCAAACTCTAAGGAAAAGGTTAACCAGTTGCATCCAATTAGCCTAATTATTACAGAAGAATTTATCGAATTAAATTTACTGCTACGCCACCGGAAATACCGATTTAAATGACGCATACTGTTGACTGCATGTACACGTACTGTAACGTACATGTAGGCTATGGGCAGTGGCGGCGCCAAGATTTGAGTCTGGGGGGCTGAAGGCTTCCGGAGGAAATTTTCCATTTTCATTCGCCAAAATTCTGACGACCTTTTCTTAAAGTCATCCGGCCGAAATCTCATGGAAATTTTCCATTTTCATCCGCCAAAATTTCTGACGACCTTTTTTGGTCATCCGGTCGAAAATCGTGCCAATATTTCAGTTTTGCATGTAAAAAACCGGGATGGCCTGTTTAGGGGGGCTTAGCTTTTTATAGGAGGGCTTAGTCTCCCTACACCCCCTAGCGCGCCACTGGCTATGGGTCGCCGAGTAAGCCAAAAACAAAATTTTCGTGCACATGTATGGTACCGTACGTACCATACGCGTATTCTATTTTTTGAAAGGTACGTACGTATTTTAACGTATTCTATTTTAGGGTACGCGTACCCTCGAGCTTTGATTATAACAATTTTATATGCTTTTAGTTAATACAATTTTAACCTTGTGGCCCCCTAATGTCCTTCAACTAAGAAAAAGTGGCCCTCGTGTCCTCCAACTTAGAAAAAGTGGCCCTCGGGTCAAAAAAAGTTGGGAACCACTGATCTATCTATCTATCTATCTATCTATCTATCTATCTATCTATCTATCTATCTATCTATCTATCTATCTATCTATCTATCTATCTATCTATCTATCTATGATCTATCTATCTATCTATCAACCTACCTACCTACCTACCTACCTAAGTACGTCCGTCCGTCCATCCATCGATATATCTATCTATGTCCATACTTACGAAATATCTAGAAAAATTTATAAAAAAGTATTGTAATTCTAATGAGAATCTCCCACTTACTTCCTACCTTTTTAGTTAAGAATTTATATCATGCTTTAATACAACCTTACCTAACCTACTGTAACTTCATCTAGTCTTCGTTCTACCCTACCCAGCATCATCACCAGGTGATGGTATTATTTTCCACACTATAATAAAAAAAGCAGGCCTACTTGCAAATACACTTTTATTTATAACAAAACTTGGTGTAGGGCATTACTTTTCACTATAATGAATCTAATATTTCTGCACGGAAATAAGTTTCACAGTGGCATTTACTTTCTCCAGCATACTGAGGCATATTGATGAGCATGGAAAGGAAATCATTTAGCAATGTCAACAGCAAAAGTTATAGCAATTCGCTGAACTTCTCGAAACAGAAACTTCTTTTTGTCATGTAGACCGCTCAAATGTGTAAAAGGCACTAATCATATTTTAGATGGTGTGCAACATTGAAAAGATTACTGTAAGGTGAGGTGAGGTGGTCGATTGGTAAGGCACGGTGATCGATTGGTTAGAGCCTGTAATGCAGATAGTACGGGTTCGATCCCCTTCCTTCATAGGAGCTAACTGTGTACAGTGTGTAGGGACCTTATGCAAGTCCGTCATTCATAATTGCTCTCCAATAAGTTTGCAGTTGTAGTTACACCGTTGATTCGTGTGTGCGCTTCTGAGCTTTGTAAGGAATGTGATATCAAATACGAATTGTATTGTGTTGCATTTTATAAGATGATAATTGGATGAATAAATTATTTCGAATGAAATTGTATTAAACTCAGACCAGTATAATCAGAGACTTGAAACTCTCGACTAACTCTTTTTCGGCTTTGCGGCTATAATAGCCGTTGTAATATACTTGAAGGGAGTTCACCATGACAGCAGCTTTTGCCGCTGCAGGCGTTTACTCCAGGATGAAAGTGCAAATTCAGTTTAAATATAACAGTTCTTGTAATCTTTTTGTGTATAAATTATTGCAAGATATTCTTTCAATTTCGGGTACTTGTCGGTTAATTCACCGCCACACACAGAAACACAGCGTTAGGGGTTCAGGTTAAGCGTCGTGAGGGTCGGTTAGGGCTCAGGGTATGCGCCGTGAGGGTCGGTTAGGGTTAGGAATAGGGTTGGTGCAGTCATACTTGCTGAAATCGAAGCTGGATTGATGAACAAATGATGTTAAATTAAATAGAAGTTATATTGATGAAAAATATTTTCTAGCGAAATAGAAGCGGGATTTATCAAACAAAATCTTACCTAAACAGAAGCTGGATCGATGGAAACAATTCTCGTCAAACTAGAAGTTGGATAGTTGGATTGATTAAAAATAACAACGCTGTTTTCTGTGTGTGGCGGTGAATTAACCGACAAGTACCCAATTTCGTTTTAGACGAGGATTTCCTAAGTGATACGGAGTCTGATCCTTCTTCAGAAGAACGAGATGTCATTCGAAAAAAGGGAAAAAGGAAGAGAAGGGCTTATTTACGATGGTCTAAAGGAGAAACTGACACTATCCGGGATTACTTCAAATCTTGGTTCAATGCAGAGAAAAATCCAGGTATGTGTTTGAGGTTGCTGTATCTTAGTTTTTTGCTAGCTCAAATGCAGTGCTGTCATGTATCTTAGTTTTTTGCTCTTTCTAGTCAGTGCTGTCCATACTGCGACCCTCTACCAAGAATGCTGCTCGTTGCATGGTCACAGCAAACGAAAAAAACCAAGCAAGTCTCAACGGGTAGCTGAGCGCATTGAGCGGCGGTCCAGAGAGACAGAAGCCCGGGTGAAAAGCTCACATAGGAAGGATGGAGTTTGAGCAAGGGTCTGCAACTGGCGTAAGCGCGAAAATATATTTTAGTTTGTAAAACAGTGGCGGCGCAGCAGCATTCCATAATAAAATCCCTTTGCCTTGACCGTTGTTTTGCCGTAGGACAGCCAGAAATTTGGGGGGTGGGGATGGGAGGGGAAATATTTTTCCGAAAACCCAAATTTCACGGGTGGCGTACCGGTGGAGGTCGGAGTGTGGTGGGGTGGGTTTGGTGTGGTGGGGTAGGGTTGTGGCCGGGAGTGGGTCGAATCCTAAATTTCCCGGGCAACGCCGGGTACCCCAGCTAGTTGATAATAATTATAATAATTGTTAGCCCTTGCTTTTGAGTTCACTGTTGCGACCCTCGGCTTAAAAATTATTGCTTCTGCGGCCCGTGAGGCCAAAAAGGTTGGACAGCACTGTTCTAGTGCATCATAGCAACTGGACGATGCTGTATAGCACTGTCGAACGTCGCGTGAATTGCGCTGTGTAGGCTATGAGAAGAGATCATGAAAAAGTGCATCAGTGATTTCTTGCAGGAGTAAGCCTACGATTACTCAGTTCTATGCAGGTGGCGTGTAAAAATCTGAGTTTGATACTTCAAACTAGAATACGTCAAATTGCGCGATGTCTGAAAGCATAAGTAACTCAATATAAATTTAAACTGCCATTGAAGGAGCTGTCAGACACTCCTAGTACAAATGACACCGGACTTCATTTGCAACATATGTAGGCAAATAGGTTTCCACGCGAAACCCAACTATATGAGACGCCACTGATCGTTTGTGGATGATGCTACATACAGCCTCAAGCCATACCAGTATGTGTGTTGAATTGCCGAATATCTGCGACGACAGCCATAGGTGCAATCACGTCCTGAAAGTTGGGGGGCCAAATGAATCACGTCCTAAAAGTTGGGGGGACCATAATGATAAAGTCAATGGGACCGCTCAAAAGTTGAGGGGACGCGTCCCGTGGGTCCCATAGGGTGGTTGCGCCTATGACGACAGCAATAGAAATTGTTCACCGCAACAGCGCTTCTGTGCCTTGGGTCGAACCAGTCTGCCGGGTAATAGGCCTGGATGAAGGAAGAGGACGTCGCTAATGATCTAAATGATCTAAACGCGGTGTTGCTTTACTCAAGTCTAATTATTGTTCTGGTAAAGAATTAAAATCAACCACCAACAGAAGCTGCACGGGTTGATGATGAAGTACGCTATTCCTGTCAGAATATTTCTCATGAACACTATGGAATACGGGGTACCCCTCTAAAGTGGTTCACTAGTTATCTATCTAATAGATACCAATATGTTTCTCTCAATAATACCTCTTCATCTTTCTTACCTATAATATGCGGCGTCCCGCAGGGCTCAATTCTCGGCCCCCTCCTATTTCTTTTGTATGTAAATGATATACAATCTGTGACCGACTTGAACTTGATCATGTTTGCAGACGATACGAACATCTTTGCAACTGGTCATTGTCCTATCCTTTTGGCTGCATCATTAAATAGTAAACTGGAGGAAATTTGTCATTGGTTCGCAGCTAACTTACTTTCTCTGAACCTGCAAAAAACTTGCTTTATGGTATTTACTAGAAAAATGTTTTCTGATACTGATGTTAATATTACTATAAATGGAGTTTCTTTGAATCGAGTGCATGAAATCAAATTTCTTGGAGTGGTGTTCTCTGATGACCTTAAATGGAAGAAACATGTAGATATGGTAGTAAACAAGGTATCTAAAATCGTGGGCATACTCTATAGGGTTGGCCATAATTATTCTTGATGCCGATAAATTAAAACTACTATACCACACTTTACTGGAGCCACACTTGACATACTGCTGCTCTGTATGGTCGTCACCGCATAAAACTGGGAATTTAGACCGTATCCTAAGGCTCCAGAAAGCTGCCGTAAGAATTATTACCTGTTCCAGTTACCTTTCTCATTCAAATCCCTTGTTTTATAAGCTGAAAATATTAAAAATTTATAAATTATCCCATTTATCGAAACTTGTGTTCATGTTCAAGTCTGTACACAACTTGTTACCTAATCAATTTTGTAATTATTTTATGACAGTTGATCAAACCCATTCTTACAATACCAGGACCGCGTCCAACTATGTTGTCCCTTATGCACGAACTGCCTCCAGAGCACATAACCTCCAGGTCCTGGGTCCTCGTTTATGGAATTCCCTACCTGATGACCTTAAACGAGAATTTTTTTACCTGCATTTAAAAGGGAAGTGAAATCAGGCTTTTTACTGAAATAAACTGAATGCTAAACAGGTCTTTCTAAACAATTCATCGCTTAACTTTGTACCGATTATCTTGCTGTTATGCATACCTCAGCACCTTTTCTTTTTAGTTTTGGTTCTTGTTTTCTTAATTTTGCTTTCATATATCCTTTTTTTTACTAGGCTAGGTACTGCACCTGTGTTTCAATTTAATTTTGTTTTATAATTTTGTACTGATTGTGTTGCTATTTTGTTGTATAATATTGGTCAATTCATATGGTCTCAACAGAACTTTTTTGTTTACAGCTGTGTGACATGTATCGTTGACTGAAATGTAAATGTAATTTAGGGGCCAGGTTGATATAAGCTTTTAGCTTTTTCCGGGCTTCCTGTTGCTCAGAGACCGTTTCTGTATCTACTACTTGTACACATGTTCTTTTTGTTTCTTTGGCAATAAATAAATAATAATAAAAATAATAATATGTACTGTGTACAACCATTCATGTCCATCCTTGAGCATAAAATCAATACCTCTGTAATAATTGAAATTTGATTTTGTTCTCCTGTCTGAATTATTTCCTCACTATACCTTTTCCTCAACTGTTCGTGATCTGGGTGTTACTTTAGATAGTTCCCTTTCGTTTAAAGACCATATATCTAATCTTACACGCTCTTCATATTTTCATTTAAGGCGTCTAAGGGCAATTCGATGTTCTGTTTCGCCTTCTGTTTTTACCACTTTGGTCCATGCTTTCATTTGCTCCAGAATTGACTACTGTAATTCTCTTCTAATTGGTCTTCCCAAGGTTCGACTCTCACCTTTGCAGTCGGTCCTTAATGCGGCCGCCCGATTAATTGCACGCCTTCCACGCTACTCTCATAATATTATCTCTACTTTTATGTTTGAGCAGCTCCATTGGCTTCCTCTAACTGCGCGCATTAAGTTCAAAATTCTCATTTTGGTCTCTAAAGCACAACGGGGTCTTGCCCCAAAATATCTAACCAATGGAATTCGCAGGCCAGTTTCAGCCTCCTCGCATCGTCCACGCCGCTCTTTAGACAGATTTGAACTTCTAGTACCTTCTACTAGAACGGCTATGGCTCAGTCCCGTTCCTTTACATCAATTGGTCCTTCTCTTTGGAATACGCTCTCTCCTTCTACTCGATCTCAACTTCTGACAGGAAATCCCTCCTCCTCATTTTCTTTTCTTAAAACCTATTTCTTCTCTCGTGGCCTTGCGCACTGGAAGCGCCTCTGAACGGTTCAACCTAGTAGAGGCGCTTTATAAATGTTTTTATACAATACAATACAATACAATACAATTAATCGTAATCGTAATCTCGAGATTTCTACAGCGCCCACAAAAGCCAAGTCGCGGGAACCAGCTTAGTCACAGGCGCTCAATCAAAACAAAATCGATAGGCAGCGGGTCAAGTCCGGAGAGTCAGGCAGGTAGATAGATGGACGGCTAAGGTTGGTGATGTTTAGAGTTGAAATGGGGAGGGATGTGAGGAGAAGAGGAAGAATTAGGGTAGGATTTGTGAAAGAGCAATGTTTTCAGTTTTGAGTGAAAGACCTGTGGAGAGATAGCGAGAGGTGGAGTTAGTCTGTATACCTTTTTAACCTTAGTGTAGAAGCTGGCTATATAGCCTACTTCCTCTGAATCATGAGTAGCCTATACTGATGGCATGCAGAAGAATTTTGTGCTGGGCATTGCCAAATCGGAATAATTCACAATTTTTTGAAAGGAAAATATGTTCATATGTTAGAGATTAGGCAGGCCTACTTGTTAGAATTAGATATGTAATGGCACTATTCCTACTTAAACTACAGTGTCAAGTATACAATGTTTTTCTCATTTTATCAATATTTAAAATGTTTTAGTATACTTTCTATTTCAGGAAAAGTGGTCATTGAGAAATTTAAGGAACTCCATCCACAATACACTCAGCCATGGCAGTCTATTCGCACAAAAATCATCAATGACAAGGCCAATGAAATGCGCCGTGCTGATAGAAGAATGCAGCAAGTTTTGCAATGAGTCAATCGGCTGCCACCACTTTATTGACTTTCGAGTTTTGCAGCTGGACTTTGTCAAGAAGTCTTGTGTTTTCAAATGTGCATGTTAATGTAGCATTTAATTTTTTATAGGAGGATCTTTAACATCAGTCTCGATAGCTATTGGTCTATCATCGTTGCTTTATAACTTAGGGTGCAAGTGACAAATAAAGTCAGCAGAGAAGATGATGTTTAATGATGCCAATTTAAAAAGCTTATCACTTGAAGTCCATTGCACTGCAGGAGACTAAGTCAAATTGATTTAGTTGAAGGTGGACATTAACATTTTTATTTGGCAGCTAAGTCCTTAATGTTGTTATTGGTCATTCGGGTTCTGAAACAGTATGTTGAGCTACAGGTTTTAGGCAATCTATCGCTTTAGCATTATAAATTATTCGCCATCGCATGGGTTTTAGCGTTGGTCGTTAATCGCTTGGATAGGTGAAAAGAATTTTTGCAATATAAATGTCGATTTGGTAAGTTAATTTCTACTTAAATTTAAGTGGAATCGATGAGAAGATTTACCGATGAAACTTTGAACTAGCTGGATGGACAGTTGGACACTAATTCTTTAAATAAAATATGAATTGATAAAAATGTTTCTGCTTAAAATAGTAAAAGCCCTAATACACGCTGTTTTTTCCGTAAATTATTGATGAAAAGGATTTGTGACAAATAAGAAGATGGATTGATGAAAAATAATTATTCTGCACCGGTTGAATGATCTAGGCAAACAGACGGAAAATCAGAAAGACATAATAGGCCCTGTAGAAATGTGGAGAAGACAAACGTACGGCCTTATTGTTTTTCTCCTGTGAATCCTGTGCAATGAAGCTCAGGAAAGGCCTTGCGTTGAGTTTGAAGGCGGTTGGACTGTTATATGTTACTAATACTATTAATGTTTTATAATTTTTAACACTATTTTCGTTTTAAGCGTTTGAATGTAGCCTATTATATTAAGGTTAATGTTCTTTCCTTATACCTAGCTATCACTATTATAATGTAAACATTTATAACTTGAATAAGAATCTCATGTCAACATTGCAATAATAAGCAACAATATGCTGTATTAGAAATAGAAAGTTATAGATTAAGTATATCATGTTGAATTACAGGACTGACATAGTCATGTTTATAATGGACCTATATGACAGAGAACTGACATTTTCAACTTCTGTTTGTACAATGTATATCTATAATGATTGGTGATTGCATTCAATGAGAGAGATTTAATTATACAAATTTCTTATAAAATCTCACTTCACAAGTACAAATGTTGTTAACTTTTAGCCGATGCTGTATTATAGTTTAAAAACTAAATTAAGATGGCAAGTTGATTAATAGTTCACCCTTTTACATTTACATTTAAATTTCCTTATTTTGTGTGTTTCATAATGACTGGAAATTTTTATTATTGGCCTTAAAGACCATCTTATCACAATACAAAAAACAGAAATTATTTACGAAATTATAATTATCATGCTGTTAAATAACAAAGATTAGTGACATTGAAGACCGTGCACTATTTTGATGCCTTTAATTGGTGCTCATTGTTTTTAACTGCATTGTAGGCCTACTCAATGAATTCTTTGTTTTTAACTGCATTGTATATAATTTTTTACAGTCGTCGGCACCTTGCATGGATGCTACACGACGACGAGAGTCTTTCGAATATTAATAGTAATAAAAAACGCTCATTAACTGAGAACATACTTGTTAATCCAATTTCAGGGCCTTCCATAACGGTGGTGTGTCATAACGGTGGTGTGTAATAGGCGGACACATGGATAGAATAAGATATGTTTGATGTGCGCTTCGATGGTAGGGGCTGGGTGAAGCCATGCGGGGTTCACTTGGTATTTAGGTGGCCGAGAGTCAACTCAAGTATACATCAATGCAACACACAAGGGGTTTGAAGTCGTTTCTATTCCTCTATCACCTACTGTTACCCTAATGGCAATGGCCAACGGGAAGTCACACATGCAGCAGACATGGACGAAAAGAGACTGATAGACGCAAAGACAGAGAAGCACGCAGAAGGACAGACCAAGAGACTTACGCCTAGATAGAGAGAAGCAAGCAGACGGACAGACCGGGAGGCAGGAGGACAGACAGAAAGGCAAGAGGACAGATCAACAGACTTACACCTAGACATGGAGAAGGAAGGGCGACGGTTATACAGATTGGCAGGCGGACAGCCTGACAGCCAGACTTATGAGCAGACAGACAGAGGGACAAACACTCAGACCGACAATTTGGCAGGCGGATAAACCAACAGACAAACCTGCAGACAGCCCGACACACCCTTACGCAAAATTTCTTGAACGCATAGACTGCAGAGACAAGAGCAAACATGCAGATGATAAAACGGCCATAAACAGCGAAGGGCAGAGAGAGAGAGAGAGAGAGAGAGAGAGAGAGAGAGAGAGAGAGAGAGAGAGAGAGAGAGAGAGAGAGAGAGAGAGAAAGGGAAGGGCAGATATAGAGACGAACATTCGTCCTTAAAAGTAAACTCGTGCCGTTCAACAGTTCAATGAAGTTGAAGAAGGCTTCCAATGACAGTATTTGTGTTTGAAATCACTATTAAGTCTACACGAAGTGAAGAGTTTGACGTGAGTCCAGTATTGGAATAATAAGCGCCTTTATATCGCGAGAAGGACGACGCATCTTGTAGCCCTAATGGTTATCTCCTGCCATTCTTCTGCAAATAATTATTACTTCACGGCCAGACATCCAAATGTCTAGCCTACTTGACAGGCTGACAGACCAACATATTAACGATCAGACATAGACAGGGGCAGGCACACAGACAGACAAGCGGACATACGAACAGAACAAACAGACAGCGACACAGACACACAGAAGGACAGATGGACTGACAAACGGACATACGAACAGACAGACAGCGGGACAGACACACAGAAGGACAGATGGACTGACAAACGGACATACGAACAGACAGACAGCGGGACAGACACACAGAAGGACATATGGACTGACAAACGGACATACGAACAGACAGACAGCGACACAGACACACAGAAGAACAGATGGACTGACAAACGGACATACGAACAGACAGACAGCGGGACAGACACACAGAAGGACATATGGACTGACAAACGGACATACGAACAGACAGATAGCGACACAGACACACAGAAGGACAGGTAGACTGACAAACGGACATACGAACAGACAGACAGCGTGACAGACACACAGAAGGACAGATGGACTGACAAACGGACATACGAACAGACAGACAGCGACACAGACACACAGAAGGACAGATGGACTGAAAAACGGACATACGAATAGACAGACAGCGACACAGACACACAGAAGGACAGATGGACTGACAAACGGACATACGAACAAACAGACAGCGACACAGACACACAGAAGGACAGATGGACTGACAAACGGACATACCAACAGACAGACAGCGGGACAGACACACAGAAGGACATATGGACTGACAAACGGACATACGAACAGACAGATAGCGACACAGACACACAGAAGGACAGATGGACTGACAAACGGACATACGAACAGACAGACAGCGTGACAGACACACAGAAGGACAGATGGACTGACAAACGGACATACGAACAGACAGACAGCGACACAGACACGCAGAAGGACAGATGGACTGACAAACGGACATACGAACAGACAGACAGCGGGACAGACACGCAGAAGGACAGATGGACTGACAAACGGACATACGAACAGACAGACAGCGGGACAGACACACAGAAGGACAGATGGACTGACAAACGGACATACGAACAGACAGACAGCGGGACAGACACACAGAAGGACAGATGGACTGACAAGCGGACATACGAACAGAACAAACAGACAGCGACACAGACACACAGAAGGACATATGGACTGACAAACGGACTTACGAACAGACAGATAGCGACACAGACACACAGAAGGACAGATAGACTGACAAACGGACATACGAATAGACAGACAGCGGGACAGACACACAGAAGGACAGATGGACTGACAAACGGACATACGAACAGACAGACAGCGACACAGACACACAGAAGGACATATGGACTGACAAACGGACATACGAACAGACAGACAGCGGGACAGACACACAGAAGGACAGATGGACTGACAAACGGACATACGAACAGACAGACAGCGTGACAGACACACAGAAGGACAGATGGACTGACAAACGGACATACGAACAGACAGACAGCGACACAGACACGCAGAAGGACAGATGGTCTGACAAACGGACATACGAACAGACAGACAGCGGGACAGACACGCAGAAGGACAGATGGACTGACAAACGGACATACGAACAGACAGACAGCGGGACAGACACACAGAAGGACATATGGACTGACAAACGGACATACGAACAGACAGACAGCGGGACAGACACACAGAAGGGCAGATGGACTGACAAACGGACATACGAACAGACAGACAGCGGGACAGACACGCAGAAGGACAGATGGACTGACAAACGGACATACGAACAGACAGACAGCGGGACAGACACACAGAAGGACAGATGGACTGACAAACGGACATACGAACAGACAGACAGCGGGACAGACACACAGAAGAACAGATGGACTGACAAGCGGACATACGAACAGAACAAACAGACAGCGACACAGACACACAGAAGGACAGATGGACTGACAAACGGACATACGAAGAGACAGACAGCAGGACAGACACACAGAAGGACAGATGGACTGACAAACGGACATACGAACAGACAGACAGCGACACAGACACACAGAAGGACAGATGGACCGACAAACGGACATATGAACAGACAGACAGCGGGACAGACACACAGAAGGACAGATGGACTGACAAGCGGACATACGAACAGACAGACAGCGACACAGACACACAGAAGGACAGGTAGACTGACAAACGGACATACGAACAGACAGACAGCGGGACAGACACACAGAAGGACAGATGGACTGACAAACGGACATACGAAGAGACAGACAGCGGGACAGACACACAGAAGGACAGATGGACTGACAAACGGACATACGAACAGACAGACAGCGGGACAGACACACAGAAGGACAGATGGACTGACAAACGGACATACGAACAGACAGACAGCGACACAGACACACAGAAGGACAGATGGACCGACAAACGGACATATGAACAGACAGACAGCGGGACAGACACACAGAAGGACATATGGACTGACAAGCGGACATACGAACAGACAGATAGCGACACAGACACACAGAAGGACATATGGACTGACAAACGGACATACGAACAGACAGACAGCGGGACAGACACACAGAAGGACAGATGGACTGACAAACGGACATACGAACAGACAGACAGCGACACAGACACACAGAAGGACAGATGGACTGACAAACGGACATACGCACAGACAGACAGGGGGACAGATACGCAGAAGGACAGGTAGACAGACGCATTGACCAACGGACATACACACAGACAAACAGCGGGACAGAAACACAGAAGGATGGTTAGTCAGTCAGTCTGTTGAACGGGCACACGTACAGGCATAAATAGACGAACACACGCAGACGGACAGTTAGCAGCAGGACAGCCCAACAGACATGGAGCCTGGGAGGACGTAGTTTATAATGGATACAATGTTATGTAGAATTACAATCGCGATTAGGGCGACACTGGTGAGTGCTTAAGCGTTACGTTAGCGTATAACGGCTAATATGTCGCCCTTGTGTGGGAGAAAGTATAAGAAGAGGAGTCAATAGGTATGAAAGCGAAAGCGATTATTATGTTCGACGCTCGTGAGGACTTTAGATTTCTAATCTACTCTCATCAAATAGTTATATTTGCTGTTAAGATATATTTTTTGGAGTAAACCTGGATATTAGTAGATTGGTATATTACAAGACATGTTGCAAAATTTCAAAGCAATATGATTCGTATATTTAGAAAAAATCGCGTTTTACTAAAATCAATGAGAATGAGCACTTTATCGTTATGAAAAAATGGGAGGACTTTAAAATAGGATAATGATAATTATTATTATTATTATTATTATTATTATTATTATTATCATCATTTTTTTTGCCCCGAGGTATACAGGATCCCTCAGGGACTTCGCTACCGCCTAATATAAAATCACAGTCTGGAACGGCCCTATTCATATTCAGTGTTCTGATCGGCGAAAGTGCCCCTAAAGGCGACTGCATTGAAGCGTTGTATCATCAACGAGATTCGCTGGAACAAAAATGTTGTTTATCATTATTATTATTATTTTTATTATTGTTATAATTATTATTATTATTATCATTATTATTATTATGGTTACTATTGTTATTACAAACTTATTATTATTCTATTATTATAAAATATCATTGTAAAATAGACAAAAATGTTGCCGCACCTTATAGAATGAGGTCAAGACATCAGTTCTGTTCTAACGCCGGCAGTGGCGGCGCTAGGGGGGGCTGGGGGCTAAGCCCCCCTACAAGAGGCTCAGCCCCCCTAAAAAAGGGCTAAATCCGATTTTTTACATTGAATATCCACGATTTTCGGCTGACGACTAAAAAAAAAAAATTTGGCGGATCAAAATGTGAAATTTTCGCCGCGGGGCTTCAGCCCCCCGAAACTGAAATCCTGGCGCCGCCACTGAACGCCGGTGTCACGGTGTCAAGTCACCCTCTGATGCGGAGTCTCCCCGAAATAGTCTCCTCTGGCTAAAACTCTGTATTGGAAGACATTTTCTGATGTAAAAGCAGTACATGTATATTTTCTTGATAAATAATGTAGCAACGTAAATTAACGGTTTAACCTGCTCATCTATAAATTTCATGCGGCTGTAGCCCATTTCACGCTGATTGGGGGGGGGGGGGACTTTATTTCGTGGACGGAGGAAATATTCCCTCTCCGGAGTCTTTATTTCAGAATATACTCTCCGGGGTGGGGCATTTTATTCTAGAACAGATCCGCCGGTGGAGAATCTGTTTCGAAGTGAATGAAGTCTCCGGGGGGAGACTTTTAAGGGGCAGACTCTGTCACGCAACACCTGCCTACAAACTTTCGAACCTTTTGAATCGTCGGTAGGCCTATTGACTAGAGAGCTGAAATTTCCTGCTTCTTAATGGCTCAACTCTCATCGTTAAGCTGTGAAAACGTATAGGCCTACCTATAACCTATTATCTACATCTTCCACAATTCTACTAATACGAATTTACGAATGCGCCCTGCAGCGACCAAGAGGTATATTATCTGCAGTTGTGCGCTAACACGGAATCACGTTTTTAAATCATGTAGAAAATTTGTGACGCAGCTGCAAACATAATTATAGTAAGTAAAATATTTCTAAGTCGAGTCGAGTCGAGTCGAGGAAACAAAGATTAACTCGACTTGGCCAAACAAACGATCGACTCGACTTGTAAGTTCAGCGAGACGGTTTTTCGATCGACTCGACCTGGTCGAGTTATGATCGACTCGATCGACCAACTCGAACGACTGCGGGGTAGGTACATACTCTCAGCGTGACAAACCATGAAAAGAGAAAGGGTTTCAAGAAGCAAAAAGATGCAGGTGAATTTCCCACCAGAATCTTGCAACGAAATCCAGAGAAGGTCGTTCTATATTCAGGGCTCCGCAACAGAAAAGACCCGATGCTAGTTTAAAGAGATTTGTGAATTATGTGCCAATGAATCAGCAGAACCAAGTATATAGGCGCGAAGATCTTGCAAAGCATTTAGAATAATTCGCTTACTGATGAAATTGTTTCTAAACCTTAAAATCTTCGTATGAGTAATTTAAAAACACGCTTCCCTTCTGGAAATCCTGAATCGATAATGATGATGATCTGGATGATATTAATATATAGATATATCAGACATGATGTTGATTTATTGAACATACATGGCGGATCCTGTGCAGTGAGCCGCGGTCACAGCTCGAGTGGTTCCAATCAGAGATGCTCCGCATGAGTGAGAGCCAGTCACTCTCAACGACAGCAGATACGGGTAGTTGCCGATGGCCGCATCGCTTCCACCGATTATGTGCTGATCCACACCGCCGCCCAAAACTACAAAATAGTTCCGATATCTAGTTGGTTATCTAGTTAGTTATCTTGACACTTTATGCCGCGGTTTTACAGTAGCCTAGGCAGGGCCGTGTTTAAGGTTCTTCGAGTGTCGGTGCAAGGCGTTACCGCAAGGGCATACTGTCGTTCGAGCGACCGTTGGTTTTCCAAAAGCAACGGCCACGTGTAAATAAGTATATATCATAAAGAAATTTACATAATCCTATAGGGCTTTTGTGGTAACTACACTTTTAATTAGACCTAATGTTTTCTTGCACTTACTTATTTTACAAAAAGGTTTAGGCCTAAGTAACACCGAGGATCGCTCACGCACTCGCATAAGACATTTGGCCAATAGCAACAAAACTCTCGGCTCAGGGGCATTCGGTGCACCGCACCGAATGGACCTATGTTAAACACGGCCCTGAGCCTAGGCCTATCTCCTAAAACCTTTGTTTCAGCCAAGTTTTTACAGTATCTCAAATCCGTTGTTCAACGCAAGCGTAGCCTAAGCTATAGTTATATTCAAAGGATTCCTCAATTCAGGAACAGTGTTCATGTAACCAGAAGAGTTGACATTGGCAGTTTTCAAGTAAGAGTAGAAAAATTTAAGGTTGGTTTTATCATTTTGTTGAGTAGGCCTAATTCTGTCTTCAATAAAATTGAGCCATATTGATCTGTAGAACCTTGATGTGTGGCGGCGATGTTCATTGGGCAAGACAGCCGCATTGGATTTCTGAGTTTTCAATGCGACATCAAATGCGTAGTAGCCTTAAAATTACTTTGACATTGACTAGGCCTATTGTTAGCTATGCTGAAAAGAAATCTTAGATTTTATGGTGTTAATTTCGAATGTCGTTTCCTATTCGTTTCTTAATTTTTATGTCGAGCATCTAGTAACTAACTACATGCATATTATGCTTATGCTTAAGCTTATGCAGATAAATGTCGATATCACAGGAGGGAACCTTGTAGCATCCTTGGGCCACTCCTATCCTTGTAGCATCCTTGGACCACTCCTATCCTTGTAGCCTCCATCTCTAATTCTGTTCAATTTATACAAAATAACAGAAGCTTCTGAAAATCTCCTTGATTAGTTTACCTACTTTTTGAATGATGTGCCGTGTATTGTTATATTCAATGTTGATGTTGCCTTGCGACTGAAGACATGCGAAGATACCCCCTAACACGAGGAAATGGACGAACGTCATGATCAGCCATACTTCACAGTTATAGGAACGAACGCAAATTTTACCCGTAACTTTTAGTTGTAGCCTACTATTAGTTGTATCGAAGCGATAAATGTTTATCAATAAACATAGCCTACCTGTTAGAGTCACTGTTAAAAACAAAGCAGATGGATATAAATTTGCAAAAATAAATACACGCGTAAGTGGCTTTTTCGACTTCTCTTCATTTGGGGTAACATGATTAATACGGGGATACTCTATTTCGTGAAAACGGCACAAAATCACCGTTGAAGAAAATTTCAAGTGTTTGCCACAAAAGAGGCGTAGATTCCGTAGAATGTGAAAAAAGCTACAGACTCACCGGGCAGAACCAAACACAACAAAAGCAGGATTCTCATGACTGATGGTTGAAAACTTTCGTAGAACACGGCAACTAGTTCAAAGAATCGTACGTTTATAATGGTCTACACGTAAAAATGACGCCGTGGTAATGGGCACTTATCAAACAGATGGTCGGCATGGAGATAACAGACCGTGTAGCGAAACGATAAAATTTAACGATAATTAATCAAATAAACTGCTTCTTTAATTTATGTAATTACAAATTCAAGTAGCTAAAAAGAAAAGCTGGTCAATTATAAAAATGGCGATTACTTAATCGAGTAGTCTAAGCTAGTATAACCTACTAAGAAAGCAATTTAGAGTCTTGACCGGAAGTAAGGATATTGTTTAGGCCTACTCCATGGCGCTCCCATCAACTAAACATCAACCAATAAGAAATGCTTATCAAGAAATTGAATTCACGTCGGCTAACAACAGCTAAATTGCCGTCGGCTATCAACAGTCAAATTGACGTCGGCTATCAACAGCTAAATTGACGTCGGCTATCAACAGCCAAATTGACATCGGCTATCAACAGCTAAATTGACGTCGACTATCAACACCTAAATTGACATCGGCTATCAACAGCTAAATTGACGTCGGCTATCAACAGTCAAATTGATGCCGGGTATCAACAGCCAAATTGACGTCGGCTATCAACAGTCAAATTGACGTCGGCTATCAACAGTCAAATTGACGTCGGTTATCAACAGCCAAATTGACATCGGCTATCAACAGCCAAATTGACGTCGGCTATCAACAGCTAAATTGACGTCGGCTATCAACAGTCAAATTCACGTCGGCTATCAACAGCTAAATTGACGTCGGCCATCAAGTGTCAAATTGACGTCGGCTATCAACAGTCAAATTGACGTCGGCTATCAACAGTCAAATTGACGTCGGATATCAACAGCCAAATTGACATCGGCTATCAACAGCCAAATTGACGTCGACTATCAACAGCTAGATTGACGTCGGCTATCAACAGCTAAATTGACGTCGGCTATCAACAGTCAAATTGACGTCGGCTATCAACAGCTAAATTGACGTCGGCTATCAACAGCCAAATTGACATCGGCTATCAACAGCTAAATTGACGTCGACTATCAACAGCTAAATTGACATCGGCTATCAACAGCTAAATTGACGTCGGCTATCAACAGTCAAATTGATGCCGGGTATCAACAGCCAAATTGACGTCGGCTATCAACAGTCAAATTGACGTCGGCTATCAACAGCCAAATTGACCGTCGGTTATCAACAGTCAAATTGACGTCGGCTATCAACAGCCAAATTGACATCGGCTATCAACAAGTCAAATTGACGTCGGCTATCAACAGTCAAATTGACGTCGGCTATCAACAGTCAAATTGACGTCGGCTATCAACAGCCAAATTGACATCGGCTATCAACAGCTAAATTGACGTCGGCTATCAACAGCTAAATTGACGTCGGCTATCAACAGCTAAATTGACATCGGCTATCAACAGTCAAATTGACGTCGGCTATCAACAGCTAAA
Organism: Lumbricus terrestris; assembly: GCA_949752735.1. Classification (NCBI taxonomy): domain Eukaryota; kingdom Metazoa; phylum Annelida; class Clitellata; order Crassiclitellata; family Lumbricidae; genus Lumbricus; species Lumbricus terrestris. Next base: position 50,590,364 of record OX457040.1, on the reverse strand, counting down.
TTGACGTCGGCTATCAACAGCCAAATTGACATCGGCTATCAACATCTAAATTGACGTCGACTATCAACAGCTAAATTGACGTCGGCTATCAACAGCTAAATTGACGTCGGCTATCAACAGCCAAATTGACATCGGCCATCAACAAGTCAAATTGACGTCGGCTATCAACAGCTAAATTGACGTCGACTATCAACAGCTAAATTGACGTCGGCTATCAACAGTCAAATTGACGTCGGCTATCAACAGTCAAATTGACGTCGGCTATCAACAACTAAATTGACGTCGGCTATCAACAGCCAAATTGACATCGGCTATCAACAGCTAAATTGACGTCGACTATCAACAGCTAAATTGACGTCGGCTATCAACAGCTAAATTGACATCGGCTATCAACAGTCAAATTGACGTCGGCTATCAACAGCTAAATTGACGTCGGCTATCAACAGCCAAATTGACATCGCCTATCAACATCTAAATTGACGTCGACTATCAACAGCTAAATTGACGTCGGCTATCAACAGCTAAATTGACGTCGGCTATCAACAGCCAAATTGACATCGGCCATCAACAAGTCAAATTGACGTCGGCTATCAACAGCTAAATTGACGTCGGCTATCAACAGCTAAATTGACATCGGCTATCAACAGCTAAATTGACGTCGACTATCAGCAGCTAAATTGACGTCGGCTATCAACAGCTAAATTGACGTCGGCTATCAACAGTCAAATTGACGTCGGCTATCAACAGTCAAATTGACGTCGGCTATCAACAACTAAATTGACGTCGGCTATCAACAGCCAAATTGACATCGGCTATCAACAGCTAAATTGACGTCGACTATCAACAGCTAAATTGACGTCGGCTATCAACAGCTAAATTGACGTCGGCTATCAACAGTCAAATTGACGTCGGCTATCAACAGTCAAATTGACGTCGGCTATCAACAGCTAAATTGACGTCGGCTATCAACAGCCAAATTGACATCGGCTATCAACAGCTAAATTGACGTCGACTATCAACAGCTAAATTGACGTCGGCTATCAACAGCCAAATTGACGTCGGCTATCAACAGTCAAATTGATGCCGGCTATCAACAGCCAAATTGACGTCGGTTATCAACAATCAAATTGACGTCGGCTATCAACAGCCAAATTGACCGTCGGTTATCAACAGTCAAATTGACGTCGGCTATCAACAGCCAAATTGACATCGGCTATCAACAAGTCAAATTGACGTCGGCTATCAACAGTCAAATTGACGTCGGCTATCAACAGTCAAATTGACGTCGGCTATCAACAGCCAAATTGACATCGGCTATCAACAGCTAAATTGACGTCGACTATCAACAGCTAAATTGACGTCGGCTATCAACAGCTAAATTGACATCGGCTATCAACAAATCAAATTGACGTCGGCTATCAACAGCTAAATTGACGTCGGCTATCAACAGCTAAATTGACATCGGCTATCAACAGCTAAATTGACGTCGACTATCAACAGCTAAATTGACGTCGGCTATCAACAGTCAAATTGACGTCGGCTATCAACAGTCAAATTGACGTCGGCTATCAACAACTAAATTGACGTCGGCTATCAACAGCCAAATTGACATCGGCTATCAACAGCTAAATTGACGTCGACTATCAACAGCTAAATTGACGTCGGCTATCAACAGCTAAATTGACATCGGCTATCAACAGTCAAATTGACGTCGGCTATCAACAGCTAAATTGACGTCGGCTATCAACAGCCAAATTGACATCGGCTATCAACATCTAAATTGACGTCGACTATCAACAGCTAAATTGACGTCGGCTATCAACAGCTAAATTGACGTCGGCTATCAACAGCCAAATTGACATCGGCCATCAACAAGTCAAATTGACGTCGGCTATCAACAGCTAAATTGACGTCGACTATCAACAGCTAAATTGACGTCGGCTATCAACAGTCAAATTGACGTCGGCTATCAACAGTCAAATTGACGTCGGCTATCAACAACTAAATTGACGTCGGCTATCAACAGCCAAATTGACATCGGCTATCAACAGCTAAATTGACGTCGACTATCAACAGCTAAATTGACGTCGGCTATCAACAGCTAAATTGACATCGGCTATCAACAGTCAAATTGACGTCGGCTATCAACAGCTAAATTGACGTCGGCTATCAACAGCCAAATTGACATCGCCTATCAACATCTAAATTGACGTCGACTATCAACAGCTAAATTGACGTCGGCTATCAACAGCTAAATTGACGTCGGCTATCAACAGCCAAATTGACATCGGCCATCAACAAGTCAAATTGACGTCGGCTATCAACAGCTAAATTGACGTCGGCTATCAACAGCTAAATTGACATCGGCTATCAACAGCTAAATTGACGTCGACTATCAGCAGCTAAATTGACGTCGGCTATCAACAGCTAAATTGACGTCGGCTATCAACAGTCAAATTGACGTCGGCTATCAACAGTCAAATTGACGTCGGCTATCAACAACTAAATTGACGTCGGCTATCAACAGCCAAATTGACATCGGCTATCAACAGCTAAATTGACGTCGACTATCAACAGCTAAATTGACGTCGGCTATCAACAGCTAAATTGACATCGGCTATCAACAGTCAAATTGACGTCGGCTATCAACAGCTAAATTGACGTCGGCTATCATCAGCTAAATTGACATCGGCTATCAACAGCTAAATTGACGTCGACTATCAACAGCTAAATTGACGTCGGCTATCAACAGCTAAATTGACGTCGGCTATCAACAGTCAAATTGACGTCGGCTATCAACAACTAAATTGACGTCGGCTATCAACAGCCAAATTGACATCGGCTATCAACAGCTAAATTTACGTCGACTATCAACAGCTAAATTGACGTCGGCTATCAACAGCTAAATTGACATCGGCTATCAACAGTCAAATTGACGTCGGTTATCAACAGCTAAATTGACGTCGGCTATCAACAGCTAAATTGACATCGGCTATCAACAGCTAAATTGACGTCGACTATCAACAGCTAAATTGACGTCGGCTATCAACAGCTAAATTGACGTCGGCTATCAACAGTCAAATTGACGTCGGCTATCAACAGTCAAATTGACGTCGGCTATCAACAACTAAATTGACGTCGGCTATCAACAGTCAAATTGACGTCGGCTATCAACAGTCAAATTCACGTCGGCTATCAACAGCCAAATTGACGTCGGCTATCAACAGCCACATTGACGTCGGCTATCAACAGTCAAATTGACATCGGCTATCAACAGCCAAATTGACGTCGGCTATCAACAGCCACATTGACATCGGCTATCAACAGCCAAATTGACGTCGGCTATCAACAGCCACATTGACGTCGGCTATCAACAGTCAAATTGACGTCGGCTATCAACAGTCAAATTGACATCGGCTATCAACAGCCAAATTGACGTCGGTTATCAACAGTCGAAATGACTGTCGGCTATCAACAGTCAAGAAAATCAGTCGTCTAACAGTTTCAATGAAGAAAGGAACTGCGTGGAACAGATTCGAGTGTTGTCGAACTATAAACTAACGTCCAATTGTCTGTTCATCGACTGTGTTAATTTGGAGCCATTTTGCTGATGTTACTATACTTGATTTCAACAGTCGGCGAAACTTTCTGAATACGGTGCGATTTCCTAACAGAAAAAGACTCATCCGTCCGTTTTGCGTCGTAACGAGAGACGTTGGAAATACTGACGATCTCGGACGATCTCAATTTACAGTTTCAATTTAGCTATTAAATTACTTTATATTGATCAGACTAAGTCGAACGCCATATTAGACGATCGATTGGATACGTGAAGGACGGGTCGTTGTTCTCATGTCGATTGAGTTCTTTTGATTTCTTGATGTAACTCGCTGTAATGAGTCGATAGCCTCGTCTGCGTCTGTTGTCGGTGCTTTTTTTCTGACACAGTGTCACTATCACATCGGTGCATTGAAGGACTAGCTCCACCGTATCCTCGCGCGAACTCTGTTGTTCCACCTTGGGAGTTCAGCATCGATCCACCCTTCGATCGGCAAACCAAGCTGAGCTTCTGGTTCCCCGCTCGCGGACTGCTATCCGACAGCGTCGTTCATTCTCTGTTGCTGGTCCTACAACCTGGAATGGTCTCCATGTTACACTGCGCTTAATTCCCAGGGGCCACAATGCTGTTCCCTAAGAACCTAAAAACTGTCTTATTTAGCCGTGGTTGGACCGGGAGCGCTTCTGAGTAGGCTACCTTGAAGAGGCGCTATATAAATTTCTGAAATAAATAAATAAATAAATCGCGGCTCCAGTTTCCAGTCCTGAACCTGGCAGATAAAATCCGATGGCTTACCGGTTTGTAGAGCATCATTGCTGGATGAGCAGCATTAATTTTGACATTTAATCCGACTCCCGACCTGGTTCCCTTATCCCTACCAGAGCTAATGATCTTATTCAACGGTACTCTGGCGTCATAAATGACCGGGAACACTATAACTGGAGTGCTGTAACTTGAGCTTTCCATATTTGTGCTTCATGATCGGTTGGTATAAAAGGCGATTGATCAGGTCTCTCCCTCTTCCGTGGTACAGATTTAGTCAGTACCAAGTGCTGTTGCCCAGAGGAGACGACGTGGATGTACTGAGCCTCCCCCTAATTCTGAACCTCTCCCCATGCTCATCCTATGTAGGCTAACCATCATTTCGTTTATTTTGGTAGTAGACCTATTTACACTCCAGCGTTGTGCTTCCAATATTTAAAAACTAGAAACCTTCCTGTTACATCCTATGCAAACATTATCTCTGCAATCTCTCGTGTCTTTTCACTTCAACGAATCTGTAAAACCTATCCATTGTATCTGATCGCTTCGTAAATTATAAAACGCTAAGTCTGTTCGATTGAACTCTTCACTCATCTCTCTTCACATCCGTAATTCGCCAAGTGATTCCAAAACTTGCTCTCATTCAATTCGCCTTTGCATTCGAAAACTTGCATATTTGTTAAATAGGCCTAGCCTGGCCTACTCATTTAGAATAAGCTTAACGCTGCATGCAAGCTCTTGACTTCGTTTAATCTACATTTCCGGCGTTTTCGAAATGGATAGGACCCGAGTTTCTGTCATCTGCATTCCTTTGCAATCAAGAAACATGAATTCGAGTTCCGTGCACGCTCGCTCCCTTTAATCGATTCATTTTACCCACTTTCTAGTGATTTTGCTGCACAAAAATCATCATTTTTCGTCTCCGCATTCAAAAAGACATACCACGTTCCACTGCAATTTAAAATCACATTCGATATTCCCACGCACATTCTGCGCGTCTTTGCATCCTTTAAACTTTAAAGTCAGCAACACCAAACATTCATAGGCATTTCGGGCGAGTCTGTTTTTCAAGCGAGTCTGTTTTTTCACCATGTTGGGGATCCATGACTCCAACTCCATTATACTGTAGGTCTGACTGAGTAAAGTAGATATGTGGTGTATTCAATGAACAGTCTGTGTAGCCAACAAGGCTTAGTTGCAGTCTGAGAGTGGTAAAGAAGTGGCGAATAGACCACTATTATTTTGTTAGTAAGAATCAACTGAATTAACAACCAATAAGCTTCCTGACTAATCCAGGCTTGGGATCCATATACCAACTCATCCGTATGGATGTGAATCAGAACCAAAGCCGAGTCGTGTATTCAACATAGTACGATGCCATTGACTAGTCACTAGGCCTACCTGAAATTGTAGTGGGCCTAACTGGAAAATGCTACAGAAATTTTATATTCAGCACAATGCCATTTCTTGAGTTTACCTGACACCTTAGAAAAGAATCTCAGGCTACTTTAGGCTTAACATCATCGAGGGTTGTTTTTAGGTGGGAATCCCCTTGCTATTTTTCGTTGTAGTAGATCTCTCCCTCGTAATCTTTGGGGTGACGTAAAACTCTCCCTTTGTTCACTACTGCCGTTCCACAAAACCGGCTAGAAAGTAGGTTGGTGTAAAACCATGTTGTTGTTGCCAGACCAGAGAGACAACTTCATATTCAATATGCTGTCAAACAAGATGCCAATGCAGAACTTCCAACAAAATATTGGTTACAATATTATTATTATAATAGTGTTTTGGCATTTGGCTAAAATGGAAAGAGCTAAGCCATCCAAGTAAACCAGCACACAGCCAAAACATTTCATGCAGCCTCTCATAAGGTAGAATATCATGATTTATAATTATGGAAAAAGGTGACGCTGATGTAAGCAAACTGCCAGCAAGGTGGTCTCTGAACGATCTATTCCTCCATAGGTGCTAGAAGAGGGGCAAAGTAGCAGTAGGCTATATCCATAGGATGGAGCCTTCTGAACGCTGACTGTAACAATTACAGGACGTTATTACGTTGGAAGTTGCAAGTTTGTTAACACGCCACAATCGTGTTCTGCAAATTAATCATCTTTGACAAAATTGCCATTGGCTATTTTCCTATGCAAGTTCAGTCGGGTTCGGTTGATCCAGGCCTGCGAATCATAACGCAAAGCAACTGTTGCTATAAATATTGAGGATAGATAGCTAACGATGAGACCTGGTGATCCGACAGCATTGCATCATCTTGCATGATGATGATGCGTTAACTGTTGTCTTTTTAAAAAATAATTTATTTTATTTTTTTATTTGTGTATTTGTTTCTTGTCATTTTTTATCATCTTCCAGCACTAATCATGGATCTCCCAGCATATTACAGGGTTAAATTTGAAAGCAGGGTCCCTACCTAGCGGGATTTTTCCCCTTCAGGGGTTGCCATTGTTTTCGGTGTATAGTCATAGGGCCTATACAATGATCATTTTCTGTAATCACATTGGTTGTCTACTCCAGTGGTTCTCAAACCTCCGCAGGCCACGGACCGGCAATAATTTTGTTGTAAACTCGCGGACCACTAACTATAATGTCATACGCAAACAAAAACGAACTATATTATAAAAAAGACTATTACAGGGTTATTCGTAGTTAGGGATTTGTTTCGTTAATTAGAACATATTCCTGATAGCATTTCAGTTATTTCTCAATTTAGGCTAATTGTCATTTAATTGCATCTTTAAAATTTGAACTCAAAGTTTCATACAAGATTAGAAGTTTGTTAATGTTGGCCTATAACAGGCTCTGCAAAAATAGATAATAACACATTACTAAGATTTTGCGCTAATGATGGAAGCAGTGCACCTGCTCGAAATAAAACACAGAAATCAGAATATCACCACATTTTAAAAAATTTCAATATAGTGGATCATGTTTTCGTGCGAATGGTCAATTCCTTTTTAGCTTGGGTGTTCACTGTTCGCATTGGAAACCAATCAGAATTATCATTTTATGCGCTCAGAGTGTCTGAGCGGCCACGCTCTAGTAGGCATAATGTTCTTTCATTTGAAAATTAAAAAAGCCCAGACAGTCCTGTTTACATGTTGCAATTTTTTTAAATCACACAAACATATTTGCTTATATTTGCAATTTTATATCATGTTATAAAATTAAAAGACCTGCATCCAGTAAGAAAAAACTTAGTGATTGATCAGCGTTTACTTGACTATCGCACACAAAAGAATCAACAGAAATAAAATAAAAAGAAACTGACTGCAGTAATAGACGTAGAAAAATAATTCTAAAAATACAAATTTTTTAAAAGCCAGTTGGCAAGTTAAAATAAGGCACTGGTAATGTATTTTTTCAAATTTGAGGAAGATTGAATAAATTTTGAATAACAATTCAAATAATTTCACAATTTGAAACATATATAAATTAATATTTATAATTTATTTCCCACTCTCAGACTTCTTCGCGGAACGGTGATCAGGTCTCCGCGGACCGGTGCCGGTCCGCGGACCACCACTTTGAGAACCACTGGTCTATTCAACTGTTAATTGTGTTACATTATTTTCTGTATGTTATGTTTTATTGTGGAAAGCAATAAAAAAAAATTGATCATGATAACATCCGACCAGCCTTCATGTTGATTTTGTCGGCTTTCCACGTGCCGGAGACTCAATTACACTACACGAATTCCTTTGTCTGCATATGAAGCGTGTTTTACTTATGAAATGTGTCGTTTTGTCTAGAGAGGTGAGCATTCCAGACGATCTTAGAATGGTATGTTTCACTATCAATTAAGTAGGACTGTAGGATGTATTTAGGACTATAATTAGGGGCCTAATGCTACGTTTCGTTGGGTGTTAGACCTATACCTGATCTCAAAAGTCAAACAAGCACTTTAGGTTGCAGATTGTTTATTTAAGCGATTATCATTTAACTGAAATTTATATGATAATAGTTTTTCATTTCCTGTTATTTAATCGGATGCAGAACTCTTGAGAAGTGAATCCGTGGTCCAGTAGTCATTGCGTCGCTTATTGAGCGATGATCCAGGTGTAGAAGTAGCTGATTCTTGTGTAGACGGATGCGTAGGATGGATCGCACGACGCTTCGCCCCAAGATGTCGCTCCAGCCAGTCTGTTAGAGCACTCCAGAGGGCCACCACTGTCGCCCTGCATGAGAAAACGGATCGTGAAAGAATTTACCAGGCAGATGGTAAACAAAAAACCGTACGACGCTGCATGTGACGGACAGGAGCATAGCATTACTTTTGACAACAATCTGTGCATTGCATCTAACTTGAAGAAGGCGACTAAAATAGTAGTAGGGCTAATCGATTTGTCCAACAATTTTATTCTGAGGATCTCCATAATTTCCCTACGATAATATTAGGCATAGGCTTTTATCTCGAGTTAAGACTTGAACCACATCATTACGCAGAGAATCTGTAAAATAAGATCAGGTTGGCTACACTGCATGATCCAACTGTGCAACTTTCTTTTCAGTCTTCGACATTAACACATTCCTTCAAAAATGGCTTTAAAACAAGAGTTTTGCTCAAGTAGAAATTAAACGGCAGCTAATATGGGTTGACTTATTTGCCCGTGCTATTAATTTTATCCACCGGTCGCCCAATGAGTTGGCTGTTCTTCTTTGCTCCACAATACGATTATAAAGGCAAAGATTATCCCCTGTCTTTGCGGAGTTATGGTTTACCGCTCAACCGGAGAATTATCCCGCTTTTTAGACGTCACCACACTTGCTTCGGAGACGTGGCAATAAGTGTGGTTATATTTAAAAAATGGCGATAGTTAAGCATTTTTAAATACATGTAAGTCAAGGCAGCATTCAACTGACACTGCAAGCGCTTCTTCCTGCTGCCTGGACGCAGATGTGACCGTCGTTGATGCGAACTGAACCCCAGATGCCGGCACATGCCGAATTGGTCAAAACAGTCATTTGTGCCAGCTGCAAAGTGTCTGGAAGACCACCGACTGGAAACATACGAACAATCGCATACATAGACTTATGCAAAAAAAACAACTAGACCAAATCTAATAGTAGGCCTAACTAGTTATGAATATAGTCAAGTATGACAAATACGGCCACACAAAATTTATAAATGTGAAGTGTCATACTGTCATACTGCAAATCACCTTCATGAAGCGACCTGCGGTGTGTCGCGTAAAATGGTGTGTCGCTGGTGTGTCGCGATGAAGTGGTGTGTAGCGAATTTTCACAGCATACACCCTTCGTTCTTGCATTAGGCCTACACTGACTTGCTTACTTTACAGCCTTTTACAGGACATATTTTTGCGGACGGCGCGGAAATGTAGTCCTACCGATATTGCACTCACAAAACCTGTCGATCGTTGGGCGTCTTACTATCCAAAGAAAATTCAGTAGCAAAAATCCCGTTAACCATTAGGCCAAACAATTAACGTTGAGTCATAAAACGACGCACAATCGTAGCTTTAGATCGCTGAAACTTAAAATTTTAGAATCAATAGAAACGAAAGACATTAGGCCTAAGTGTAAACATTTTTCATTGGTCAGAAATTTCGACAATTTAAACTGATAAAATATTATGCTCTTTCGCCTATTTTAATTTTAAAGATATTGACGTAATGACGATTGCATGGTGTGTCGCCAAATTTGACTGCAAATGTAGGTGTGTCGCGCGCGGAAAAAGGTTGAGAACCTCTGTCCTAGAGTTCATTACGGAGTTATGTGTTCCTCTCTTCAGCCTGCCAGGTCGTAGATCCTTGCGCACTGCCACTCGTAGGGACCCTACAATTATGGTCCGGCGCTCTTGTACATCGACGCGGACACTCATGCATTGACCTTCACACTGGAACAGTCTTCTGTTAGCAATTCACAACATTGCACTGAATGCAACTCATGAAACATTTTCTAAATTTCTTAATTCTTATGGGTAGCTACGTTTAGGTCCTTCGTAAGAGTCTTGTTAAGACGCTATAGGCCTATAGTAATACATGCGCTATATATACGGCATGTCGCTATGCATAGATCTATACACATTCTAGCACATTACAGAATGTTCCCAAAAACTTCTCGAAAGTTCTACACCCATAATATACTTCAAGTTTACTCAGCACTGAATTCCTATTCATTGTTCCGGGTATTTATCGTCTCCCACGCGTCAACCATAACTGACCGAAGCTGACTTTAATAGAATTTTCCAAACGTCCTGTATTGGCCCAAATTTATGACCCTATCTCAGACGTGTCTTACCGCCTAGTTGCGACTAGTGGGCAACTAACGGATAAATCGGAATTCACAACGACGTTTTAGCCAGCTAAGACACGACTACGCTAGTCGACCTATGAGGGTCGTGTAAGTCTGCTAGTTGCTGTCGTAAAAGTAAACATGACTGGCGGGACATCTTCGATTCGTCCACTTCGACGCGGTTTAAACTATTAAACAGTGTTTCAGAAGCACCAAATTTAATTCCGTTGGCTGTGGGACGATGAGCTGATTTATGCTTGTGGTTTTCGCCGTCAGAAAATACCATTAATGTGTGACAAAATGTATTTTAGATCGCATATAATCTACCGCCGAAGATATCTTCCGCGGGCGATGCAGCGTCTTTGTTTGTTTCCATACGCGGACAGCCCATTGTCTAGCCCACTGGCTGAGTGCCTTAGCCAGTGGGCTAGACAATGGGCTGACCGCCTATCAATGTTAATCGTGCGCATGCGCGCTAACTATAACCACGCTTTAATTAGCGACTAAGTAAGTAGTCCTGTAAGTGGGAGTGGTGAATACGGGGTGTCGTAAAGTCTGCGACGCGTCTTTGTAAGTCGTATCTTAGCGGTAAGTGGTGTCTTAGCTAAGACACCTCCCATAAATTTGGGCCAGGCTGGAGTATTTAGCTTATGCTTAGACTGCTTCTGCTGCGCTTTGACTTTGAGTGACAATTATATTGTCATTCAAATTATTATTATAGTATAGTATGATATATTATGATAAAAAAAATAATCTCAAAGCCCCTACTTGACGCAGTTTGGCCCCATCCAGTGATGGCGCAGGTGTCACCAGCAAAGTTTCCATCCGATGGTTGGGCCAGGGCAATTGCCTGGAGATTGGTGTTGGTTGACACAGCAACGAAGCCAATAACAGCCACGTCGTTCGGATATCCCGCGCCGTTTCCATCGTAAGCAGGATGCTACACGATGATAAATGCAGCATATTTATATAAGCATGCATATGCATATAAGCATGCATAATTTTCATATATTATATACATATAGATGTACATTGGTCATATGTATATATATATAATTTATATATATATATATAATTTATATATATATATAGATGAACATTAAGCAAATCACTCACTTGCCGTATCCAATAGACACCAAAGTGACGTTGACTGTTTAAATATCTAACAAATTAGGTCATGATTTAGTTTCGGTGTGCGTGAAACCAGTAATTCTTAGGAGAAATATATTAATTTGACTAAAATGTATCGCGTCATAAGTTAGATCTTCAATATAGCCTACCCTGTTTAGGAAGTTGAGATCTCTGAGTTGACAAGTGGCACAGTTGGTATCAGTGCGATCAGTGGTACCGCCAAGAATAGAGTAGACGCCGCTGAAATAATAGGTAATATAAAATTGATATAATTATGTCAATTAATTATGTTAATTGCGCATTGGGCTGCTACTAGTGTTATCAAAAACGATTGCACTTATTTTACATAGAACTTATATGATTATTATTATCTATCACACGGACAACAATGTAGGCCACTTAAGGATTTATATAGCGTACACGCGTATAACGCCCTTTATTGCTGAATATGGCTATACGCTTTGCTTTCTTTCATTACGTTATGTGTGTGTAGGACTGTAGGTGTTATAGGACACAATGAAAAAAGACTGATTTGTTTGTACAGGGACTATAGGCTATAAGACCAGTCATAGGCGTGGGGGACATTTCGGCAGCGGGGGCAAAGATTTTTACTTTTGCCCGAAAAGTATTAGCCTACTTTAGATTTTTGGCGGAACGCGAGTCGCCGAAATTTTTTCATCGACCAAATTTTCGGATGACTTTTTTTAGTCATTCATCATTTCGATTTCCCAATGAAAAATATCTGATGACCTTTTAAACTTTTTTTAGTAATTTCGTGCAAATCTTCAGAAAATAGAAAATAAAAATATAGCTGTTTTACCTTTGTGTGCCCGAAAAAATCATCCCATGCCTATTTGCCCGAAAAAAAGTTCGTCCGCGCGTGCCTGTTTTGCCCGAAAAGCACATTTGCCCGAAATTTGGGGGGCGTTTGGCCCTGGGCCCTAGCCTCCTACGCCTATTAGACCAGTGTTTAATCTAGTCCCTGCCTTGCGGATTCCAGAGTTTCCAGATATTTTTCATTTTTCGGTTTCGTGTTTCTCCTTTTTTCTGATGACCTTTTTTAGTCTTTGCCCATAGCTCTATATCCTGGAATTCATCGAGATTTCTGAAGCGATTACCTTCTTCTATCAATTTTTCTACTAGTAATAAGACCTCCTTGACACTATAATCGTAATATAATAGTAAATAATAGGCTATCACGGTTTATTATCACCGTTCATGTGATGCGATATAGATGTAAGTAGCAGCCGTCGAATTTTTTTGCTATCGCATTTTCAGAGAAGGGAAAGAGAGATTTTAATTCCTGGGGACTTCACCACTTCCAGAGATGCCTAGATTGGACACTGTCGTGAAACTGCAGTGATTTCAGATTAAGCACTTGTAAGAAGCTTCGATTTCGACCTTCAACCACTTTAACGTCTCTAATTATCAGCAAAGTTCTCACTTTATAAAATAACCTAATCTAATATGAGCATTTGTAAAGCGCTTCTCACAGCAGAACTATTCAGATGCGCTCTCAGCGTGACAGGCACATGAAAAGATATTTAAAGGTTTTCAAGCAGCGATAAGATGCAGGTGAATTCCCCACGCAAGAATCCTGCTGCAAATTCCAGAAGGGAGGTCATTCCATATTGAGGGACCCACAATAGCAAAAATCCGATGCTGGTTAAATTAGGTTGGTGACCGATGTACAAATGAGTTAAGGCGGTCGGCAGAACTAAGCGGGCGCGAAGATCTTGCAGAGCATTAAAGCATAACTCGACTACTTATGAAATTGTCGTTCCTACGCCTTGATTTTTGTTGAAGGGCAATAAGCAAAAATGTCCTTATGAGTAATTCAAATACACGCTTCCATCATAGAAATGCTGAATCGATAACGATGATGATCGGGATGTTATTAAAATTATGTCAGTGATACATGATGTTGATCTGTTTGAACATACATGGCAGATCCTGTGCAGTGAGCCGCAGTCACAGCTCGAGTGGTTCCAATCAGAGATGCTCCGCATGAGTGTGAACCAGTCACTCTCAACGACAGTTGATGCGGGTATTGACCGATGGTGGTATCACTTCCACCGATAACATGCTGATCCACACCGGAACCCAGAGCTACAAAATAATTCCGATGTCTAGTTGGTTACCTAGTTCAATCAATCAATCAATCAATCAATCAATCTTTTATTGAAACCTTTGCCAAAAAGCGACAAAAGAATAGGCACAGCAAAAGCAGTAACACAAAAAGCAAATTGACACATAGGTGACAAGGGACCCCAAAAGGGATAATAATCCCGCTAAGAAGGGACCCCATTTACCATGAAACAGATACTGACAGATCATGAGTTAAACCATGTTCATTGACTGTGCAATTCACGAAGATAAATGTAATAAAGGCTAAGCTTACAGATTGACTCTTAACTAAAGCTTAACTAACAGACTTAACTATAGTAGACCGGTACTGACAATTATTGTCCAGCATAAACTCATAAACTTTATTTTTCAACGGTTAAGTGAGATCGCAGCATTTTTTTGAATATCAGCAAATTAGGTGCCTCTTTTGTGTTTAATGGAAGTGAGCTGAAAATTGGCGGACCCATGAATCTAATGGAAAATCTACGAGAGTTGGAATGGGCCTGTACATCTTGACACTTCTCGTCGCGTCTTTACACTTAGTCTATCTCACAAATCGGTTGCTTAAGCCAAACGTAAATTATGATATTCAAAGGATTGCTAAGTAAATTAATAGTGTTCAGGTAACGAGAAGAGTTAGTACTACTGGCAATTTCATGCTTTAATTGCTTGAACAGCTGCTGCTTCTTAAAGACATTGAAATAGACACTAATTTTTCTTACACAATAAATAATAATACACATAGAAATGGGAAAAAGGCATGCACTTCCTGTCTGAGTTTTTTTATTCCAATGATTTCAGCCCCAAAGTAATTTGTAATTGATGTAATTGAAATTACGTAATTTGTAATTTGTAATTTGAGGCTCTGATTTAAAGTAATTTGTAATTTGTAATTCAATTACATTTTCTCCAGTAATTGGTAATTTGTAATTCAATTACATGTTGCCCTGTAATTTGCCCATCCCTGAATAAACTCATATAATATTAGAACAGAATCTTCTGAAGAACCGATCTTCTAGCTTAGTATAGACCTGTCTTTCTTTCGAATGCTCTGCTGTAGAACGTGGAAGAAGCAACTCACCGGGCAGAGCCAAACACAGCAAGAGCAGGATCTTCATGGTTGACGATTGAACACTTTCGTAGAACACAGCAACTACATCAGAGAAGCGCAGGTTTATATACACGTAAGAATGACGTTGTGGTAAAGAAAACTTATCAGACAGGTGGTCGGCATGAAGATAAGAGATCGATGTCGTGTGATAGACGGAATATCGTTATGTGACAGCATGTTCAAGGTTCATATTATAGGCTAGCAGTCGTCTTGATAAGTTATCGATAACCTGTTTCCTATTAAATTATTTTCTGTTTATAACTTCTATTTGTAATCAACCGTCTAGCTTGTTAGATTCCTCCAAAGGCAATGTTGAACCACAAGTAAATGACTTCAGAATGTAAAATTGTGTTTTTAATTTAAGCACTGTTGTCGCTGAGGAAAAATACGGAATCATACGTCTGCAGGGTAAACAATGAGTCCTGGATGTAATTAAAATTGTTCTTAGGCAGGATTCGTTCTAAGGAATTTTCTCAGCTGAACATGAATGACATAATTATTATGGGTCTGGGTCTGTGACCTAGTATATAGAGTCGAGACCTAGGGGAAAGTTTTTGGTCAAAGGTGTGTACCGCAATCGCTTAAATTTTGCAATTTAAAGGGAGTTATATATAGGTTCGTGTAGCCTAGGCCTACTCAATGCTCAACATGGCAATATCACCCGAATGAACAAATGAATAAATGAAATGAACGAATGAATTAATCAATTAATTAAATCAGCTGATAGTTCTTGCGATTTTTAGACTTGTTAAAATTCTTAATCAGCTTCATTGTGGTTAATAATTATCTATCTGCTGTCGCTTGTATTAAGTTCAGATGAAAATAGACTACTCTTTAATTGACCAATCACTGCTATGGTAGTAAACGTACATCATCCATGGAGCCAATAAAAAGTTCAAATGTTGTAAAATAAAGCACATTATCCTAAATCCAATATAAATATGATCTTATGATGACCAACTATTTATACTGCACTTTGGTTTTCATTTAAATACTAGCTGTACCCGACCACGCGTTGCTGTGGCTGAAAAGACTCTCCCTCCCACCCTCCCTCCCTACCTTCCTTCCCCTGCCTCCCTCTCCTCCCCTCCCCTCCTATCCCTTCCCCTCCTCTACCCTTCCCCTGCCTCACACCATCCCTCCCGTTTCCTCCATCCCTCCCCTCGCTCCCTCGCTCCCCTCCCATCCCCTTTCTCCCTCCCCTCCCTCTTCCTCCCGCTTCCTCCCCTCCCTTCCTCACGCACCCCTCTCTTCCTCTCCTTTGTCCCTCCGTCCTCCGTCGCTCCCCGTCCGTTGTCCGTCCGTCCGTCCGTAAAACTTCCGAGATCCTTGATTTTGCAAAAACCGACAGTTATGCTACATACATTCGCTATAAACAGACGCGCAGATTGCACTTTTTTTACAATGAAGCATATAAAAACCCGCTCGTATTGTTGTGTGAAAATTTGAAAGCAATAGGTGAAGAAGTTTCCGAGATCGTTGATTTTGTAGAAAGCTATAAATGCGCTATAAAAGGCCGCACGTAATAAAAAAAAAGGCCGCATTGTAAGCAACGTGGGATGGAAATTGAAATCGGAATCGCTGCAGTGGAATTAAAAGTTGTATTTTTTGGTCGTACATTCGCTATAAACAGACGCGCAGATGGCGCTTTTTTTTACAAAAAGCATATAAAACCCGCTCGTAGGCTATTGTGTGAAAATTTGAAAGCAATAGGTGAAGAACTTTCGGAGACGTTGATTTTGTAGAAAGCTATAAATGCGCTATAAAAGGCCGCACGTTATAAAAAAAGGCCGCATTGTAAGCAACGTGGGATGGAAATTGAAATCGGAATCGCGGGAGTGGAATTAGAAGTTGTGTTTTTTTGGTCGTAAAGATTGCGCTTTTTCCCAAAAGGCATTATAAAAACCCGCTTATGTTCGAATGGAACGGTTTGCGAAAATGTTCAAAGTTTTCAAACAATCGGTCAAGAACTTTCCGAGTCCGAGGTAACAAACAGTAACGCTTTACATTTTTATTTATATAGAAGATAAAGCATAATTGTTAAAAGTGATTTCCTCGTTAGGTTGTCCGCCCTGGCGATAATTCGATAATCGTGCAGCCTTAGCCTCATGGAGTCGGGCTGTGGTCTCAACAGTGGGAGAAGTGGGTTCAAAACATGTCGTTGATTGAGCAGGACAACTGCAAACTGCCTCCCGTCCGTCGTTCTGCATAACTGCTCGAAGGAAGGGTCGTTCTCATAACGATAGCGCAGTCGGATCAGACCGTCTAATACTGCCAGGGGTCTATAATATCTTCTATCCTTCCATAACTAATCTTCTAATTTGTATGTGCATACCATAAGTTTCCCTCAGCAGAAACCTCATTTTTCTGGTCCATAATAATATTAACTAGAGTGTTATGTGGATAAGGGTGAGATGATATATAGCAATTATTCATCTTGTCTGCTGTATCTAATGGCTTGTCTGCCGTTGAGGATACTGTCTGTCTCCAGCATTTCCATAATTATGGTCTGCGGTCAATCTAAATTTTCAATTCTTACTTTAATTTGCAATTGATAACATATAATCAATGGTCTAGTGTTTTGTTGTGCATGGTTTCTGTTTGCATTTGCATTAATTTTGCATGGTTTCTGGTCGTCTTTGTGTGCACGGGGCGCCTAACCAGCAAAATCGTTGCTTTAGCCTATAACCATTAAAGCATATCAGTTCTATGCTGATGATAAACCTACCCAAACCTTTATTTAATTTGAAAATTTGTCATACGATTAGCCTGAGCAGCTGCCTTTTTGGGAGACTTGTAGGCCTGTTTAAACTATCTGCAGATTCATGCCAACCTCAATCGCCGTCATCTTGGTTATCAGCTTTATTAATGGACAGGGTTGACTACTGCAAAAATAGTTAACTGGCGGGTCTCCAGTTGCATACCCGGTTTGTCCACTATAGAACTTAAACAGTGGGTGCTAGAACACTGCTGCACGTGCCATAATTAGATCCATGTGGCCGCATTCCAGAGAGACGGGTAAATTGAAGCATTATGGTATAGTCTACAGGGTTGGCCAGAAAAGAACCACCCAAGGTTTTTGCCACTATCTTGGCGAAAAATGTGCATAATTAAATCAACATTTCACAGGGTTAAAGGCAAAGGCAATTCATCTCTACGTATACAATAGACGAATTTCACAAAATTTAAAAAAAAAGTTTTATCACTTTTATCGAGTCAACACACTTTTGGACAAGTCCCTTAACTCACAATGATATTGCCCACGACCACCAAATGAAACTTAGCTATGAGAACGTGATCATTAGTGAATGCAGACATAATTATATAATATATAATTTTGTGTGTGTATGAATATTCATTTAGCACATATTTTCTTGTCTGCTTCCGGCAGTGGCTATCACGCGATCTTCAGTCCTCTGATTTGCTTTTTTGGCCTTGATGCATCAAAGGCATGGGCTCTCGTGCCTTTCATGTTGCTAAACCCAAGGAATAAAAACGACTGTCAATCTTATCTTATCTTATCTTATCTTATCTTATCTTATCTGACCATTTATAAAGCGCTTCTCGCAGCAAGAACCTTTCAGAAGCGCTCCCAGTGCGTTTAACTCCGAGAAAAAAGGCAAGTTTTTAAACGAGAGAAAGACGAGGATACACTGCCAGATAGGATGGCAGAGCGAACTGATAGGGGAAGCCCATTCCATAGGGAGGGACCAATGCAGGTAAATGATCTGGATTGAGCCATGGCAGTCCTGACTCGGGGGACAAAGAGGCCAAGCCGATCAGAGGACCTAAGAGGACGCAGC
The DNA here is from genome assembly GCA_949752735.1 of Lumbricus terrestris. Taxonomy (NCBI): domain Eukaryota; kingdom Metazoa; phylum Annelida; class Clitellata; order Crassiclitellata; family Lumbricidae; genus Lumbricus; species Lumbricus terrestris. Next base: position 50,571,604 of record OX457040.1, on the reverse strand, counting down.
GAAGTGGCAGAAAGGGGGCGATGTATCTGATCGCACAGATACTTCGGAGCAAGACCCATTTGAGACTTAAGGACCAAAATCAGGACTTTAAATTGTATACGGGCCGAGAGTGGAAGCCAGTGAAGTTGTTCAGTCATGAATGTAGAAATGTGGAGGAAGACGGGCAATGAGCCTAGCAGCAGCATTGAGTACAGATTGCAGGGGAGCTCGGCGAACCTTAGGCAGGTCAATAAGGACAGAATTGCAATAGTCAATCCGAGAACATACGAAAGCGTGAACAATTGAGGTAAAGATCGATGATGAGACAGATTTGCGAATAGCCCTGAGACGCCTTAGCTGGAAGTAGGTCTCGAACAGTGGAGGAGAAGTTAAAGTGAGGAAAAGTTTGAGAGAGCAGTGTGTGGTCGAGTTTTTGAAGCTGCTTAGGAGTGCCAAACCAAATCAACTGGGTTTTGGAAGAGTTCAAAGAAAGACGATTAGACGACATCCACAGATGAAGATCTTGAAACAGAGCGTCAATCCGACATGCAAGAAGGAGTTGAGCAGAAGGGGTCACTTATGCTCAAAACAGGTCTAGGAAACACTGATATATTTTGTCGCTGCCTTTCAAACAACTGGAGATCAACAGCAGCTGTTCATCTGGCGACTGATTAGATTAGCCACGCCTCACTTTCATACCTAGCCCACGTGTGACCTCACATTCACGTGCGTGACCTCACATTCACATGTGTGACCTCATATTCACGTGCGTGGTCTCACACCTACGCTTATGTATGACCCCACATTCGAACGTAGGCAATATGTGACATCACATTCACAACCTATGTGTGACCGAACTAGACGTGTTAAAACTTTCTGAGCAATTACTGTTTCTACGTAGATCTATTCATAGAAAGATCTGGTAGCAAACAATCCTGTACAACATGTGGTCGGCGTAAATGTAAAGTTTTGTTGACGCGACAGAAGGTATTGCGTTCTGCAATTTGGTCCAATCACTGACCTTATCGGTCTTCATGATAACCGAAAGGGTGGGGCAGTCCCTGGCAAACGTAGTTCGCTATCTGGTATTTCGGGGGCCGGTTTGATATTAAATCGGTTATCTTCAACATCGGCTCGAGAAAAAAAAATTAACCGGAAACAAGCTTTGTTGACGCAACGGAAGGTATATATATATATATATATATTGTGTACATGTATATATATATATATGCTTAAGTTATGTACACGTGTTACTATAGGCTAAATCAAACGCATGGATGACACACAAGTGACCCAACACCCAAACCTGCAACTCGATAAATGACGACCAAAAGAGGGAGAGAATGAAACAAAATGGTAGACTTTGACGACAGATAAATTTGCTTGCATATTAACCTTGAAATGAAATTCCTGTCATCTTTACGTAGAGGTTCAAATTCTTAGACACGATGGCGAAGGTAATAATGTCGCTGGTTTTAGATGGGAACTGGTGACGCAATACGAGTCCGTCAATTAACTTATAATTAATTATTGAAATGACGCGTGCTTTGCCTATACCATAGAGATCATATTTTATTATCAGTTATCTTCAACGTTGTTTCGGTAATTTATATCAGTCGTTTTGACAAACTGATCTCTGATGCAGCAGGTAATTTCCCAGACGGAGATGCAAGGTTGCTTTTTAAACTGCGCATGTTGACTTTCCAGCGTGATCTGGTCCCTTTCGCATCTAATGTTATGTACCTACATGTACATGTTTAATAGGCCTACTGTAATTATCTCGAATCCACGCAGTTCTTTGCAGAAAACATCTCATCCTAAATGACTCCCTGGCGCGCCTGCTATTCGGTATGGCCTAGTAAGTCGCATACAAATGTTCATCATTGTAGTGAGGGAGGAGTCGCCGACGATGTTTATAACTATGTACTGTTTTATGACACTAAAGTTGGCCTAATCATCATAATCATAGGCCTAGATCATTTCTGTGAACACTTAGCCTAATAGTCATTACCGATTAAAGAGAGAGAAAGAGAGAGACAGACAGACAGAGAGATACAGAGAGATGCAATGGGCGGGCAATCGGAGATGCTGCAGTTGCCCCAGGGTCCAGAGAGGGATGATTGGCAGGTGGAAGAGATGGGTTTAAGAAGGGACGCGAAAGGAGAAGGGGCATCATTCGCCGGGGATCATTGACGAGAGAGCATTGGCCGCAGGGAGGCGAAGGGATCAGTGGCGAACGAGAGGCCTTGGAAGAAAGGGCCTGGAGTGAGCGAAGGATCGAAGAATAGATTAGGCTATGACAAGTGAATCGTTATAAATACAATGTAAATATTATAAACCGATGATCAATTAACCAGCAAGAAAGGATTGAAAACTGTTTCGGGTTAATTCTCTGTGCGATTGAAGTTGAACGATAACCCACGTGCTACGCTGCAACTAAAGTCCCCCGAAGATTTAGCCTGCTGCTCAATTAGCACCGCTCGCCACCAAACCTGAAAGAGTACGAACAATCGTCTCTTCCAGTACATTGTGCCAGCTGGGATTTTGTTCGAGATCGCAGAACTTCAACGCTGCTGCATGATCTCAGACAATTTTTAACGGAGCAGAGACTTTGTGCGACGACAGCAACGATTGACAAAGAGACGAAGCGGAACATCGATTCCAGACAAACGGAGAAGCAGACGAGAAAGCGACATTTGACGGCGGACGATTCAGTCGGACTCCACGAGGACTGATCTCATTGGACGCGGCGGATTCTTTGGAACTACACGTCCGGAGAGATTGGTGACAGGAGGACGACAACAGACAGGACGTCTGATCACCGGAGCAAAGGAATCGGACGATCGCTGATTCGCTGGAACAAGGATTCAGACGATCGCTGGAACAAAGGAGGCGGACGATCAACGGACAAAGGATTCGGACGATCACCGGAACGAAGGATTCGGACTGGACATCAATTGATGCCGGACAACTTGGAGCTCTGGGAGATCTTTCCATGCTGTAGTCGTGCGGAGAAGTCGGAGAGAGCGACACATCCAAGACACCTGGAGAAACACCTGGTGAGCACGAGCCATTTTGTTTGACTGCTCATAGTCACTTGGTGCTGTTAATGTTTGTAGTCTGAATGGTGTTTGCGGGAGAATTGTTTGTACTGCAGAGTCAGTAATTGATTTATTGGAGAATGTGGTTGTAAAGCACGAAAGGTGCTAATTACTGATTGCTGTGAAGCGCTCCGGAGCTCATTTTATTGCGAGCGGAGTCTGCATGCTAACTGATGAACTTGTGTTTGTTATTGATGAATGAAAAGGGTGATTGAAAATAACCCGTTTTGCGAGAAAGACTGCTTTTGAGATTATTGTTGTGTGTAGTAGGGTTTTGAAGGTCAAGCGAACTTCGTGTGTTTTTGAGCTCGTTTTATTGTTGTGCTTTGGTTCTTCTGCTTAAAATGTTTGAGAGAATGAAGAAAGCAGAGCTGCAGGAGGAGTGTAGACAGAGAGGCATAGATTGTGAAGGCCTAGATAAAAAGGCCATGATCCAAAGGTTGAAGGCAAATGACGATGCATCAGGTGGTGACGATGGATTGGATGAATATGAAGATGCAGACCAGGCTAGCGTGAGCGAAAGCCAGATGAAGCTTGAACTAGTTCAGGCGGAAGAGAGGCGGTTGTATGCGGAAAAAGAAAAGATGGCGGCGGAATTGGCCCTCTTGCGAGAGAAAGCGAACTTGGGTTTACTACAGCCAAGCCCTTCATTTTCTGTTGGTGACCCCGTTGGTCCGTCGGTATACTCTAAGCTACCAACCATGCACGAAAACGAAGAAATAGTGCTGTATTTCCACTCATTCGAAAAGATAGCTATTCTTCAAGGCATTGAGGAAAACAGATGGGCGAAGCTCCTTCCATCTTTGCTTAACTCGACAATGAGAGTGCATTATAACAGACTTTCTTTTGATACCTGTTCCAACTACAGGGAAACAAAACGTGCACTGCTGGGTGCATGCAGATTGAACGCCAAACATTATTTGGATAAGTTTAAATCTATGCATAGGGCAGGGAAACAGTCTTACGTGCAATTTTTGGCCCAGTTAAACGATGTGTTTGATTTTTATCTTGAATGCAAAGAGATAACTGATTTTGAAACCCTAAGGGATGACATTATCATGGAGAGACTAAGAGAGTCTCTTGCGAGCGACTGTCGCTATTTTATTGAAGCAAGGAAGCCTAAAAGGGCTGCAGAAGTCGCTGAATATGCAGATTTACACTTCGAATGCACAATGGAGGGTCGCAAAACAAGCCAGGGTGATCAGAAACAGAATAACAAGTTCAGAGCGCCCAATTCTGAACACAAGGTAAACCCTTGGGAAAGACGGCCCACCGGTATGGACAAAGGGTCATTTGCAAATAGCACCAATGATAGACCGCGAGATACGAGTGCAAGACCAATGCAGTCTGGGTATGGTAATCGAGCAGATAATGGATCTCAGGCCCATAACCGAAATCACAACAAGTCATGGCCACAAAAACAGGGACATGCACAAATTAAGTTCGTAAAACCGGGTTCGAATCTAGAGAGAGTTGTAGATTACCAGAAACGATTTATTGTGCCATTGTTTGTGAACAATCGTCCCGTCGACGCTTTGAGAGACACAGGGGCCCAGGTCACGCTGGTTAATTCTGATCTTGTAAGAGATAACTCGTCTGCCATGAGGGATCCCATAACCGTGCAATGTGCTTTTGGGCTGTTAAAATGCATTTCGACTTGCGAACTGGAAATCAGCTCCCCACAATTTGGCACAGACCGTATTGTAAGGATCAAAGCAGGGGTGGTGAAGGACCTCCAGGTAGACATGCTAATTGGCCACGATGTATTTGCAAATAACACTGACTTGATCGATACTGTTAGCCCCCGTACTGCTGATACGTCTAATGACATTTCCCAGGCCTACATAGCCACTAGGAGACAAGACTACGGACCGACTGCTAGACGGCGTGACTATGACGGTAGGATAGACAGTGACAGTCAGAGAGACAAGCAGTCAGCTGACACGATCAAAGCGCTCGGTAAACTGCAAGCAGCTGGGAGAGGTACACAAACGCCCGACGGACGACAGGTGAAGAGCGGGATTTTAGCGACGCCTTGCGAGCGAACGACTTTGAAAGGAGGAATAGAATCGGACTTAAAAGACACTAATGATATCAACAAAGTTGACGACCGAGATGGACAGAGTCATTTAAACGCACCTGACGAAAGGCGACTACCAGAAAATGACCCACCGCCTAATCGACAAAGCACCGGGGTCATAAAACCCTCTCAAACGCTCCAGCCGATCAACGGGAGGTCTTCGGTGACCGATGGAACGGGAGACGGTGGCCCGACCACCGACTTCAGATCAATTAACGACTCCTCGGGAGAATTGATAAGCACGCCTGGTCAGTCACTTCAAACGCCTTCAACAAGCAACAGATGCCCCGTAGCCGGATATACCGTCAAAGATTATCCAGATGATCGACCAGAGGATTTCAGTAACCGATGCTACGATGAAAAGGCAGGTGATGAGTTGGGAGGCGCCATCTCTAATGAAGGGGCTAGGCCGGCAAACCATAAAGACACGGCCCACGAAGAGGAGGAAGAGGAAAAAGAGGAGGAGGTAATCACCGCAGCAAATGGGGCGCACACGACGCCTGGTCATAAATCTCCGACGAACGGACCGAGAGCCAAGGAATGTATATCTGATCGTTCACAGGCCGAAGACAGAATCACTTTGAAGACACCCGAATCAGATAACTTCAAAAGGGCACAGCAAGAAGACCCCACCTTATTCGAATCGTGGAAGTTAGCGAGGGAGGGAGACAGCAGATATTTAATCGAAGAAGGCTTTCTGTTTCGGAAAGGTAAACCGCACCAAGTAGAAGAAGAAGGAGAAAGCGGACGTAAGCAATTGATTCTACCAACAGGATACAGATCAAAGGTGTTACAGATGGCCCATGATCCCACTTGGGCGGGGGATAGACGCATTGGTGACAGGAAAGCGCGAAGACCACCAGAAAAGATCTATCACAACAATAAACCAACAAACAGATCACTACAGCCAGGTCAACAGGTACTCCTGCGACACAGCACAGGAAACAAGTTAATCGCTCAATGGCAAGGACCGCTCCTGGTAATGAGAAAATTGTCTGCTGTCCACTACGAGATCGAGACAGACAAAGGACCAAGAACCTACCATATAAATGTATTGAGACAATGGCACGCCAAAGATTTAAATACACAGACTTTCAAAGCGAACGTGATCCAGACAGCCCAACCGCACAAAGTTCATTATAAGGCGCCAGACCTAGACGACGAAGGACAAGAAAACGACGAGTTACAATTGTATGACGACGAAGGACAAGAAAACGACGAGTTACAATTGTATGACTATGCCAAGCAATTAACGAAACGCTAGGCTACATAGACAAAGGGGAGAGGATGCACGACTCTATGGCAGATGGACTATGTATAGCGCAAAATCATAATGAACTAGCGTTGTAAAAAAAACTCATTGTTTGTTTTCAACTGTACTTACTTACGGTGTCTGCATAAAGCCTTTGAGTTTTTGTAGAATGAGTGAATGATCGATTTATAGGGATCTTTGTCTCACAGATATTACTCGTTTTTTGTTTGTGTTTTATGTTATAGATTAAATCACGTAATTAGGAACTCGTGTTAGCCCGCAGCCTGGCGACGTCGTGTAACAACGGTGAAAAGACATTAGTGCCGTGCGACGATTGCCTGTGCTCTTGTAAAAACCTCGTCGACCCGTGACGAACTCTCCTTCAAGAGTCACCTACACGACGTGCTGTTGACACAATTCTTGTGCCATCAGCTAAAGAAAGTGTGATGATGTAGTGAGGGAGGAGTCGCCGACGATGTTTATAACTATGTACTGTTTTATGACACTAAAGTTGGCCTAATCATCATAATCATAGGCCTAGATCATTTCTGTGAACACTTAGCCTAATAGTCATTACCGATTAAAGAGAGAGAAAGAGAGAGACAGACAGACAGAGAGATACAGAGAGATGCAATGGGCGGGCAATCGGAGATGCTGCAGTTGCCCCAGGGTCCAGAGAGGGATGATTGGCAGGTGGAAGAGATGGGTTTAAGAAGGGACGCGAAAGGAGAAGGGGCATCATTCGCCGGGGATCATTGACGAGAGAGCATTGGCCGCAGGGAGGCGAAGGGATCAGTGGCGAACGAGAGGCCTTGGAAGAAAGGGCCTGGAGTGAGCGAAGGATCGAAGAATAGATTAGGCTATGACAAGTGAATCGTTATAAATACAATGTAAATATTATAAACCGATGATCAATTAACCAGCAAGAAAGGATTGAAAACTGTTTCGGGTTAATTCTCTGTGCGATTGAAGTTGAACGATAACCCACGTGCTACGCTGCAACTAAAGTCCCCCGAAGATTTAGCCTGCTGCTCAATTAGCACCGCTCGCCACCAAACCTGAAAGAGTACGAACAATCGTCTCTTCCAGTACAATCATAATCATCATCATCATCATCATCATCATCATCACCATTATTATTATTATTATTATTATTTTTATTTTTTTTATTTTTTTTTTATTTTATTTTTTTTATTATAACACACATTTATTTTTCTTTCAAAGACAATGAAAAAGTCATTTACAGGCTAATGTCTATACTCCTTTTGAACATTAGGTAAGATAGTCATTCAGACCAAGACTTCCAGGTGTCTTGACTGTTTGAGTCAGTTGTTCCTAAAATCGACACAGAGTTTCCGATTTGCAGGGCGACTGATAGGCGCTGGAGCAGATGGCTGGTCTCACGCTGGGCACCTTTGGCTGCTGAGATCTTTCGTCCTAGTTCCTGTACAAATTGAAGAGAATCTCCATCCCAACTTCCTCCAGTTTCGACTGCAATAGGGACGAAATGATGCGATCTTGCAATGTCTGCATATTTGCTTTCCTTGTTACGGGCTGCTCTTTCCGCCGCGGCACCTGCATTTTCTGATGTTAAATGCCTGTACGATGTTGCGAATGTATCTGGTACCGTAACATCCCACGCCAAGCAAAGACCTCTGTGCCAGGGAATAATGGTTACTCCATCTGGCCTTTTGCCATCAGAACGGGAAAGACCATTCGGCTCCTTTATGGCTGGTATTTTGGCTCTTACGAATGCGCGCCAAAGAACGTCATTGATCATCCCATGACGTTGCTGCCTTCCAGCTCCTTTGTTGCAAGATAATCCATGCAGACCATTCTGTTCGACAACGACACCACATTTGCATGTGTGCGTTTCGCATAACGCAGTGCCAAGTCGAATACCGGCTGCAATTCGTAACGCGTCTCCCGACATTCGTAATCCGGCTGCTGTTATCGGAAGCGCATGAAGCCAGTCTCCTGAGTGTGGCGATTGCACGGCTAACAAGCGGGCCTTGGTCGAAGAATCAGTAGTTCTTTCAGATATTTTTATTATTATTATTATTATTATTATTATTATTATTATTATTATTATTATTATTATTAGTCCCTATTTTATCCGAGATATCAATGATCCCTAAGGATTTATTAATTTTAGGAGTAAAAAATTAATTTCCGAGAATTCAGACCACGTCCGAGGTTTCACAAACATCTTTAAATGTACCTCTGGATGCAATGGCTTAGCACATTATTATTATCATTATAATATCATTATTATTATTATTACCATCATTATTGCTGTTGTTGCTGCTGCTGTTGTTGCTGCTGTTGTTGTTATTGTTGTTGTTGTTGTTGTTGTTGTTGTTGTTGCTGTTGTTGCTGTTGTTACTACTACTATGTTGTCACCATCGTTCTCATTAAATAATTAATTAAATTTGCTACGCGTGCACGGTCACACCGAAATGTCTTCCTGAAACGCGGATACTGATAGTCATCACTCCCAGAGAAGATGCTGTTAGGTATCGAAATACTTGAAGACCAAGAAGAGATTGTGAGTTTTGAACCGCTTTTTGATAGAAGGAAGTTAATTTGATAGAGAGAGAGACAGACAGACAGACAGAGTAACAGACAGACAGACAGAGTCAGACAGAGACATAGATAGAGTGGCAGTCAATTCCAATCCCTGGTGAGAAGGCATGGAATGGACGTGAGTCCAAAACAGTTCTGCATCGTGGCTCAGCTAAATGACCTGGACCTAGTGATTATCCATCGCAGCTACTTGTGCATAATGACTACCGCCTATTAATAACGCTCCGAGAAAACGTGGAAACACACCAAAGTCGCCAAAATTATTGTTCTTGTTTCTTGTCAGTGAATATAGTGCGCTTAAACTTCCTTAAAGGGAGAGTCATTACCGTAGTAATGTAAATGTAAAATCTTCGATAATTTCTCATCGCCCACAAAGCCACGTCAGGGAGACCAGAATAATCACTGGCGCTAGTGACTCTAGTAGCATGCCAACGTCGTCAATATTTGTAAAATACAAGTATTCCCCATGTGGCCCCCGTTTGAAACCCACATGGATTCCACCAAATGCCCATGAAAATGCTGGATGGGTAAGATCACAAAAATCAGCAGATTGCTTCTAAGATTGGTTCTAAGAAGCGTTGAATGCAGACTGAACCGGGTAGGCTAATTCATTCTTCTGTATGAATAAGTAATGATTGATATGATCAACTTTGTTAAGTAGAAACTGCATTGAATTAATATGTAACCGGGAGGTAATGTATAGTGTGTTATTATTGGATTTAGACTATTTGCAATTTTCTGATGTTATCTATTAAAGCAGCTGAGTCAGACGTAACGAGTGCAAATCTTACTAATAGGCCTAACGACATACGGCTGTAGCCTATAATATCGAAATAAGTATGCCATCCTTGTCACAAGTACACGTTTCATCTTTACGTATGTGCTCTCGAAGTAGTCATTGCTTGGGCGACGACCATGCATCTAAACTGCGAAAGCAAGCCTATATTTGACCAAAAAACAAAGGGAAATGCCTCCTTTAGATTTTCTCCATAGGCCGATTTGCTTTAAAATGCACAATTCGGAATAAAATATTGTATCTGTTAAATTTTAGTTCTGTGGAATTTCAGTAATGTTTTTAAGAGTTGGTGTGGTTGAGGGAGATAAGGGAATATGCAAGTGTGTGTTCATATTATTTAATTATAATTATATACAGGTGGGCCAAAAAAAACCTTAGGTTTCTTGCCATTGTCTTGGCCAGAAGTATGAATTTTTAATTAAAATTGTACACTATTAAAAGCAATTCATATATGCGTACAATGGTAAAATTTCACCAAAATATTTCAAACTGAACAAAAGTTATAATACTTTTAGTGAGTCCTCTCACCGTTTTTGATGATCGATCCAAAAACATAGCGCAGCAAAAAGTAAAACAACATAAATCCTTAACATTGAATTAGTGACATAGTGTTTGAGTCAACACCTGAATCTGCAAGTACCGCGGTACCTTTATTAAATTGTTCCACTGGACTAGCAACCATGCTGGTACACCATACCTCTGACATCGTGTCACCTGGTATAGCTATTTCCTACTAGGCCTACTTATTGATTTTTAGAATTTATTTATTTATTTCCTGAACCCACACAATACAATTATGGCAGTGAACAATGTAACTGACATTGTTTGTGGTCAATCAAGGGGAACAATCTTTACGTATACGCACTCGAAGAGTCATGCTTGGGCGACGACCATCTGGATTCTAATGGTAATCCCGCTAATATAGGCCTATTGGGCCATTAATTAATCGTGTAAAATAAAAGCACAATAGAACATGACATCCAGTTCATACAATTTCAGGAACACAGAGATTGTCAGGAAAAACTCATTTGTCTACTACATGTCTGAAAGCGTGCACTTCTGTTTCGATATTTGGATATATGTAATACCCCTTGCAGGACCGGATTAAGAAATGTGGGGACCCTGTTCGGGAATTTTTTTGCGGATGTCAAAAAATTCTGACGACCTTTTTTGAGTCGTTTGGTAGAAATTATCCTAGAATATACCGATTATTATTCTCCCCAAAAAAGTTGATGACCTTTTTAAAAAGTCGTTTGGTAGTAATTTAACGCACCTATTTTCAGCTCATAGTTTGCTGAAAATCAGGAGATATGGACATTTAAAATTTCGATGCATTAGTTAAAAGCACAATAGAACATGACATTCAGTTGATCAGTTCATACAATTACAGGAACACAAAGGTAATCAGGAAAACTTATAACTTACATGTATTTAGAGTTCTTGAAGGGGCGCTATATAAATTACATAGATAGATAGATAGATAGATAGATAGATAGATAGATAGATAGATAGATAGATAGATAGATAGATAGATAGATAGATAGATAGATAGATAGATAGATAGATAGATAGATAGATAGATAGATAGATAGATTTAGGCTATCTATAACCTACTATGCGTCTGAAAGTGTGTCTTTCTTGCCTTTGATTTTTTTTATAAACTGCCTTTATTTTATTAAATGCAATATGTAAATGTGTCCCCCAGCGTACTGAAAGTTCAAAGAAAGTCTATTGCAGAAAACCAGTCGGCTGCAGATTAATTTTAGCATTCATAATTCTTTCCATAGGCTAAATGTCATTGCCATTTTCCAGGCCAGATCCATCAAATTTCTTAATGTCCTTTTTGACCAGTAACTGACTTGGAGTCAGGGATTAAAGTGTGCCTGGACGGTCATGGACGGCGTTTATGCACTTATTTTAAAATCTAAACGCCGTCCTGCCACTTATTGGACAGCACAGTCTAAAAAATGTAAGGGGCGTCCAGGCACTTCTTTTGGAAAGGTAAGGGGCGCCCAGGCACTTCTTTTTCCACACTTTAAGCACTGCATGGAGTGATCGCATTGAAAGATTCGCAGTCAAAACTGCAAAAAGTTGGTATACTTCACTGCACATCTTATTTAATTCCCCATCTGTTAGATCTCAATTGCACTACTCCTACGTATAGTATACCCGGACTTGTAGCATGCTATGGGCGTCGACCATAGGCTTAAATTAAATGTTGTCAACTTGTTTTGCAATGGAGGATTATCCACCGCCCTCTCTTTTCCTTCAACAGATCGACCACAGTCGTATGCTTCCAGGTTGGTTCCAGGACACGTCCAGTTCCTACAATTCTCTTTTAAACATCTTGCACAGTCTAATGTTGCATTAAACTGTGATATCAAGCTTTCAAGCAACCGTTTCTCTCCCTGTCAACATATCTAAAAAATTAAAGATAGTTTTCATGATGACATAAAATGACCTTGGCCATGATCACTTTCAATTATAGGCCCATTTGTTCGGTACAGTTACCAGTACTAGCTACACTACAACTACTATTGAGTCACCGCTCGAACACAGACTATGCGCTGGTAGGGCTGTGCGCTTTTGCAAGACCTCCTAAGTGGCATCGTTTATTAGGCCACTCCATTTCGAGCTTTCCTGCGAAAAACTTGAAACATGGTTTCAATAATGGATTCAATAGGCTACGCCACCCACTCGAGGGGAAATGCGACCCGTTACTGAAAGTCATACGAAAAAGACTAGGGTCAAGGTAACAACATCAAACTCTCTACCAAAATTTAGATTTACATTCGATTAATTGAAGGACGTTCATAATTATTATTACTATAGCTGTAATTCTTCGTGTCTGTAATTTCAATTAAAGCGTGAATCGTTAGATGTTAAGTTAAGTTGTTGCGTCGCTTATTGGCTGATGATCCAGGAGTAGAAGAAACTGACTCTAGTGTAGACGAACGGCCAGTCTGGGCTACAACTGCTATGACCCCAAGATATCACTCCAGCCAGCATGCCACTGCACTCCAGAGGACCACCAAAGTCGTTCTGCAACGGAAAATATAGCCTACACAAACAGATAGGATGCCAATCAGACGCTCTCGGGCATTGTATGTGTCAGATAGAAGTATGGGTTTCATCCTTTCAATAATTTGTTCATTGCCTCAGACTCAAAGGAAGCGAAGATGGAGAGAGACAGGCAAATCTTGTAAGCAAGGACATTTTAATTAGCTGCTTCTACAATAATTACCCTACTGTGAACACTGTGGTTCCGGTTACCTATATAATACGCAGATAATGCATAGAGAGACCCGTGAAGTCTGCCACCGTTCGCACTCTCACAGTGCCAGTCCCAAGCGTGAATAAAGAAGGAGGGTGACAGCCGCGACACTAATCAAATTTGATTCGACAGTGTCGTTAAGCAGCAACAAGCCATGGAAACCTACTCTTGAAGGAACTTCCATAAAAAAAATTTAATGCCAATGTAAGCAATGGGATAAGATAAGCTTCATTGAATAAGTCAACTTTGTATCATTATAATAATATTACAACGACAATGATGCAAAGTTGACTTAGTCAATGAAGTTCATCTTATCCTATTGCTTACATAGGCATTGTTCAAGTTCCTTCGGTAGGCTATGTTTTACCGAATAGTTGCTGACAAGCAATGAGTGGTTAGCGTACCAACCGGTTGTTACATGTATAAGTCGCAAGTTAAAATCTCTGCAAGCGCATAAATTTTCCACGAGATTCTGCTCCATTCTGCTTCGTGTCAATTGAGCAGTTGTACCGGCTGAACTGATTGTACACTGCCTGTGAGAAAATGAGATGGCACGGGAGAGGACTATAGCTACTTGCTCTAGCATGCAGATGTTGAGAAACGAAGTAACTAACACTTCATATCCATGGTATAATCTCAGGTTATAAGTTAAAGTAACGTTAATGTCACTTAGCTTATCACAGAATATGGGCGACGTTTAAAAAAGGATTCGTGTGCTCCATTTGATCAGCAATTTAATGGCAGCCATTCTCGATCGATTAATTATCGCAGCTTGGTTATTCTTTGATCCAAATGATCGTCCGTGGAATAACACTTCATCTGGTGTCTAATAGACAGCTTTCTCTATATTTACTTCATTAATATCATCAAGGCTGTTTTTAAGGAATTTTTACAACTGCACAACCTCTTTTTTTCTCTTCCCATCCTCCATGGCAAATTACTTTCAATTAGAGTACAATTTCCTTTTTCAATAGTTTTAACTGCACAGAATTGCCTCTATACAACTGCACAAATCCAGTTACAACTGCACATTTTGTGTAGAGCTGCACGTTAAAAAAGCCCTGAATGTCATTTTAAGTAGGGGCCCTACGGACTAAAGAATGGCACCTGCCCTTGGTACGATCGTATCTATCCCTACGTCGCACCCGGCTGATCTAGTTATTCGTCTCATTACCCATAGGTCTTCATGAGGTGTGTGACGAAATGATATAGGTTTTTTTTATTTTGAAAGTTCGCATGGATCTATGTAAATAAGTTAGTAAGCGTTTACTGACATAGCAAGGACTCGAATCGATATCAGTGGTGCAGATGTGTCCGTCGTTGATGCTAAGCGCACCCCATTCACCTTCACATGCCGCGTTGGTCATGACTGTCACTGAAGCCTGCTGCAGGGTGATTGTAAGATCATCGACTGGAAATACACGAACAAGCAGATAGAGGTATATTCGAAGGTGATTCAAAGCTGCCTACTTAGGCCTACTTCGTACTTTGAACTTCCCATTCGGAGTGACACATCTGCACAGCGAGCATGCAACGAGCTTCTTCATCGGCCGGCCGTGTCCATCACCAGTAAGGTGGAGTGAATACAATGGTGAAAAATTTTATGTCATAAATTAAAAATGCCTGGGTGTGCAAAAGTTGCATTTTGATATGGTTAGTTGTTTTGCAAAATATGTTGAACTTATTCCTATTCTAAGTGGTGCCCCAACGATGAAGAAAATCGAACAATTTTGACAAAATTTGCAATTTTTCGTTAAAATGTGCTTTTAGCCATGGGCAACTTAGGACAACAAACCATTGTTGCAATGCTGCATAATGATGACAGAATTAACTATCATATTCCGTATTCTAAAATACACTTTCATTTAAGAGGTTTCTCTTAAGTCAAAATTATGCAAAACTCTGATTTAGTTTATGTACATTTTACACAATTTGCTACAATCTTGTCTGCAACATGTTTCATGAGAGGTGGCTCATATCGATCTATTATTTGCCATTCGACTTGGTCAATATAGGCTATATATCTTCAGGATGAAAGTCGAGTAAGAGTAGCTTAGTCCTAGGCCTACTCGAAATAATTTCATGATATTTGATAATGATGCTTTTTCAACTCTTGCAGCAAGAATTTGTCTGCATTCTAGCTCACGGATATGAGATATTTCGTTGAACAAACATTGCAAGTAGTATATTTTCTGCATGGCGAAATATCCATTTCCTTTAATAACTTCAACTACAATGTCTCGTAAATTATGTTGCAGTATCTGGATTATTTTATCATCCTCCGCAGGTGCTTGGAAGCCAGACTGATGTATAGACTCTCACACTAACAGATTATCACTTAGACTTTCCGTTCCTATAGTCTCAAAATTCTATTTGGGATTTGCTGTTATCAACCACCTTCAGTGGCTAACAGGAGCTGGCTTTTGAAAGTAGAGATCTATGTCTGGTGAACAAATGCCACATGATGCAGCTTTGCATAATTTAGTAATTGTATTGTTCAAATGTTGCTGATCGGTACTTAATTTGATTCCTTCCATATTTGGGCAGTTCTCTAACTCAATTGCGTTGCAATGCTTCAGATAATGAATCACAGTGTCCTAGAGAATTGACTATGTTTACTGAAAATAATGTTGGATCTTGTGTTCCACCAGTTAGCCTTTGAATTAGATGCCGCAGAGTCTATTCATTGGCATTCAACAGTCAATTAAACCAATGTAGTGGTCTACCAAGTTGTATTTCCAAAAGACTCATGATCCCACCAACTGCACCAGTATTGCCATTAGTTCAGACGCAACCAATGGCAACTAAATCTTCAGTTGCTATTTTATTATCTAACAAACGCTTGGTGATATTTGTATGAATATTTTTAGATGATCTACTCTCAGTCCTGAGTAGCATGACCCAGATATTGTAAAATGGTTTCAAGCACAAGTGGTATGTGATCTTCAGGAATGATTTTAAAACACGATTTATTGCCATTTTTCATTTGCACTCTGGTCCTATCTTTATGCACATCGAGGTACAATGCAGATAGTTGTTTTACGGAATTACACTGTGGACGTTTTTGAACTTTTAACCATTCTCTTCGAACTTTACTAATATAGGCCTGTCCTATAGATCGCCATAGATTAATCTATGTTGTGCACAACACCCGCATCTTGTAAAATTGACAAAACTGCCGTTGCCAGAAAGCAGCACAACGATCAGAAATGCCACGTATGACTTTGTATGTATCATTCACGAGCCAAAGAAGGTCAGCCCTAAATCTGAACGTATTAGTGCACTTTTATATTGTTTGGAGTTAATTGTAATTGGTTCATCTTCCGATTCTTTGTTGTTTAACACTGTTGACAATTATCAGCGATGATTGTCTGTTGAAGAATTTGATACGTGTCTGATTCCTTATTATGGCTTGACATTTCTGAGTCCAAATAACTGAAAATACCAGATTGTACTTGAGCGAAGGAAAACTTAAGACACTTATTTGCCATTTGAACTTTGGTACTTTTTGCACACGTGCAATTATTTATCTCCATATACTAATAGACCTACATGCCACAATATCAAGTAACTGAATGTCAGATTGCTTTGCAAATTCTTCAATGTTAGATATGTATTTCTGGTCATATTTCCGCAATTTATATGGCTTGAGCAAGTTAGTTTTTATACTTGTAGTGATAGAGTTTTATCTTGTCCATTAGGCCTACATTTTGATGAGCTGGGCCTATAATCGGTTTCGAAGACTTCAACCACAAATCAGCTATTCGCAGTCTGATTGTGATTGCCACTTGCTGCAAACTTTGGTTCTTTTGAAGTCGGAGTAACTTTTAGAAAACATTTATAAGATAATATCAAGAAATTAATTTTTTGAAAGATTTTAATACAAATCTTAATTGAAATTTATGTTTTCATTTAAATTCAAATTTTATTTCAATCACAAACATTTTAATTGAAGTTATAGATTAAAACGCTCGAGAAAGTAGGCACATTTTTACACTTAAGCATTTTAGAGTGCTCGAAAATAGCAATATAAATTATTTAAGCATTAGACAAATTTCGGCAAAAATAATGTATGGTGTAGATTTTTATGACCAGTCTGTAATCACCTAAATATGGCAATAAAAAGAGTTTAGGCAGGGATTCTCTTTAAAAGCGTTATTCTATGTTAAATACTTGCTTTGCAATATGGTTAAGAGGTTGACAAACATTACTAGGAAAAACAAGAAATTTCGATTTTTTCAAATAATAGCTAATTTATTATATCGTTGGGGCACCACTTAAAGAAGGAATAAAATTTAAAAAAAATTCATATGAACTTCTTAGATCATAATGCAACTTTCCCGCACCCAGGCATTTTGAAATTCAAGAAAAAAAATTTCACTCCACCTTAATCACCAGTCTGTCAACATCGTCCCACAATTTCCCAAAGCACCTCAACGTAGGCTACTCAAGTCGTCTTGTAGTGGTCTCCGTGATCTTTACTTTCTCCTTTTCCCTTCAGGGATCAGGCCGTCAGTTAAATCTCGGTTTGATCCTTTTTTCTTGTCAACACGAACGATAATGTGCTCCATCAGATTCAATCTTCTGTTGCTAGCAGTTTTAGCCTACATGTATCTTTCTCAACCGTACGCTTCATAAGCCTCTAGACCCCTAGTTTTGTTCAAAACATTTAGAACGCACCATGAAACATACATGTACAATTGTACATCATCTCCTTGGTGTTCGGTGATATGCAATTGCCATTCTTTTTGTTTGTGGCATTCAGTTTCCAGGTGTGAGAGATGTACTGCAAAACACCGCACTATGGTATAGTATCAACAATTCAACATTATGGTTTCAGAAAGGCATATAAAATCAACAGGGAACTACCCATAACATACATTACATTGTATATTTTTTAAATTTTAGCTCAGGCTCACATCCTTGAACTACGGGTACTTTCTCCGCTAGAGATGTAAAGATTAGGCACTGTTGAATAACTCTAGTCTATTGTAATGCTAATTTTAAGGAAGACAGTTCTCAAATAGGCCTAATAAAATAGCTCATACAGCACAGTCTATTGGGTCCTTCCATTGTCAATACATTGGTGAAGCAATGTAATGTAAATGCATAGACCTATCGCTAAGACTTTTCATCCATCGCTAGGTAAATTCTCGAGACTCAGACAAACTCAGGCTGACCAACTAAACACTGAAATCTGGTGCTTTATGAACCATGCATTTGAATAAAATTATAAAACAGGGAAATGATGGAGCTTATTTGTCTGTGTAATATGAAAGAGCGAAAGATAATCCGCCCTCACAACTCCCCCTCCCCAAAAAAACCCCCATCTCATCGGATTTATAAAAATTACGTGGGTCACTTTTTTAAGCTCTGCACCCCTGCACCAGCATCCTTGGTTGCGCCACTGACTTACGAGGTGACGTTTGGCCCCATCCGGTGATTGCACAGGTGTCACCAGCAAAACTTCCATCCGATGCCGTGGACAGGGCAATTGGTTGAAGATTGTTGTTGAAGGTGACAGCGGAGAAGCCAAGAACTGCCACATCATTCGCATTGTTGCCAGCATTGTACTGAGGATGCTACACAGGAGGGGAAAAGGTAGCATATGATTGTATGTGCGTATATTAATGTAATTCAAACTTTCCTCCATATCCGGAAGTGCCTCAGAATCTGTCTTGAATGGGCGCCAAATAAATTCCGTAGAAAGATATTTAAATCCGCCAGTGTTTGCATTTTGGAAGTGCCAGTCTCAAGCCGATATAAATGGAGGGTGACACAAATTATTTTGTTATCACACTGTGTCGTTTAACTGAAAATACTACGTACGTATGTATGTATGTATGTATGTATGTATGTATGTATGTATGTATGTATGTATGTATGTATGTATGTATGTATGTATGTATGTATGTATGTATGTATGTATGTATGTATGTATGTATGTATGTATGTATGTGTGTGTATGTATGTATGTATGTATGTATGTATGTGTTTATGTATGTATGTATGACATTGTATGTATGTATGTATGTATGTATGCATGCATCTGTACATTTTCATGAGGTCTGTAGTGACGCTCATAATAATCGTCGAAGACACGTGTCTATCACGTATTCTTAACTGATAAACAAAAAACGGTTGGTATAAGATTAGCCTACGTCGGAGATTTTATATTTTTATAGGGCCCTATGAATTAAATTAATCACCATCATCGGTGCTTATGGCACTAGAGATCGAAAGTGTTCGCCTCAAATTAAAACCTTTCCTGGCAGAGGCAGACTGACCTGTGGAAAACTCATTGGTACAAGTCATCAAGACCTACGTTTGCAAGACATAGGCCTACCCCGCGCTTTGTACCGCATTACCTGCCACGTTTCCCTCAGTTCGATCCTTACAGCTTGTATATTTCTATATTTGGTCATTCATTCAATCATTTAGAGAATTTATATAGCGCCTCTTCAAAAGACCTACTCGGAGGCGCTCCCAGCCCAGCCGCAGCGAAAACAGTAGGATTTGAGCGACTTCTAAAAAGCAGAGGGATTTAGCCTAGGCGTAGGCTAAGTCGCAAGGCTAATGGGAAGCCATTCCAGATGGCGGAACCAACAAAAGAAGAGAAACGACGCTGTCTAATAGAAGTTCGAGCTCACGAAACCAAAAGCTTCCTCGTTATCGCAGAGTGAAGAGCACGACGGGCTGCGTGGACGGAGACAGGTCGACAAAATCTAAACAAGTGTGATGGAGTACAATGAAGAAGGCAACAAGTGCAGCAACTCGATCGGGAGATGAGCTGTGAAAGGAACAAGTGAAGGTTTAGACTAAAATTATTGAGCCGTGGATAGCTAGAGTTCACATACCAGAAATGTCACTCACTCACTCATTTATTCATTCATTCATTCCGAAAACTTATATAGCGCCCCTTCAAGAAGCCTACTCAGAGGCGCTCCCAGCCCAGCCACAGCTAAAACAGCAGTATGCTACACAGGCCTACATGCCTACAAAGTCCCATATTTTTAAAAATATCATTTACTGCAGCAGCTTTCCCATAATAGTCAAATATTAATCTAACATCGACGTTAGTGACTTGATGCGTCGAAATAAACGGAGACCATAATATTATTATTTTATCAACACATATTTTCTCACGCAGAGTCATAGGCGTACGAGGCGGGGGTCCAGGGGGGCAAATGCCCCTCCAAATTTCGGGCAAATGTGTTTTTCGGGGGAAAAATTTCGGAAATTGTTTTCGGGCAAAACAGGTACGGGAGGAATTTTTCGGGCACGCAGGGGGGAAAAAGTCGTAAGATTTTTCGGACGGGAAAATCGTAAGAAAATTTTGGGCGGATGACTAAAAAAAAAAAAAAAGGTCGTCAGATTTTTCGGACGGGAAAAGCAAGCCTAAGGAAATTTTGGGGCAAGCCTAAGGAAATTTTGGGCAAGGTCGTCAGATTTTTCGGGCAACAAATTTTTTTTGCCCCCCCCGCTGCCGAAATGTCCCGTACGCCTATGCGCAGAGTAGTAGCAGCCAAAACGATTGAGCCATCATTTTTGTGATCAGTAAATATGAAGGAAAAACATTTCATACAAATTATTCTGCCGTGTGCGTGAAATAATGGAGAAAGGAAATTGTTTATTTGAAGAAAATGTTTACAAGTTTCAGGGTACCCTGTTAAAAAAGAGGAGACTTCTGAGGACGCACGTGGCACAGTCTGTATCCGTACGATTAGTGGCACCGCCAAGAATAGAGTAGGAGCTGCTGGAAACATACAGACAGACTTATTATAAGAAAAATATCGCCCTTCTTACCGTCCGTTTTCCCTCCTATATTGACGAGATAGGTCAAGCAAGCGATAATGTGCTTAGAAAGAGGCAAGAAGGTATCAAACTGCAAGCGTCTGGTAGATGACGATGATACAAATAACACAACTTTTTCGAGGCATTCTGTGCTGAATGCTGGATCATAATTATGTCCGATGTGCTAGAAGTTGAAATATAGCAGCTGAACTGATGAACATTAGCATGTTATTAAATTTTTGTTGAGCCCCTGCAAATAGCAGCTGCAGTGGAGCATGTTTTATAAAATTAATGAGAGAAGCTGGAAGTACGACCTATGGCAACCGAATTATATCACAGACACGTAATTTTAAAGTTTACTGTTACGACGTTGTCATCCAGTGTTGTTAATGGTTTATTTTTAAACAGTTCGTCTTAGCAAGTTCAGAATTGCAATTTGTTAAGTCGTTAGGTTACATTTCATGAGGCTCATTAGAAAAGCCCATATCCTTTTTTTCCTAATAGTGGGGCATAACGGGATTTTTGGACACCGTAGTAGGATAGTATTATCTAAAGCCTGGGTGTCAGTGGGTGATACTCAGGCTAAGTTGATTAATCTAGTCTATGCTGTACCTCATGTATTCTGGCGTGGTCTGAGTGCTTGTAAGATCTGAAATTTAATTTAACATAATTTATAGAGTAAATTTTAATATGTCTTAGGTATCCCTTTATCTCCCGTTCTCTCCGTAGCTCCGACGTTGACTTTTGACTGCTTTTACGGCAGCATTGTTGAGACGAGTCATCATGCACATCGTAAAGCTATGTGAGCACAATTCGCCCACGTTTGTACCTGTCTATCATGATCTTCGATCGATGTTGAAGCAACATCCGTTTTCTTAAATAGGAATGCGTATAGGCCTACAAATCGGGTTTATATTTTGGAAGTTCCGAATCAGCAATGAGCATGAAATTGACAATTTCAAAAATATATAATTAGATACTTTTAATAAATTCATGTTGTTGTAAGACATACAGGGCTCCTCCAGAGCATTGAGCCGCAGTCACCGCCCGAGTGGCTCCAATCAGAGACGCTCCGCATGAGTGAGATCCCGACACTCTCAACGACAGCATATACGGGTAGTTGCCGATGGCAGCATCGCTTCCACCGGCTACGTGCTGATCAACACCGCTGCCTAGAGCTACAAAATATGCGTGGCTAGTTAACTGGTCAGTTATCTCTGTACTTTATTTGCATCTTCACGAGTAGCCCTGGCTCACAAACCAGTACTTTCAGCTAGGTAATATATAACCAATCCAAAAAATTCTCGCGGTTGTTCACAGTGGCCAATATTTACTGGAATGGTTCTATCTGCACTCTGATCCTGAGCATTTTTAACATACATGTACAAACGTGATGTTTGACGATGACATTTACCGGGTAGGAGAACCGCAATGGATTGCATATTTTGTTTACTCAATAGAGCACTTGCGACATAGCCAGATTTTTTTATAATTATGAAGTTGGCAGTTAGACTATACTATTACAAACTTTTGTGGCAAATCAGAGATTGATATTCATACATTAATATTCGGATTTCGTATGTTGAATTATAAGACATGTCTATGCATTTTAATTATGTCCAGTGTGTATTATCATTGATTGAATGTACATTGTAATGTAATATAACTTGGAACTTATATGACACCGCATACAGAAGTTACCATTCAGTAGCACTTCCTCTGCGAGTATACTCTCAGAGGAAGTGTTGCTTAATTATTAGTAACTATATATAACCCGAGAGAAAAAAATTTACTTTAAGGAGAGACAGAGATGTGGGAACAGTAGCCTAGTAGAAAGAATGGACACACGTGCAGATGATGGGAGAATATGAACAGACTTAAAGCGTGATTCGTAGCCTACCTAGGCCTACCTATTACAATTGTAGGACCAATACTGCACTAAAATAATTATAGTCTACCACAAACGAAGCACACGGGTTTCATTTGTTTACCTATAGGCCTAGCCTCCTAAAGAAAGCACAGAACGCTGAAGAATCGTCGATACACACCTGGAAGTGCCAGACACAACAACAGCAGGATCCTCATGGTTGACGATTGAACTATTTCCTAGACCACAACGACTATTTAAAAAATCGCTCGTTTGTGTACACGTGCAAATGACGGTGTGGTAAAAAAAACATATCAAACAGGTGGTCGGCCTGAAGATAAGATAAGACAGGAGTCGTAGACTAACACTGGACATTTATTTTTAGATATTGAACTTTTATTGACATAATAAATTATTTGTGGTTCGTAATTACATAATAATTATATTCTAGGGATAAGGGTGAGGTGATACATGTAGATATCACTCGTTCATCTTATGTGACGTAAGTTGTGAATTGTCTGCCGTGTTCTTGAATAGGCAGTTGTCTGTGCATTCTATTCTTCTGCCTCGTCTCGAGTATTATCCATTTGATTTCTGGTCGTGCATTATAATTTAGATTTGTCCGTACTAGTCCTAATTGATAATTATAATTAGTAGTCGAGTGTTTTGTTCTGTGTGGTTTCTGTTTGGTCGTCTTTGTTTACATTTGAAGCCTCTAGGATCATAGCTTTATACCATTCGCATAGCCGTAGGAGGCGGGGTTTCAGAGGGGGGGCAAATGCCCCCTCAAATTTCGGGCAATGTGTTTTTCGTTCAAAAGAAGCATGGGCGGACAAACTTTTTTCGGGCAAACAGGCATGGAAGGATTTTTCGGGCACACATGGTAAAACAGCTATATTTTCTGAAGATTTGTACGAAATGACTAAAAAAAGGTTATCAGAAAATTTGTCTGAAGAAAAATGAAAAATTCCGGTGACTCGCGGTCCGCCAAAAAAATTTTAAACCATATTTTTCGGGCAAAGGTCAAATCTTTGCCCCCTCCCCACTGCCGAAATGTCCCCTACGCATATATGCGCTAAGATATCATTTCTATGCTGATGATAGGCCTATGCCATCTTTATCCACATTGATGTATGTAGTGCGACTAGTGTGAGCAGCTGCCTTTGCGCAGATGTGCATTTAAACTATCCGCAGATTCATTCCAACCTCAACCGACGTCATCTTAGTTAACAGAGCTCTTCATTGTATACACTCAGTGATTTTCAACCGGGGTTCCGCGGAACCCAAGGGTTCCGCGAGCCTCGGCCAGGGGTTCCGCGGCAGTTTTACATAAAATTCTAAAACTTCAATTGAATTCACAATTAACAGAATTAGTAAATAGTAGCCTAGGCTAAAATTCTTCGCAGCTTTCAATCATTTGTGTTTGACACGATCCTGTGTCAAATATATAATTATTAGCATCATTATTCATTGGCTAAGGCTAAGCGAATTGCTACACTTTTGCAACACTCCACGTTTGCAGCCCTGTTTCCTACTTGTATTTCGGCTTATAGATAATTTTGCGAATTATTCGAATCATAATTAAGTCATGACTTGTAGGCCTACGTTTAAGAGACGTGCGTCACGTAGAAATCTAGATGACTGCTTTAAGTTTTTAAAATAGCCTACTGTCCAGACAAAGTACCAGGAAATCTTGCCATTGATTTTTAGCTAGCCCACTTTAATAAACAGTTGATTAGTTTTCATTATGATTAGTGTATGTTGGGCAGTCTTACGACTGACATAGAACTCAATTTGTAAGAAGTAGGCTAATTCTTGTCGGAGTCAGATCAGTTTGAAAAAGGAATACGAGCTCGTTGAAATCGCTACTGATGGAAAGCTGAAGTTGAAGAATGCGGAATTTGACTTTAATGTTCACCTTAAAATGTGCGAATTCTAATGCAGTTTTCAACAAGTTGCCGATGCGGTCTTGAATTTTCTGCCATGACTGCCATAAGAACAATAGCTACCATAGGCTATGCCTGCCGATGGCGAATTACTACGCCTGTGCCTCTGAAATTCGTGCGAGAATTAGGCCTAGACCTAGATATTATTGAATTATAGGCCAACGTATTTAATATGGATGCCCCGGAATATTTCGAGGATTATTCTATCCATATTTCAGAAGTTGCTGCTGCGAAATACTGTAAAATTGTTTTTTGTCTATTCACATCGTTTTGCGCTACATTACATTAGAGCGCTTAAGTAAGCTTAGGCCTATAGGCTGAGATAGCTAGCGCATTTCTAATGCAGGGAGACTAATGTTATAGGCCTAGCCTGCACCAAAAGTAAACATATCTTAGAGTCAGAGTTTCAAATTCCAAAATCTAAATTGATTAATCTAACATATTATGTTAATTAGGCCCACTAATATTGCAATAGCCTAATTGTGTCTTGAAAAATTCGATCGATGATACGCGTAGGGTTCCGTGAGCAAATAAATGTTGCTGTAGGGTTCCGTCACTGCAAAAAGGTTGAAAACCACTATACAGGATTGACTATTGCAAATTTGCAATAGTAGCTTATCCTGGCGAGTCTCCCGAATTGTCAGCTGGAACGTATCCAGGCGGTGCTAAATTCTGCCGCACAGGAAGCTAGATGCTACCTGGATGGTCGCATTCAAAATGGAAGGTACAACTAAGCGGAATCGAGCCTCTTCTGTGGTGGACCAAGTTGTCTGGACTAGATTCCCATAGGAGCTACGTTTGCTTCCCGGGGGCTCTTAATAAAGACACAATAGACCATGACGACCAGTTCATACAGTTACAGGAACGCGGAGATAAAAAGGAAAAACTTATTAACGGAACATAAGTGACACAACGTGGCTAACACTTAACTAACACACCCAAAGAAATAAAAAGTTAAACATTGAAGTAATTTGCTGGATTATTTGAAAACCCAAAAAAATCTTTAAAATGCGAAGAATAAAATACGAAAAAATAACGGATCTAGTAGGGTCGACCGGGGGGTTATGGACCCCTTAAGCTTTTTGGCTATTTTATGCTTAGGTTTGAATAAAGATTACAATGTGAATATTCTATTTCAAAGTACTCTAGGAGAGGTACTTGGAACGTTATTAAATGCTGGAAAATATAAACAGGTTCTTGTGGAAAATTCATAAATTGAATTTTTTTTAGTGTCCATATCACCCCGTGATTGGGGGGATATGGACATGGGGTGTCCATATCACCCCACTAATGTCCATATCACCCCATAGCACCTGAATGATATGGAAGTTATTAAGAAACATTAAACAGTCATTGACTTTATGAGTTTATGAGAACATTGGTAGCCAGAACAACAGGCAGCACTTTGTGTCCGTCTCTGAAGACACGGACATGGATGCTGGCATTGGGAAATCTTCCGGTTCGTTGAGTAGCGTAGACATAGGTGATAGATCCAATGCCATCTCCGCTCTCCGGTACATTAAGCTGCCCAAACATTTCATGAGTATATATACCAGATGTCTCTTCCTGTAGGCCTACATTGAGTGGCACATACTATGTATCCAGCGCCTCCTCCAGTAAGTTGAGAGGCACTGACATAGATGATGGTCCCAGTGACTCCTCTTGTATATATGCCGCATGAGACAGACAGTGCCATCACCGGTATACCCTACATTAGGCTGCCCATACATTGGCGAAATATTAGGTCTCTTCCTGCAGGTCTACATTGAGTTGCACATACAATGAATTCAGCGCTTCACTGCTGCACCTGCTAATTTGGCATTGTCTAAAGACCACTGAACCCTAATGTTTCCATTTTGGAACTCTCGTGGCATTGTTTGCAATAGGCTAATTCTGATAAAAAAGCAATTATACCAATATCAGTTAGTCTGTTTAAAACATTCTTTACGTACAAAAAATACAGCTGTGGAGGTATGGACATTCGGCCGGGGTGATATGGACAATGTCCATATCACCCCGGTGTCTCAGTGTCCATATCACCCCAATAGTACTGTAATGGTATAATTATGAGATCGTTACTTTCTCACGTTTTGGAAGCACATGACGTGAAATTAAAGACACGTATACATTGTCAAATAACCTTTATTTAAAACTGCTAACTTCAAAATTTTAGATCCCAAAGGCACCTTTTTATAAAATTTTCATAATCAGGGTTGGCTATTATAGAGAAATTGGATAATTTAAAAAACAACGCATATAAATCTGAATTTTACCATCGCGACACCAGATTATAGTCGAAAGGTGAAGGACGAATGCGCATAGAGCTATAAACCGATTAGAGTTCGCTATATTATCACATTTAGCTGTAGAAGACCAGTGGCCATAACACCCAGGGTGTCCATAACCCCCCGGGTGACCCTAAATGGTGAACAAAAAAGGGGACTGTAAAAAAATAAGCAGAGAAAAATCGATTGTCTAGCCTATATCAGCAAAGGGCTGTCGATACAAATTTTCATTTCTTGTACAGTAGGAATGAATTTCGAAGGACCGGAAGAGGAGTTTTCCATAAAGTACTTGTTACAAATTGTGATCGTAACGATAATTATATAGGCCTACATAAATTCCCCAACTTAACCATCCTAATAATTATAGGCCTATATATTTCCTATTATTGTGTAGCCTACCACCTTTGACCGGCCCTTTGAGAACAGGTTAAAATTCGATTAGAACAAATAGTTCATTCGAGAACAAACTTATAGTACAGGTTGAATTATTCTTTATTTTAAATGGACGCAACGTGGTGTCTTCTAATTCTTTTTCTTCTTATTAGCCTACTAATGCTTGTAGCCTAACTTATTGTTTTCATTAGATGGATTTATTTTAGTTGCATTTCTTCTAGGATTAACCCTTTGAGAACTGGCTAAAATTCGGTTAGAACAAATAGTTCATACGAGAACAAACTTATAGACTAGATGCCAGGATGGATCAAAAATCGCAGACCGCAGCCAAACCGAGCCAATAGAAATCCTCATGAGAGAAGTCCTAACTCCTAAGTGCAGATCTTACTTACACTTTTTGCGATTTTCTATTTCTGTATCTTCAGAAATACAGTTCAGGTTTAGGTAGCCTCCAAATAATCAAAAATAAAAGTAAAGCCATTCGTACTTCATAAGCAAGCATTAGAAAGACCTTTAATTGCTGCTTATGGACACTTTCTGCCGATCATTGCTGACTGATCTCAAGTTCCGGCCACGTTGTCAGTGCATTGTATAGCTCCTTTTCATTTGCTTCCAATACCGAAATCATGTTAACAGAGGCCCTTGTGCGAATCAAAAATACGACTTATAGTCTGTGCACGGGCCAATGGCGTTACAGAAGTTAAATACACAAAATACTAAAAGTCGGTGATAGTTAAAGTCAAGAATGCCCTTCAAGAAAAACACTACGAATTAGTTGAAACAAGTAATTTATTGTTTAACAATTACTTGTTTACTATTCTTATTGAGGAAGACCATACGACTGATTCTAGCACCAGTTGCTATGAAAGTCTAGAAGCCATGAAATGCTTCGTCCCCAACAAGTGTCTTCCAGATCCAGGGTTTATTGTGCTATGATCCACGAGTAGAATACGCTGACTCTTGAATAGACGGAAGGGAAGGACGGATTGCAATTGGATTGACCCCAGGATGTCGCTCCAGCCAGTTTGTTACCGCACTCCAGAGGACCACCGCTGTCGCCCTACAACGCATAGGGCCTACCAAACGTAAGACAAATGGCTGCAGAAAGGAAGATAACACGAAAGTAAAAAGGTCAGATGGAAATAATAAGGACTGGTGGAAATAAGAAGGTCAGATGGAAATAATAAGGGCTGACGGAAATAAAAAGGACTGATGGAAATAAGAAGGACTGATGGAAATAAGAAGGGCTTGTGGAAATAAGAAGGACTATTGGGAATAAGAAGGACTGATGGTAATAAGAAGGACTGATGGTAATAAGAAGGACTGATGGAAGTAGGAGACAACTGATGAAAAGTAAGAAAGACACACGAAAGTTAGACATAAGAAAAAAGGATGGAGGCAAGTAGGACAGACGGACAGTAAGGAAGATAAGCGAATAGTATTAAAGACAGACGAACTGTAAGAAATACACAAAAAGTGCAGCAAGAAAGCAAGAAGAGGTAAGCAGAAAGACAGACAGTAAGAAAGACAGACAGTAAGAAAGAGAGAAAGAAAGAGAAACAGACAGACAGAAATGAATGCAGACAGACGGTGGGAAAGACAGAGAGTAAGAAATACAGGCTGAAGTAAGAAAGATGAACGGAAGTTGGAAAGACGATTGAAATTAAGAAAGTCGAATGAAATCAAGGAAAATTCCGAAGCCAGAAAGGTGAACGGAAATAAGAAGTAGGCTACCTATAGAAGTTAGAAGTTAGACTATTGTCGTTAGATAACGACAAGAGGCTTTTGAGGATTGAGTAACTTAATATAGATGCATGTTCATAGATACAAAACCAATAATATTATCAATTAATTAAGCGAGTAACTAAGTAACCAATTGAAAAAATTTCTTTCTTAATGCTAACAACCCTATTGCTCCGTAATTATCTGCCGACTGATCAGAAACAGGTAAATGAATAATAGCGCTAAATAATAAATAATAATGAATTATAAACGCTATCGCCATGTTATTGAGAGAACCGTCTTCAAACAGCTTTGATACAAGTGCTGCACAATAATTAATTAATCCTCTGATAGGACAAGTCGGATGCAAATGCAATCATTGTCGCTTTAATACGTTGACCAAGGGTGGTTGGTAACAGTGGGAGGACCGTTCCTGCTGCTCTGCCTCTTTCAGCTGTCTCTGGTCTGTCTGGCAACTGGAACAAACCCATGGCATATCGCGGTAATAACTGGTGTTCCTGCGCTTATAGCTTTTAGAAATAATTATGGAGTTTACGATTACGATGTGTATGAAAAATTGTAAATTGTTTCTATTTATTTATTTAATTGTTACTCGCATTTTCTATAGCGCCGCTTCAAGCCCTCACTACTCAGAGGCGCTCCCGACTACAGCGCGGACACTGAATCGAAGTTTCACGCCGAAGCGCAAGAGCAATTGCGAGATAAGGACTTGCCCAAGGTCTCTATACGCGGCAGCTGGAGGTGGATTCGAACACGGAACCCTACGGCTCCAATTAAGGCACCGAACCCACCACTACACCACCGCAATGCCACCTATTGCAATTGATACTGACGCTGCATGAAGCTGATGTGGCATCGGTGATGCAGATGTGGCCGTCGTTGATGGAAGTTGATCCCCACTCTCCAGCGCAGGCGCTATTCGTCATGACCGTCATCGAAGCCTGCTGAAGGATGATTGGAATAGCGCCTCCTATAACAGAAGAGGCTCAGTCAATTTGTGACTATCAATTATATTATAGCCTATCAGGCTATCAGGCTACAGTTTGACAAGAAATGGTCTTCAGGTTCGAGTTGAACAAAACAGACGGACTTTCAGCTATAGGCCTACTGTTATTTTAATTGTTTAGATAATTTCGAGCCCTGTCGAATCTTTCAGCGACCATTATGCCTATATATATATAGGCCTACAGCGTACAGAAAACGAAACGTCTCTAATGAAATTTTAAATCGACAGACGACATAATATTATGATGAAGGCAAACAGCTAATAGATCTAGATACAGATTATTAACGGGACCAACAGGAATTATGCATGTAGGGTTTAAGCTAATATTCCACGCATAGGCGTAGGGAACATTTCGGCAGTGGGGGGCGCGCAAAACTTAGACTTTTGCCCCAAAAATTTTTATCACAATTTTTTTACGATTGATTTTGTAGACATCCGCCAAAAAATTTCCGATTTCCTCGTCCGAAAAATCTGACAACCTTTTTTTCTTTTTTTAGTCATCCGCCCAAAATTTTCCGATTTCCTCTCGAGAAAATATATCTGTTTTACCTCTGTCACCCTGTGGGCCCGAAAAAATCCTCCCGTACCAGTTTGCCCGAAAAATATTCACCGAAATTTTTTTCCGCCCTTGCCTGTTTTCCCCAAAAAACACATTTGCCCGAAATTTTGGGGTGGGGCATTTGCCCACCCTGGACCTCCGCCTCCTAGGCCTATGATTCCACGCGCATTGTGTTTTTTTAAATTGCCGTCCTCTTCAGATGAATGTGCACTTTACTTCTTGCAGAGTGATCGCGTGTATAGGTTTTCTGCAGCAGAAAAACTGGACCTGTGTAACTAATGTATTCTATGTCAAATAGGGGCTAACATTGGCGGCGAAATTGTAGTATCGGGTACCGAAGCATGCACAATATCTTAGTATAGTATAGTATAGTATAGTATAGTATAGTATAGTATAGTATAGTATAGTATAGTATAGTATAGTATAGTATAGTATAGTATAGCATAGCATAGCATAGCATAGCATAGCATAGCATAGCATAGCATAGCATAGCATAGCATAGCATAGTATAGTATATAGTATATAATGACGACACTAACCCTAACACTAGCCCTAACCGACCCTCACGACCCTTAACCTGATCCTAACCGACCATCACGACGCATAACCTGATCCTAACCGACACACACGGTCCCCGATACTGCAATTTCGCCACATTGGCAGTAGGCCTATATGTAGAACTTACCACCAGATGTTCTGCCCCAACCGGTGATCGTGCATTGGTTGCCAGCGTAGTTTCCGTCAGATGGGGTTGAGAGGGTAATGGCTTGCAGGTTCCCGTTGAAAGAAACAGCAGCGAATCCAAGAACAGCTATGTCGTTCGGCCATCCAAGTGCACTGCTGTCGACGTAGTCAGGATGCTACAGCAAGCAAATGCCACTGATCTTAGGAGCGACAGAGAAAAATATGATAAGTCAGTCGACAAATTGACCCGTGATCCTATAAGTTTGTCTATTTGTTAGTATGTGCACTTGTTATAGCGCCCCCCTTCAAGCTTCCTACTCAGAGGCGCTCCCGACTACAGCGCGGACACTGAATAGGAGTTTCATGCCGAAGCGCAGAGCAATTGCGAGTGAAGGACTTTCACAAGGTCCTTACGCGTCGACTTGAGGTTAATTCGAACCTGCAACCCTTCGGCTGGAAGGCGACGAACATACCCACTACACCACCGCGCCCTATATACGTGATGTTCAATTGTACATTTTGTGGAAATTTAGTTTGAAAATTCCTAAGCCATTAATTTTCATTTCCACACAGAACTGCTCATAACATGCACTAGTAGCGTCACAGAAAAACATCATTGACCGGTAACCTGTAACCACACCTAGCAAATTTATTTCGTAGAACAGTAAGCGAGAAGCAGAGACTATGAGCTTAATTTTATAGACCTAGCTATTTTCAGTGATGTAATGATGTATAATGAATTTGTTGCTGCTCGTTTCTTCAGTAACCAGAGCACCTTATCTATATAAATAAAAATGTAAAACGCTACCGTTCGACATGAAGGAACTCGGAAAGTTCTTCACCGATTGTTTTCAAAATTTTACCAAAACGTTCCATTCGAACAAAAGCGGGTTTGTGTAATGCCTTTTGGGAAAAAGCGCAATCTTTACGACCCAAAAAACACAACTTTTATTTCCATTCGATATACGTCGATGGAGTCCAGCTATATCCATTTGAACTTTGACGCATCCGTCTGGCGGCGTCGCCCATTTTTCGGGCGCGTTTTAAAAGGTGTGTCTTTCTCTAGCGCAATATGTAACTGTCGGTTTTTACAAAAACGTCCATTTGCGGCTGTTTTCCGCGCGTCTTTCTAAAGCGCATATTTCTAGGGATGGAGGAAGGGGAGGGACGGAGGGGAGGGGATGAAACGGGAGAGAGGGATGCAGGGAGGGAGAGATGGAGGGAGAGACGGAGGGAGATAAGTAGGGACGGAGGGGAGGAAAGGGGAGGGGAGGAAAGGGGAGGGAATGGGAGGGGAGGGGAGGGTAGGGGAGGAGAGGGGAGAGGAGGGAAGGGGAGGGGAGGGGGAGGGGAGGGGAGGAGAGGGGAGGGGAGAAGAGGGGAGGGGAGGGGAGGGGAGGGGAGGGGAGGGGAGGGGAGGGGAGGGGAGGGGAGGGGAGGGGAGGGGAGGGGAGGGGAGGGGAGGGGAGGGAAGGGAAGGGGAGGGAGGGGAGGGGAGGGGAGGGGAGGGGAGGGGAGGGGAGGGGAGGGGAGGGGAGGTGAGGGGAGGGGAGGGGAGGGGAGGGGAGGGGAGGGGAGGGGAGGGGAGGGGAGGGGAGGGGAGGGGAGGGGAGGGGAGGGGAGGGGAGGGGAGGGGAGGGGAGGGGAGGGGAGGGGAGGGGAGGGGAGGGGAGGGGAGAGGGGAAGAGGAGGTAAGGGGACCTAGGAAGGGTGGGTTGGACAGTTTTTTCAGCCACAGCAACGCGTGGCCGGGTACAGCTAGTAGCTCAATAAAATTAATATACAACAGGCCTTTGACATCACATGAATTAATTGTTTCCTTCAAGAATCGATTTCAGACTAATTTATTATTTATGAATGGTTGACGAGATTGTGCATTATTCCACAATAAGAATTCCATTTAAGAATTAAATTAATTTAATTCCTGGAGTATGTAGGGCATAGTTTTGGATTGGCTGCAACAAATGTAACCCATATAGAAACCACATATCGAATTAAATATCTGTCACATCTTTTGTGTTTAGTTTGAAATTTACAAAGTCGTCGCGAGTATAATAATGATTATTATATGAGAGCCTTTGATTGCAGTTGAGCGTGTGTACCCTGGTGAACATATTCAGATCTCTGAGCGTGCACGTTGAGCAGCTTGTATCCGTTCGGTCGGTCGTTCCACCAAGAATTGAATAGACGCCACTGAAAAATCAGACGAAATGAAACTCAAAGTTGTCGCACTGCATGTGTCACAAATTGGAAACCAACTAACTCATTTCATTCCTCAATTTGCGTGAACGCCGCTGCCTTAGTTCTCTGCCTTCGAATTATCATCATCAACATCACCATCATCATCATCAAATCTGGTGACTAATTTATATTGCTCTATTTCCATGATGCACAATCTATGATCGCTGTACTACAATTCAGAATTGAGACAGATTCCAAAATGGTCAAACACTGAACATAGTTATATTCTGCATGAACGCATTGCACATGATATTATGATATTGGACCTACATGGCTGATCCACCGCAATGAGCCGCCGTCACAGCTCGAGTGGTTCCGATCAAGGACGCTCCACATGAGTGAGATCCAGTCACCCGAAGTGACAGCTGGTGAGGGTAATCAGCGATATTGGCATTGGAACCATCAACTATGCGTTGATCGAACTTTTCACACAAGGCTACAACAGTTAAACAATATTCGATTGATTCAGTGTGTGGTCCATATAAT
Organism: Lumbricus terrestris; assembly: GCA_949752735.1. Classification (NCBI taxonomy): domain Eukaryota; kingdom Metazoa; phylum Annelida; class Clitellata; order Crassiclitellata; family Lumbricidae; genus Lumbricus; species Lumbricus terrestris. The sequence goes on along the minus strand of OX457040.1, from coordinate 50,537,532 downwards.
AATAACGAAAATCAGTGCAGTATAATTTTGTATATCCATCATCCATGCGAACACGCGCATGTGTAGACGCACATTTTGCCTACGCTGCAACTTGTACAAATTTGTGTTTTACCGTCCAGCGCTTGGGGGCCCGGTATCGCAATGGATAAGACGCTGGTGTAGAGTGTGAGAGGTAGCGAGTTCGAGCCCCAGTTCGGCGGACATGGTTTGTAGGCTGCTATTAGCGCCGTGTCATTGCAAAGCTGTCTGTTCTGTTAGCAGTTAAGTTTAATTAAGATTACCGTACTGCATAACTTGTAAATGTAAAGCGCGGTGCGTCTTGCAGGCGCTTCATTAAAGAAAAGATTATTGTTAAATAGGCTGGTTCTCTGAGCTTAAATTCAAGTCGCGCTTTAGATAAAACAGTATTTGGAGTTTGCGATTACGATTTGCGGTTATGATAACCGGGCGCATATAATTATAGGTAAACGATATCTACCCCTAATTACATGTTTCCCAATTTATCGCCATTGCATCTTTTTAAAATAAAACATTACCATGTTAGGCCTACAATAATGAATATTTTTTCATAAATAGGCCCATCTAGTGGGATCACTCTCTTTGCGTAGCCTATTGCTCCTAACATGCGCAGTAATGATTGCGCAGTGGGCTTTATAATCACAATTTTCAACTATACAGCCAATCGCTGCGCGCAGGCCTACTTACTGTGAATGTTTAGGCCCTAATTATCTGTCTTTGGGAATCAATAAAACAATTGAATCTAAGCAAATCTATACCCTACCCGATGGAAAGTAGTGTCGTCGTGTACCGCGGACTCTAGCCTACCCCTGCCAAATAACTGAGCTCATGCTGTCGACATGACTCATAGTCCAGAAACTTTGAATATGCAATTCATCTGTTAACTCTACTTGATTGCGTCCTTGTAATGTACAAGCATCAACACCGGTAGGTGGTTACTCCAAATGGGCCACATCGAGCCCCGTGCATTCCAGCTTCTGTCTCTATCAAAGCTGCATTTATACAACTGACCAATCAAACTCTGTTTCATGCATCTCTCAAGTCGTTTTTTCTTTTGCGTGACTGAGTTGGGAGCGTCCCTAAGTAGCCTTCTTGAAGGGGCGCTATATAAGTCCATTGAATAAATGAATTGAATGAATATCTTTCTCTACTTGTCTATCTTTAGCATTTTGAACGCTGCGTTGCTTACTGGCAATATTTCAGCTTTTGATGGCGTTAGCTTCATTTAAGTCAGCGTAGATCGATGTCGTTTTGACATGTTTTCCTCAGGTGTGCTATAAGCAATTTTCAGTTTTATTGCTCAATATAAAAATACTTGTATAAAATACAGACACACTAAAATACATAATATTGTACACGTGCATACATGTGCAGTGTGCACATAGTATAAAATTGTGTATTGCATACAAAACAAAAAAGCTCGAGAAAACGTGACATCGAATATCATTATTTTGGGAGATCTTATACAAGTTTTGAATTTGAATTTCATGCCATAGTTGCAGTTTCATCGCGGATATATAGGCTAATACGCCGATGCAGGTAACTTTCTATACCCGTGAATTCAATTAGGATTAACAAAGAATGATAATTTGGGTGTCGTTGTAAAGAGCATGTGTTTCTCCAACGGTCGTAAGACTGTGTGAGAAATCATAGAAGAAGTGTCGCGTGCGTGGGCCTATATATGCATTATAATTATGCAATTATTATTATGCAAACACGCGTTTAGCCTAATACGCATCTCTTTCAATGAATTTTGACGATTCAATACACTTTGACAGCATACGGTCCAAGTATTTTTGCCGACCATCATGTTGATTGAAGATTTGATTCTTACCAGGCAGAGCCAGACACAGCAGCAGTAGGACTCTCATTGTCAAGACTTTCAGTTGACCGTATACACGTTACTGGCAGTGCTCCTTAATATAGGCCTACCTGTGGGCGCAACGCCAAGGGAAAATAGCATTATCAAACAGGTGGTGTTGTGGAGACAAGAACGCCTGGCGGTGGCGTAATTGGGTCAAATTATGTTTTTCTGATCATCGATCTAACCTTCTAGAATAAAGTGGATTCATAATAATTATACGACTTTAGCCAGTGGCGGCGCCAGGATTTCAGTTTGGGGGGCGCGAAGCCTCCCGAAGGAAATTTTGTATTTTCATCCGCCAAAATTGCTGACGACTTTTAGTCATCCGGCCGAAATCTCATGGATATTTTTCATCCGTCAAAATTTCTGACGACCTTTTTTTAGTCATCCGGTCGAAAATCGTGGAAATATTTCGATTATTTCAGTTTTGCATGTAAAAAAACCCTTATGGCCTTTTAGGGGATGGCTTAGCCTTTTATAACCCCCCACCTAGCGCCGTCACTTGCTTTATCCACATGGAATCGCTCAGTGTTTGACGCCAGGCTTTGAAGCTCTTCACATGCGTGTCTCCTCTCTGTCTATTGCATCACTATAAGCATAACCAGAATGCTTTTATTTGATGAAAGGCCAAGCAGATGAGTGCTAGTCTACTAGTATACGTTGAGTATACGGGGTTGTTGGCAACAGTGGGAGCGAATTAAGACTGTACAGAGATGTGGCCTATGGTAAATTGAAGAAGTAAAGAACAACCGTTTTCTTTATCTACCGGACCGGGTATCTAGCTGTCTCTTATTCTCATCCGTACAGAGAAATGGGTTTCATCATCGTTTTTTATAATATTCCCGTCTTGGTTATTTTAATAATCTGCAGATTTTCCACGCCCTCTTTATTTTTTCCAAGCAATTGTATGTTTTCCCCAATACCAATCTTGGCTTTAACAATCGCTGATCCGATGCAAAATAATTTCCGTAGCATAATTCTCTCCAATAGCGGCAGGTAGGCCCCGTATAGATCATTTCCTTATTCTTCCCGTGTCAAGTCCAATTCCAATCCTGTGTTGCAGCTACCATGCTATTGCATTTGACCTGAACTCAAGTGTTCATTCTCTTTACGTGACCATAACCAATCTTCAGTCTTCAGCTGGTTCATGCTACTGTTATGAGACAGAGGACCTAGTAACCAGAGTGCCCCAGTTCGCGTTCTTCCGATTGACTGACTCCGACCATTTTAGCTTTTCAGCTATTCTTCTATGCATTGTATGCATGGAAGACCGGCGCATAATGGGATAGATCTAAGCATACCTAAGAAAATAGAAATATACATGAAAATTCAAGGTTTTCATGCACTCAGACCATTTTACCAGACGTAAGGTACAACGTGGACTGAATTAATCAACTTTATCATCTCCCGCACTGGATATAAAGCTATACTATCATGTTCATAAATCCCGTTATGCCCTATTACTAGCGGTAACAGGGGTATACCTTTTTAATTGACCACATGAATATTTTTGCAGCGTCTGAAATAAGTCATAATTATTTACCTGAATAGAACTTAATAGCTCGGCATATTGAAAATTTGAACTTATTAGAGCGAACTGCATGGTTCAAGCTAAATTTAATATATTTCCATCCTTTCCTGCAGACACGCATTGAATTATTATCTAGGCTAAATAAGTAAATATCTTACTTCAGACATGGTGAAATTCAATTTTTTTCATCATAAAATTCACTAGACGAGTCCATATCGCTATTTCTTTTGCCCTAATCTCAGGAAATGATTCTACTTCCAGCTAAAACGTCATATTTTAAGAAAAGTAGGGTCTAAGTAGGCTAACAATAGAAATAATATTAAATTTTCCAGATATTTGCTCCGTTGCCCCGTAATGCACCAGCTTTCCATAGTATGTGCGCTACAGACGTTGCAAGGCCATGCATGGTGTGGTAGGCTGCAGTAAGATGTTGCAAGACAATGCAGTACTGCAAGAATGTTGCAACGCAAAGGAAGCAAGAAGGTGGGAGAGGCCAGGGGGGAAAATACAGAAATTTTCGAAAGGGGGGGGCCAAATTTCGGTCTTGGGACAAGGGGAAAAATTTCGTCTTGGTGACCGAAAATCTTATTACCTTTTTTATACGGTAGTCATTTGTCGAATTCCCAAGGAAAAGATACCATTTTATCCGTCAAAATAACTGATTAGATTCTACCCATTTATTAGTCGTACAATGTTCTTAAGCCCCTGTATGGACCTCGTGTACGGACTTCGTGGGTTGAGGGTGTGGAGGGGCCTACGAAACTACTCGGGGGGGGGGTGGCTACGTCAACTTTCCGAACCAGGATAGCTGCTCCCCCTCTCTCTCTCAGTTCCTTTAATTCCTTTTGGAACATCGGGCGACAAGATTTCTCCATTCTGTACGGTCGGCTGCGACATCTGCTGCCTCGCTCCAGTCGATACCCATCTCCATCAGATCCTCCCTGAACGTGCCCCTCCAGGTCTTTCTTGGGCGTCCTCTGCTCCTCTGATAGCTGGCCAAAATAAAGAAATCTCTAAATGGGAGCCATGGCCGGATTTTCTCTCTGGATCCGCCCCTGGGGAGGCTAAGGAGGCATTCGAAGAAGAATGAGTTTTACGATGGAAAGAAACCCAGGACCGCCACACTACCAACCTTTGCAATACGGTCACCTTTCATAACCTGCTCTTGGTGTCGACAATCATCATTGTCCTTGATTTCATTTGATAAGGTCATTCTAAACTTCCGCTTTTCGACTGTAAAAGAATCAGCTTGGTTGATTGTGTGCATCTGCAAAGTTCTGAGACTTAACTGAAAAAATACACGAATTCATTCGTCTGCAGATGAGTAATAATTGTCTGTTTTTCACGTCTGTTGTATCGTCTAAACATAGTGGAAATGCGCTCATTTAAGACGTTTTTCAGAAGAACAACTTTCTGGTCACTAGTGACTTTAAGTGTCACTTTTAAGTTGACCCTGGGACAAATATAGAATATTATGCATTATAATTAAATTATGTTATATTATATTATATTATGTTATGTTATATTATATTATATTATATTATATTATATTATATTATATTATATTATACTATAATATACTATACTATACTACACTACACTATTCTAAACTACACGACACTGCATTACATTAAATTATATTATATTTTACTATATTATATTATATTATGTTATATTATATTATATCATATTATATTAAATTATATAATTTACATTATATTATATTACATTACATTATTATATTATATCTATTTTAGTCCCAGGTTGACTGCATGCAAAACGTTCAATTTCCCTGGTATCGTATTTGTTCGAGACACAGACACTTCTATGGAAATCACGATTTAGATTCAATTCCATACTATACCATCTCAAAGACAGAGCATGCAGCTCACCAAAGAGACTGTCTGAGGCCTGATCTTTACTGAGTTTAGGTAAGAATATCAAACTACAAAGACACATTCAGGTTCGTTTTAAGACTTCATTTGATTAAGTAAGATTCGAATTTGATTCTCAATTGCAGACCGCATTCTGGATTGCAAACGACATTTCACATTAGCGAGTACGTTCAAAGACAATAATAGGCTAATTAATCAGAATAATATGTCCTAAGAATCAGAAACATTCTTCGGATTCGATCGTCCGCCTTGGGAGAACTCAATCTTGCGCTCACGCTCAAAGAGAGCTAGCTCTCCGATTGCTCTGTTAGGGGAAAGTATAATGGAACAACACGTACTGCTTAGGGTTGCGCACAATCGAAAACAAAGTATGCTTTGAGCGAAATTTGTTAGTTCTCATCTAAATAAGTTTATCATTTCCTGTTGTTTAATTGGAAGTGGGAGAAAAATCGTAGTGAGCAACTTCCGGATGCGAGCGTTGCGTCGTCTATTGAGCGATGATCCACGAGTGGAAGGCGCTGATTCTGGTGTAGACGCCGGGGTAGGCTGGGTCACAGTAGCCCTGTATCCAAGATGACGCTCCAGCCAGTCTGTTACTGCACTCCAGAGGTCCACCCCAGTCGCCCTAAAATAGAAAACGGAGCATCATAGACGAGAGCAGACAAGCACTGTCGGACCTTCAATATGGATTTCTCTCATGGTTGCAACAATGTTCTCTGAAATAAAGGCAGGCAAGACTTGTTATCGAGCACGGACAACCAATGCTTAATCTCTGCAAGTAATTTCCCTAATTCACTGTAATTCAGATCAAGTTTTATCCAGAAAAATAACTTGAACCACACAATTATGCGGAGATGTCGTAATAAGGTATGCATGGCGAGCTGCAATGTATTAGACTTGTTGCTTCTTTCCTTCTAGTCTACAGCATATCGTAAGCGGGGTTGGAATGCTAGACTGTCAGCAGAGGCTCAAATCCTCGTCAGGGTAGAAATTTGAGCGTATTTTTTACAGAAAATTCGTGGGGTTCTACAGGCAATTAAATTGTCGCCATTTTCATTTTGATCTACTAAGGTCGTAACATTACCTGGGCCCGTAGGAAACCCCAAGCAGACCTTGATCCTTAATTTTTTGAGATTTTGTTGCACAGCATAGGAATCCTTTCCAAAAGTCTGCGCCTCATCCGTCTAAAAAAGAATTGGCTTCATAACCTAGTAAACGGTAAACGTTCACGAGAGATTTCACAGATGCATGTCAATATCTGCAGTGTAGTTTTTACAATAATTATTAGTGTAATTCCTATTTTTTTTAAGTGACTACAGATAGGCCTGTATAGTATACACTGACGTTGCAAGGAGTTGCATCGAAATCCAAAGTGCAGATGTGTCCATCGTTGATGTTTTCTGCACCCCAAGCTTCGGTACAGGCTTCGTTGCTTATGACTGCTGCTTGAGCCTGCTGCAGGATGGTCGAGTAAGCCTCGCCTGAAGAATACACGGACAGATTTTAACATAGGTACCGTTAGACTACAAACATTGGCCGCAGAGCAATGTTATTTGGTAAAGTTGTCTATAGCTTCAATGTTTCGATGCACGCGATGACTCACGTTCATGGTCCTGATATCCGCCTGGTTTCTTCTTTAGAGTCAATAAGCTGGAAATTACCGCCTCTCATAAGCGTAGGAGGCAAGGGTGCAGGGGAGCAGCCCCCCAAATTTCGGGCAAATGTGTTTTTCGGGCAAAAGAGGCATGGGCGGACGAACCTCTTTTTCGTGCAAACAGGCATGGGAGGATTTTTCTGGCACACAGGGGTAAAACAGCTATTTTTTCTGAAGATTTGTACGAAATGACCAATAAAAGGTCATCACTTATTTTTTTCGGTGGGAAATCGAAGTGCCTAAAAAAGGCATCAGAAAATTTGGTCGATGAAAAAAAATGTCGGCGACTCCAAAAAATACAAAGTATACTTTTGGGGCAAAAGTTAAAATCTTTGCTCCCCTCCCCACTGCCGAAATGTCTCCTATGCCTATGCCGCCTCTCGTATGTTCTACCATATAGGGACCTGGACTTCATTTACCAAAATATCTTAAAATGACTTCGGAAGTTCAGAAGGCTAGTCTTCCACTTTGTTGACAGTCTATACGACCGCGGTTGCAGTTCGCGTGCCAAGATGAAATTTTTATAAGGTCTTACCATTTATGGTGCTGCCCCATCCAGTGAAGGTGCAGACCATGCCATCTAAAGTTCCGTCCGTTGGATTGACCAGACCAATCGGTTGAAGGTTGTCGTTGAATTCGACAGGATCGAAGCCAATCACGGCGATGTCATTTGGGTTTCCTGGAGCGCCGTCGTCGAACCCAGGATGCTATACATGTACGAGAATGAAATGCTGCACGCGAATGGATGCGCGTATTTATAGACCCACGCATTAAAGCACTGTCTCACATAATATATATAATGTATGTGCTTATATAAGAGTGCAGACATGTGTGCAGGAAATTAATTATACATGCGATTATGTATGCTTGTAGGTCTATATATCTAAACAAGTGACTAAAGAAATACTTACATACTCGCAATTGGTCGGTGAAGGCCTACCGTTCGCAACATTAAAGTAGGGTAGACGCAGAGCTCTGCGCCGCCGACAAGTCTAAGGCGCCGCCGCCGCCGCCGATTATTTTGGGTCGGCGCGCCGACGCCGCCGCCGCCGAAAATTTGTCGGCGCGCCGCCGATGCCCCGCTGATTGGTTTATTTCTTTTTGTTGCATTTTTCAACTCTTGGATGATTTCGTGAAAAAATTGTTGCGTCAGCGCGAAATAGAATCCCTTTTCTTATCTACTTCGATTTTCCTGGCGATTTGCGTCAATGCTATGAAACCTATGATGTTGCCTATTCGTTTTGACTTTTTGGAACAGTGCACTTAGCGTTTGAGCTTTTGTGGATTTTGTGGTTCGGTTTGAAATACGGCAGCAACGATGGTAAGAAGAACTCCAGGTAGGCAGTGAATTATTATGCCGTGTGTGCCTTCTTGCCTGATAGTCCAACCGTACGCTAGGATGGAACAGAGCCATCTGCCCTCTAGTTTTAGGATACATCTTACTATCACTTGCAAAGAGTTGGCGCTCTACAATTTATGTAGGTGATTGGTCGCTTCTGCAGGCTTGTGATTCCCTATTGCCGGTGTCATGAAACGGAAAATCCCCTGAAAGCTATCCGGGGGGATGAACTAATCTATCCCCCCAGATGGAATTAACCGGTCTAGACTATCCGGGGGGATAAACCATTCTATCCCCTTTTCTGAAAAATGCGCATAATAAAAATATTTATGCTGTAATCAAAATTTAAAGTGACTCTAATTGTTTTAAGTGTCCTAGGCAAGGCTCAGATAAAGGCAACTCGAATTTATTTAGTGACTTTGAGTGTTCTTAAGTGTTTTAAATGTTTTAAGTGCTCTAAAAACAGAGCAAAACAAATTATCTAGTCGGAATAAACATACCTGTTAGTGTCATTGTTCAAAACAGAGCAGATGAAAATTTATTTGCAAAAAAAACTACGTGCGGAAGCGGTTTTTTCGACTTTTTTAAATTTGGGGGATACAATTAATACGGGGGATACTCTATTTCGTGACACCGGCCAGGTATTACCTAGTTCCAATTTTTTCAACTAGTATCAAACTCCCACGCTGTACGTGACCTATGTGAAATTAGTAATTAAGCTTTTAATAGGCCTGTCTAAATGCACAATGGAGCAATGTTAGGCAATTGGTCAATAGATCCTATTTTGTCAGCAATTTGAGCAGCATCTCACAATTTGGATCCGATAAGAAAAAGAAAGAAATTTTTCGCATAAAACAAGTGCAACTTATTATTACTTGGCTTGCTTAGATCGAAAGACTTGTGTATGGCAGATCGGTTGGTTTAAAGAGGATGCTAAGAGCTTCGCGTGGACGTCGTTTGTCTTATTAGCCGATAAATAAGAAAAGGTGGTGAATTCTGATCAATTTAACAACTCGGTGGGCTTTGATAAGGTAAAATTAAAGAATTTCGAGTAGCCTACCCACATCTTTTGACGAGATTATATGTATTCCTTCACAATAATTCCCATTTTTTGGCAGACAAAAATTTGTTCGCAAACACAGCATGTATGTATATATGTATGTATGTATGTATGTATGTATGTATGTATGTATGTATGTATGTATGTATGTATGTATGTATGTATGTATGTATGTATGTATGTATGTATGTATGTATGTATGTATGTATGTATATGTATGCATGTGTGCATGTGTGCATGTATGTATGTATGTATGTATGTATGTATGTATGTATGTATGTATGTATGTATGTATGTATTGTATGTATGTATGTATGTATGTATGTATGCATGCGTGCAGCTATACAATTTCAGCAGATTGGGTCAAGAAAATGGACCTCATTCGGCAGGCCAAAGAAATTAAATGTAAAGACGATATTTAAACAGACCAATTTATTTTTGGAGGATTATAAGGCAGGTCAAAAGTAAAATATGCAGGTAGCGCCGCCGCCGCTGCTCAAACAGTTCTTTCAAATCTATTAGTAGGTTACGTAAGAAGAAGGCCTGACTTTGAAAACGTTGTCATGTTTTTTTGTAATCAAGTTTTTGCAGAATTTTTAATTGAACGCTAATTCAGAGAATAATTGTTTCTAATCAATATTGACTAAAGACAAGATAATTGCCAAAATGAACGCGCTTATCTTGATAATACAGGTGTCTTGTTCAACATTCAAAATAAGTATGCGACGCTGGAGCAGTAATTCCACGAGGCCGCGCTGCGCCGCCGACGCCCACATTTTGAGTGCGCCACCACCGCCGATTTTTATTTGTCGGCGCGCCGCCGCCGCCGACCAAAAATGACCGGGGCGCCGCCGCCGACACTCTCATGTCGGCGCAGGGCTCTAGGTAGACGTAGCAAACTTCTTCTTCAACTTTGTCACGGTTATTACATGTATAAGCTTAGTTAATGCGATAGCGACGTTATTTAATGCGATCAGTATTTTAAAGGATATTGCCTTTGAAGACATTGCCATAACCATGGGCGCCCGCAGGATTTTTTGCAGGGGGGGTCAGTCATGACCAGAAGAGTTAAGATACAAAATGTCATTAAAACTATAAGCAGCTTACACAATTACATTGTCTCAGTATAACGTAGGGCCTACTACTATTTACGAGTTTTTTTGCAATGCGACGAACAAAATCTTTCAACAATTTCCGACTTGATTTATGGTACATATTATTCATGTATACAGCGTATACATTCATGTTAAAAAGCTATAGCACTAATAACTGACTAACAGTACCAGGGACGTCATTTCTTTTTCCAGGGCACAGAGAAAATTCAGGGGCAAAATTTGACCAGCTTATTAAAATAGTTTCTACATGTGCAAGACACTGTGGTTGAATGATCAAACATGGTTTCTTCTTGTTCTAATTTGTTTCTAACTACGTTTGATTCAGTTATGGAAATTATTTTAAACACTATAGTTTTTAAACTATAGTATTTTAAATACTACCACAGAATTTTGTAGTTGTATTTATAATACAATAGAATGACTAGTCTGTGGACCTACTTAAAGTTTAACTTCAAATTCTTTTCTCAGTATTGTAGTCCTATACTCTATATATTTTTGTAATATATTTTCATAATAGTAAAATACTTTTATAAATGCTTTCATTTGTCATTAACAACAGCTAACAGAGCAACATTGCATGCTGCATGCTCTAGACCTGACATAATTATTATTTGGCTATTATTATTTATGTGGGAAACCCTTGGTCATGGTTCCTGGCGGCACTGCGGCAGGCATGCGATATATCCATGCATAACATAGCCTTAACCATAATATATATATAATATTATACACTTTATACATGATACACAGTCTGCCAAGCAACATTTGTGAATTTATATGCTACAACGTGAAACTTTTGTCAACCATCTGCACTGTCACTGTGTGCCCTCATTTCAAAGAATCAAATGGAATTACATGTATGAAGACTCATTTTAAGTGCAACCTATCTTGGCCCTATGCAATTATAGTAGGCCTATTACATAATTATACTATTCACTCATACAGTCATTCCAGGAACCTGTTTATAGTGACTCTTCAAGAAACCTGAACAGAGGTGCTTCAGTCCACTGAGCTAAGGCTAAACAGAAGACTTGAGTTGGAAAAGGGAGATAATGAAAGGAAGGAACAACATTCAAATAAAAGAAACTATTCATAGTGCACTGCTAAGTGCAGGACATGCAGGTCGACAATTAAAGTCTATCCAATCATTACATTAATTACAACTGGGATTTCCAATTAAATAGACGTCACATAATAGCCTGGCTTACCGTGGATCTGTTGGGGCGATGGTGGAGTGCATGGTGTGCGTTTGGAAGGCGACGAGGCCGACCAGTTGACGACTGCCATAGCATTCTGCAGTGCATTAATGGCAGTTCGAATTTTTTCTCTAAAACTCAGTGTGTCGTTTCAGATACTGCTCTGTTTTTGTCGTCAGATCGTGCGGACCGTAACGGATAACAGGTTATAAACTGAACTCCATGTCCCCGGTCAGCTTTTGTTTTTGATCACCACTCTCCAGTTCTGCAGCAACTCTAATCATCAGAGGTTACGATACCTCCTAAACAATCTGGCTTCATTCCCCTCCTTCACCTCCGGGGCCGGTGTCTTCCACTCTAAGGGCGGCCTTCCTCCTATCCTCCCGACGTGAGTTTGGCTCATTTCTCATCCCTCCCCGTTTCTCACTTGGCTCAAATTGCCCCCGACCTTATAGGGACAGAAGCCACTACTACATGCTAATGATCCGGTCTTCAGCGGCCCAATTTTACTAACCTCCCCTCATCTGTCTCAGTCAGTCCTATTTATAGTGTGAATCTCATCTTTCGCCTCTGTCTTAAGAATCTCCCTCATGCTTGTCCAACATGTGCAACCTCATTCAACACCTTATTCGACCTTACAGGTCGCCGGTGTTTGAGGGAACGAAGGGCGATCCAACTGCATGGGGCTATTATGCATAGGCCCTATTCTCCTCTCACTCAACCAGACGGTGGTTGCAGTACCCATCGGCTGTAAACGGTTCATATAGGTTACGGGCTATAGACCTGTCTATATACAAGTATTATTGTATAAATATAACTTTAAACAACTGACTTGTTTACTATATAAATGTGTATATATATATATATATGTGGGTGTGTGTGAAAATATATTTAGAAGATAGAAATAGCATGAATGTGTTTGAGCATTTATCATCCAGAGGTCTTTGCCTGGTGGACAGTGCCCTATTACTGCTGAGTCCTTCCTGTGAAGTCTGCATATCGGGCAATGCATCTCCTCCACTCCATTCGTCCCTGTCCATCGCCAGCTCCCCGGCCTCTTCCCAAGATATCTCCAAACACCCCATGCAAGTCGTATCTAATTACAGTGTCAGACGCCACATAAATTGTGCGTCTGTGACCCTGCAGTATGCATCGTATATACAACAGGCTACAGGATGTAGTTCAGAAACTGTGACCATGTTGTGGTCATTATTTGAACACCGTACGGCGTACGCAAAATAGGTCAACTGTTTAAACAATTATTGTCCAAATTCGGGGTGGGTGCAAATGCATCCTTTCCCGTTTTACCACCTACGTTTTTTCAGAAAGTATCATTATTGATATTTTGTCATGATTTCCAGGGGGGGTCACGCGACCCCCCTTGACCTATGCTGCGGGCGCCCATGGCCATAACATTAGACAAATAAATAGTCTGCGACGTGCATGAAATTATTGCAAAAGTGAGTATTAGGCATAATTCGAGTAGAATTAGAATGAAGTTACATGGTACCCTGCTAATAAAGGTGAGATCTCTGAGGACGCAGGTTTCACAAGTTGCATCTGTATAATCCGTCGCTCCGCCAAGAACAGAGTAAGTTTCACTGAAATACCACATAAATATAGACAGGCATCGCATTACATTGCCAATCGAGTCGATAGCCTATTTCTGATTAAACTGGCATTGCATTCACCTATTTTAATATTGTAGGGCCTATACGCTATTGGAAAGGCCTACAGTGGAGTGCATAATGATAATTATATTCACTATAATAATAACATAGTAGGTTAATAGTAATTATAATATGAATAATAATACGACACTTTGTAATATCGCCGTTACAAGGGAGATTTACAAGGCAGCTAACAGGCGGGCTAAGCCCTAGAGAACAATTAGAATTTGTGTAGGCCTATAGATTTAAGAGTCTACTGAGGTGGCCGATCGCATAATATTAGCCTACTAAATTTAATGTTCCAAAATCTACGCATATAGGTATACATACGCACGCTTTGTTTCCTTCTGAAAATATTACGCTTTATCTAGGCCTAAAACTTATAGCCTTTATATCGGTTTAATAGGCTACGTAGGCTCACTTTGTTTATCTTTAAAAATATCTCTCAGAAAATATTACACAATGCGGGTTTAATCGGAAATGAATGCTACGATCGATCAACAATAATAATTATTAATATGAACAGGATTAATTTTGTCCTCGGACGAACGTAAGCTACTACAAACCGATTCATGCCACATGCTTAAGCCCTTGTGCAAAATGCCAATAATTAGCCTACTATTAAATAGGCTTACAAGAAAGCTTAACCATGCATGCTACAGAATGCGCTGTAGGCCTACAGTATGCACTTAAATATTTTATAAAGTCTAAGTAATTGTTATGATTAGCTGGAGTTGTCAACGATAGGCCTATAGGTTAGTCTAGAAAATTCAAACGACATAATAATAATATGTTCTGTATTGGAACTAACATGGCAGATGCTGTGCAATCAGCCGTCGTTACGGCTCGATCGGTTGCAACCAGAGATGCTCCGCAGTAGTGTGATCCAGATATCCGTAGCGACAGCTGGTGTGGATATGTAGAGATGGAAGCGTCGCTTCCACCAACAATATGCTGCTGCACATCGGAGCCTAGAGCTACAAAAATGTGCAATGTATTTGTATCTGTATTCATCTTTTATAATTAGCCGAGTTCACAGTCCGATTGGCTGCAATCAAAGTTCTTCTTTAGTTGTTTATTTATCCTGATACTAATTTCACATGACAGCTGCCGTGCTCAAGGCCGTAGCTAGGGGGGTGTTTTGGGTGTTTGAACACCCCCCGAAATGGAAAATGTGAAAAATAATATAATGCATTTACGAGCACATGATGTAGAAACCATGAAATAAAACCATAAAAACACCCCCCCCCCCCGAAATATTCCGGATGACTAAAAAAGGTCATCAGTTTTTTGGGGAAGGAAAATTGATGAGTGAAACACCCCCCGAAATCAAATCCTGGCTACGGCCTTGGCCGTGCTGCTCGACGCGAGACGCAAGTTGAATTCATTACGAACCAGACCACAGAGGGAGGGCCGAGAGGGGCAAATGTACAAATGCCTGTCAAATTTTAAGACCTCGAGATTGGTAGGTCTAGTTTTATATAGAAAAGTTTATGAGTTAAGCCTTTGCAAAATTAAATGTTAAATTTAATATTGCGGAGTAAATCAGTCTTCAAGTGAATAAAATCAAATTTTTATATGAATATAAAATTATAGGTTGTAGGGATACCTGCAATTTTATCACTTCAATTTGTTAAAAAAATCTCATTATGCCCTGAGATAGTTTAGGGGCTCGTTACTGCTCGGTCTCGTCAGCCCTGTTAAGAATAAGAGTTCAATATTGCGGACTACAAGCTTGAGAAAGATAGGTCGGGCGAGAAACTAAGTGACGATACTGATGAATAACACTCAAATAGCCTAACTATATAATAATTATAGGTAGCCTACGTGGCCTAGGGACGCATCCTTTGGTAGAAATCACATATCAATGCTATTATTCTGAAAGTTTCTCAGTCTGTTTGTCCGTCCCACTAAAGGAGAAACTCAAGAACGGAACTTTGCAGCGATATGAATATTCTGTAAATAACGTTCCCATTCAATTGTAAATAGGTAAACGCAACCATTTTCAGCTCACAGTTTCCTTTAAATTCAGATAATAGTAACAATATTCATTTAATGAACAATCCGGTTTACAGACAGAGTGACAGCAACCGGTTACAGTGCACAGTTAAGCAATTTAAACAAATCACAAGAACACAAATCACAGAAGACATATCTAATTATCTTAACCATCTTAACCACTACACTCGCAATTGGTTCCGCTGATCTCCATGCCAGTGTGTTATCCAGTGCGCTACCGCCCCTAACCCCTGCCCCATGTATATATGTTCGCCATAGGTGCAATCACGTTCTAAAAGTTGGGGGGCCATAGTGAATCACGTCCTAAATGTTGGGGGACCATAATAATAAAGTTAGGGATCACTCAAAAGTTGGGGGGACGCGTCCCGTGGGTCCCATAGGGTGGTTGCGCCTATAATGTTCGCCATCTTGACAATTTCATTTATCATAATAATGGTGAACACCCGGAAAATGAGCGACCGTGCCGTGAGCTGATTATTATCCTTGTCGTTGCCATCAGAAATTTCCATAGCGCCTACTGAAGTAGGCCTTTGATCACAGTCAGAAACAGTCGGGACGAGACAACACAAATCACGAGAGAAGAAAATATGTTTTAGGCGTTTACGGAGTTGAGGCATTTAATGCGAAAAGTTCTTCGATAGGCTACTGACCTGGCAAAGCCAAACACAACAACAGCAGGATCCTCATTGTTTTGCTATTGAACTATCTTGTAAAACAGCGACCTTAGGTTTACTTTCGAGTATCACAAGTGTATTATGCGCATTACAAACATGATGTGATAACATTTTATTCGTCAAGCAGATAATCGATGGGAAGAGAACAGACTGGTTGCGAGATAAAGACTGCGCTTGCGATAAAAGTGGGCGTGGCCTATGTAGGCTACAGAGACATAAATCATATTGATAAACGATATCTCTGTTTAAAAAAACTCTACTGCTACTGACCAGTGATATTTCAGTTGTCTGAAAGTGAAATGAAAATCATTAAGTTTCGTTTCAGACATTTGATGCAAAGCGGAAAAGACGTAGAAAAAAATTAGTATTAGTCTCATCATCATCATCGTCAACATCATGATCATCATCATCATCGTTGTCGTCGTCATCATCATCATTATCATTACCACCACCACTATCATCATTAAAATCATCACCATTATCGTCATCGTCATCATCATCAAAATGACAATTCAGCTATTATGAGAGTATAGCCTATACTACAATAATTCTATGTATTTTTCGGTTGCCCATGTCTTTCTCTGAGTGGCTGAAAGCCTTACGTGGGGCCATGCTATAAGAACCCCCTATAGGCCTATTCCCTATAAGATTTTAGCTTCTGAATATAGACGTTATCAAAATGCTGCTTTGCAAATACATCGACAAATACAGATGATACGGATTATACGTACGCCTATACAAAAGCTTGACAAACACAATTTGTGAAAATCAACAACATTTAAAACAGTGCATGTGGGCCTGAGTTACCTGCCGAAAAAGAACAACGTAGCTTTCGTGGGCCTACTCGTCGTCGTCGTCGT
>OX457040.1:50458137-50515637 GCA_949752735.1 Lumbricus terrestris | reverse complement strand
CCAGACGTTGACCTTGCTGCTATCCCTATTCCTAATCCTCCTACACCTCGGCCAGTGTAGCCGCTGCCACCACCGTACGGATACGAGCAGTTCTGCAGAGTCATCATCGTCCGCGTCGTCGCTGTCGACGGGTGGTCAGACGTGGCTCTGAACGGTTGGACCGTCGAGTGACCGGATGTACCAGCCCTTCCTCGGCCGGGCACGCCAGTCCCACGGGCGGGCATGCCAGTCCGTACGTAGATGCTTCCGTTCGCTGCCATACGATCGAGCTCCGTCCGATAGTAAACCGAAGACGAGGTGGAGGAGGAGCAGGCGACGGAAGCGCCCGACTGATGGTGATGGTGGTCGAAGGCGATTGGGTTAGAAGGACCACGGTCGTATCCCAAGTCCTGCATCATCGTCGTTGCCTTCGTCATCGCCTGTGACTTGGTCTTGCGACGTGGACGATACTTGTAGTCGGGAAAGTCCTTCAGATGGTCCGCTCTCAGCCTCTTCGATTCGTCGACGTACGGCTTCTTGTCCGCGTCCGACAGCTTCTTCCACTCGACGCCCAGTCGCTTCGATATCTCAGAGTTGTGCATCTTCGGATTCTCCAACGCCATCTTGCGTCGCTGGCCACGTGACCAGACCATGAATGCGTTCATCGGTCGCTTAACCCGTTGGTCGTCTGCCACTTCCCCGCCGTAGCCTCCCTTTGAACGAACCCCGAGAGGTGGTCGCCTGTCGATGCACGCGCTGAAGACGGTTCCATTCGTGGGTAGGTGGGTCATTGGTGTGCC
Organism: Lumbricus terrestris; assembly: GCA_949752735.1. NCBI lineage: Eukaryota > Metazoa > Annelida > Clitellata > Crassiclitellata > Lumbricidae > Lumbricus > Lumbricus terrestris. The sequence goes on along the minus strand of OX457040.1, from coordinate 50,514,858 downwards.
AGTCATGCGCGCTGCCAGCTCACGCGCGTCCAGCTGCATGTCGCAGCCGGGACTTGTAGCAGTGTTATAGAGATGCGCTGATGTGCTGAAACTTTTTGCTTTTATGTCTGTTCGGTGTCTCCAGATTTGATGAACGACTGTGCTGCAATTAAAATCACTCTGCCATCTTCATTCTGAACTGAGCTTTGCATTTTTAAAAATCATGAGTGCTAACGGCAATCCAGATTGAATTAGGGCCTACCTATAATGTAACACACATTTACGATTAGGATTTATTTAAACTTAGGTCTAGAACGTATCAACAACAAAACATAATGGACCCACATGCCTACTTTACTATTTAGGCCTATCATTATGCTTCAGCAGTAGGCCTATACTACTTTTTAGCACCTGGCGCTAATTCTTTGGCATTTTTAATACCATTATTATGCATACATATCAATTGTTGGTCTAATAGGTCCACCTTTAACGCGTCGATCTATTGTTATACTTCGAACTGTTCAACATGAATAGTTACTGCGTTACAATACAAAACTATATTTTAACCTATAATGCTCTCTCTAATGGCTATAGGGGCCTATATAATTGTGCTATAGGGTGACCGTAGCCTACATCTCGGTTTTTCGGAATAGGCCTATGCCCCGGTTTCTGGTGGTGTGTCCCGCGAAGACTTAGGCAAACCGTCAAAAATTTCTGGTTTTTCACAAGATGTGTTAATTTGGATTTTAGAAACGTGAGTTCTTTGTAATGACAGAACAAATTATAGTTTAGTACATAAACCCAAAGAGAAGTTTGTAGCGAAAGCGGGGCTGTCGATTTATACTGAATTTTAAAAGGTTATACCGTAGGCCTAGACATTGTGCCCAAATGCTGCTTCAACTGCTGCGGCCTGTGCTGATGCTTGAAGTAATAAAATTCTACTCCAGCCTGCCGTTGCATGCTGTCTGACTCTAACGGTCTAACTCCGGCAGTTACCAGCAGGACTACCCTGACCGTCCATTCTACAATTTAAGGACTGCCTAGGCTAAATCAGGGCTATTCAAAGGAATTTTTTAACTGCATGCACATTCAGCAATGTTTAATCCTTCTCTGGTCATTCGTTAGAAATTTTCTAGAAAGGTAGACATCTATCCCTGCTTTAAAATCTGACGACAATTTCTCTTTTTAGTCATTTGCCTGAAATTTCCAATAACGTAGGTCCTACCAAGAAGATCCCTGCTTTCAAATCTGATGACCTTCTTAGTCTTTCTCCATGAACTTGCTCAAAAACACACAAAGTAGCCTTTGAGCGTGTTTTTTTACTGCATTTATAACTCTGCTCCATTCCGGTCCTCCGTAGTAAATTACCCCCAATTTGATGACATGCAGTGACCTTCTTACTGTATTCCGCTGCGCAAGATTGGCTTTACAAGTGCACAAATTCATTTTAAATAGCGCAATATGCGTAGGCCTGCAACTGCACTCTAGAAAAACCATGGCCCCTGGGCTATATAAAAGACAAGTCCGGAAATTTAGAAAGCGATCATGACTCCTAAGCCAATTTTTGCAATTCTGTTGGTGCAATATGTTGTGTCGATTGCGATCGACTCTTTAAACCATGTATATACAATGTCATGTACCAGCACAAAGCTTGAGACGCAGAACCTAAGTAGTAGAATTCTCTTCTGTTGAGTTTATTGGAATTCGCTTTAGGCCTATTCATTTTCGCCTTCTTGATTGCGCCACTTGAATTTCACCCTTCTGATTTTCGCCCCTTTTGAAGTAAACCCAAGCTATTGGCGTGAAGTCCTGTAGTTTTGGAATTACAAATATTAGTTTTCCAATAACTTTCCGGTTTTTGAAGGCGAGAAAATGGTCACCCTACTATATATAGACTTGCCCATTATCTTGCACTCAGGTGCAGTGCGTCTTCTGATTCCGACAATTAGCCTATAATAGAACCTAGATGTATTTAGATGATAGGCCATTTTCTTTAAAGCGAAACTATCCGGCATGCTAATGCAAGATAGACGACGTTGTTACCGTAGGCCTTGGCCTATGTCAGTGATAGTTTCATTAGCGAAAGTAAAATGAAATAAGGTAATAAATAAAGAAAACTATAATAACGGTAGGAATTATTTTAACTTCAAAAACGAAACTAGGAATTCCTGAAATTGAAATGTTAGATCACTTAAAACTATATGAGGAATTATTTTTAGAACTGAAATCATTTTAATCCTTAGGGCACTCAAGTTGAGATATAGGCAAGTCAGGACTTTTTTAACGTGCAGTTCTACACAAAATGTGCAGTTCTAAATGTATTACTGCAGTTACAGAAGCTCTTCCGTCACGTTCCGTGCAGTAAAAACTAGTAAAAATAGGTCATTTTCCTCAGATTGGGAGTTATTTACCATGGAGGATGAGAAAGGAGAGAAGAGGATGTGCAGTTCTAGAAATTTCTTAAAAACAGCCCTGAGACAAGTGAATTTGCACCCGATCCAAATACATTAGGCCCATCCATTCGAAGCTGTGGATAATGAATATTGTATACAGTGCATCTGATGTAGACCTACTTCTCACCGCTATTCGAGTAGCCAACCTTCAGACCAGTAGATGACGCCCTCGATTTACACGTTTTTGTACGTTGTGACGAGCGATTTAGCTGGTCTAGCAAAAACCTACGTTTGAACGCTGCACTGATTACGTCAATAATTCCCTGGACGAGAGATTGAAGACTAAAAGCAGTTGGTACGTGTTTCTATTTGCAATGCACGAATGCGCAGAAAAACTGGGAATTAAAAGCTGGCTGAAGAAATCGATTTTCCCTTTCTGTATATAGACTCGGACTTGGAAGAAGAGGGCGGGCATAAGTCTGCTCCTCGGAAGTGCATTGGACAGCTGAAAATGAAAGACAGGTCAATGCCTCGAAGCCTCATCTCTAGCCCATAGCTATATCTTCACAGTGACTGTCTCTTACACAGAGGCGGCGCTACGGTACGTCAGGACTTTTCAGGGCAAATGACCTGGTAAAAAAGTCTTTGCCCTGGTCGTAGCCCTGCCAGAATTCTTGCCCTGTCAGAATTTGTTCGGGCAAAGGTCTATATTGCTTCTTACTTAGTACGGACGAACGGGAACAGTGCGAAACAATTTGCCCGAACAAATTCTGGCAGGGCAAAAATTCTGGTCGGGCTAAATTCTGGTAGGGCAAAAATTCTGGCAGGGCAAAATTTCTGACAGGCTAAAATTCTGGCATGGCGAAAATTCTGGCAGACAAAAGTTCTGGCATGGCAAAATTTCTGGCAGGGAAAATTCTGGCATGGAGAAATTCTGGCAGGGCAACGACCTATAATGTTATGTAAGCCCGTAGTACTGAACACGCGACTCGCCCTCTGCCCAGGTTAATTGTATGACTGCCCTGGCTATGTCTGGCTACAAAAAGTGTCTGGCGCCGCCACTGCATGCTCTTCCAACCATGCTCTCTTTCGCCCACTCTGTCTCTGTCTCTGTCTCTGTCTCTCTGTCTTTGTCTCTCTTCTACCCGGTCTCTCTCTCTCTCTCTCTCTCTCTCTCTCTCTCTCTCTCTCTCTCTCTCTCTCTCTCTCTCTCTCTCTCTCTCTCTCTCTCTCACACACACACACACTATTTCGCTGTTTGTCAGCAGCTCTACATCGTATAGCAAGATGCTCCGGAACGCAACAAAGCACCATCGATATTAAATAATTTATTTACGATAAACCTACAGTATAAATAAAGAAATTATTTTTAAATGTGTGCATGTGTAGGAGCTAACCGGTGTTGCAATTGCGAACAAAACTAGTTTCCATATTAATAGTGTTCATAGTCTAATATGATCCTATATACAGAAGCCGAATAACAGCGTATAGTTAGTACAGGCCAACTTATGAAGGGATCTACCTATTATATAGGCTAGACTATATGGGTGAATATTTGAAAACCGGTAATTTTAAGTTTCAGCATGCTAAATAAAAATCGGGTTAACATATTATTTTGAAAAGCGAAACACCATTAAAGAGGTATTAATTGAGCAGATCTATTTCTTCAAAAACCAAATTTTAATATTTATATATTATATTGATTTATTGAAAGAAAAGCCAAAAATGTCACGACCGCAACCTGTATCCAAGGTAGGTTCATTATTTTTAAATCCAAGTAGTAGATAATGCATTTTAATAATTTTACAAACTTTTTTGAACATTTAATAGAGATTATAATTTTTCATCATAGTGGATACAGAATTTATCTTCAGGAATAGGTTTTCAGTGTTAAATATTTTTTCAAAAGTCTGTAACATACTTTCAATTTTCTATGTCAACACCGCAACCGCAGCTGGAGCACATGTGCACCTATTAGTACTGCCTCGCGTGTGTTGATTACGCCTGCGCACTGCTACATTGCATCTCCTGCGTCTTCACTAGCCGATCCCGTATTGTAAATGTAATTTACGATAATTTAAAACGGTTTATTAGGAATAAATGTCGGATAACCATCACGCGTATGTTTATTGAAGGTCACCACCGCAACCAACAATGCAGGCATACCACACATATTAAAAAAATTTATTTGTCATGTATCAAATCGCAAGCAAGTACAGATGAGACGGGACCTATCATTGTGTACGCGCGTCAAGCGGGGTTGGCCTAATATTTAAACTTTAAACAATTTGTCACCACCGCAACCGTCACAACCGCAACCAAAGCAGGCAGTCGCGGTGGTGACTTCGTGGTCGCGGCTTTGACACTTACTCAGTTGCTATAGGGTTTCAGTGACTCTTAACATGAGTAACCATTGTGTTTTGACACTGTTCCAGTAGTAGGCCTAGTCTAGAGTCTGGCTACCAGTTAAATATAAGTCAAATTTTATCCAATTCAGTAACCATACCCTGCTTTTTTAAAATTTGGTTTGTAATATTATTTAAAGCAGTTATGCTGTGTTCAGTTTTTATTTACTTGTTTCAGTTCTTATGATGTGAAATAGCTGGCCTATACACTGCATTTCAGCAGCATGAAACAAAGTAGTCTTTGGTGCTGGGGTCCGATGTTCTTTATTTAAATTATTTTATGTCTTGGAGTCAGTGGTGTAGTCCTAAAAAATGAAGTGGGGGGACGCCTGGAAATTGAAGTGGGGGGACGCCATGGAAATTGAAGTAGAAACTGTAGCAAAAAGTGCAATCTTGCAAGAATTTGCAAAAAAGTGGGGGGACGGCGTCCCCCCGCGTCCCCGCCCCACTACACCACTGCTTGGAGTGTGCTGACATTGGCTGACAAGCCGACTGTTGCTTTCTGTTACCTAAACTTTTATTCAGAATAAATATTTTAAGCTTTTGTTAATAACGGCTGGCTTACTTATGTTATTATGCAATAGCTTTGATGTGCACTATTATTACATGATCATTATTTCTATGACAGTTTAGAATTGATAATATTCGGTTGCGGTGTCGACATTTTTGCGCCTAAACTTATGTTGTTCCTATAATTTTTCTGATAATCTGATGATATTCATTTTCATTTCACATTATATTACTTTTTTCCATGTCATGCAGTTTTTATTGGACTATTAAATTGCAAATAAATGTTTGTTATTCAGATTGTTTACTGACATTTTTAATTGGTTGCGGTGTTGACATTATGCGGTTGCGGTGTTGACATGGTGTGCTAGACCTACCATTTTCAAAACGATGCTCATGGGGGATTCTAGGCCATATCCGTTATGAATCATGTTTTTAATATCTTAGGACTATATTTGCACTTCGATTTATGTAACTTTTGACAATAAAAATCACAACTTTTTTTGTCTTGTATGGAGCACCTAAAATTACCGGTTTTCAAATATTCACCCATATATATAGTGATGACCGAGAACACGTAGGCTATCGTTTGCAGTCGGTTACGGCGAGACCTGATACTGAGATGGATCATGGCATGAGTCTATCGCTAGAATTGGTTACACATGTAGGCCTAAATCGCCTAATAGACGCACTTTCGACAATGGATATAATAATAGCCCACCTTAAATTATATGGAAGAAATTAGCTTTGTCAAGTTACTGACTGCCCTTCAAAATACCGTTTTCATCAAGATCACTACAGTCTTTGCCAGTGCTAAAAGTGTGGGAAAATAAGTGCCTGGACGCCCCTTATCTTTCCAAAAGAAGTGCCTGGACGCCCCTTACCTTTCTAGTCATTGCTGGCCAATAAGTGGCTGGACGACGTTCAGATTTCAAAATAAGTGCATGGACGCCGTCCATGACCGTCCAGCCACACTTTAAGCCCTGGTCTTTGCGTTAATCTATAACGCGCAATCAACTGAATAATTGCCAGACCTATTCTAACCTAGATTTAATCAGCAGACGAAACCTTTATAAAATATATATAGGCCTATTCACCTCCGTCCACTGCATGCCTATATATAGTAGGCCCACCTGCTCAGTTTGTGAATTGAAAACGTTCCACAGTGGCGGCACCACCATATACGGTGTAGCGTATTAAATCGCTATTATCTATCAATCTAACTTGTCTAGTATTAAGTGTTAATTGTAGGTAGAAGTTAAGTCAGACAATGTAGTGGCGTTGATTTAATTAGTTAATTAATTGGCGTTGTTAGAAGAATTAATATTTAGTAATACGATCAGCAAACGAAACTACAGAAGCGCTAAAGAAGTGCAGCGAGACTGATAAGCGTTGGTTGCTATTGGAGACTATGGCAACAAAAATAACGTAACGACGCGTAAGCCAATTAAAACGCAGTTTAACTGATTAAACGCACGTCATCGACAGAAACGGTTGAAAGATCGATTTCTGCAGTTGGAGCTAATGACGAAGGGTCATTTTGTTGCGGCAAATGAACTCTTAAGTGAAATTAGCGGCAGAATGATTGGTATGTGGCACCTTCGATGTTGAGAAGAAGGGTGGCCAACGGACGTTAAGTTTTCGAGACAGTTTTTGCGTTCGAGGTAAATTCTGGAACTTGGAGAACTATCGTCATTCGTGGGTGAAGAGTTTGCTCGAGGATTTTGAATTCTACGAACATTGGAGAAAGTCGTTGGAGATAATCACACGGTTGATTCAAACATTTATGATCACAAGGTTGATCTGGACGTGGATGTGTACGCTGGAATTGTGACACATTACATCCATTCGAGTAAGAATACTGGCATTTGTGAATACAAAATATATTCCTTGGAATTTCGTTGTTCGGCCTGGACTACGAAATATCTTCGGTATATATTATTCCACTGCATATTCGAGACACTTGGTTGTCGAAGTACAAGGATCGGAACTACGACGATTTACAGAATTTGGCGGACGATGAACTAGAACGAATTCTACACTCAAGTGAAGCTAAGAAACATAATAAATCTAGTAATCAATCAACGCCAATAGGTAAATAGGAGACACTGCATAATTGTATTGTTTCTTTAATAGTAATCAATATATTTTACATTTAAAAGAATTGGTTTCTCTTTGAACTGGCTATTTAAATGCAGTACATGTTTGATACCTGCTAAAATGAGCATATGCTAATAATAGGTGGCTACAAATGGGATGCTCGCGTCCGGGATATATAATTGACAATATTATTGTTAATTAAATTGAACTTTACTGACATTTATCTTGAAGAGACAAAACTGATTAAAATGCAAAGTTATTTGAATGTTAAAGGACATCAGCGCAACGCTGACATTAATGCTTAATTAATACATCATTAGAGTCGGTGCGATAGTCTTATTGCGTAACATACACCAGAGATTGTATTACGTTAAGAGGGAGCATTAGTGTGACGCTTAATAATTTTAATAATTATTATAAGCGAGTGTGAAATTGTATAGCGCATAGTTGAGCGTTAAATTTATTACTACTTGACCAAAAGTGAGTAAGTAAGAATGTCAATTACGGAGTGGCAACAATGGATTGATATGGGACGTGCACAGTCGTTGGATGGTGAAGAATTGAAGGAATTTGTCAGAGACAGACAGAACGAATTACGACAACAGAGGGCCGAGGAACGAGAAGAAGCGAAGGCTAATAGAGAGGCAGAATCAGTGCGTGAAGCGGCCAAGTTAGCTGATGCCAAAGCAGCCAGAGAGAATGAATTGGAGCTAGCGCGAGAAGCGACTAGGTTAGCCGAAACTAAAGCAGTTAGAGAAAAAGAAATAGAAATAGCGAGGATGGCTGACGCTAGACTGATACGCGAAGCAGATAATGCTAGGCTTATACGCGAAGCAGAGATGAACGAGGCAAGGCTTACGCGAGAAGCAAATGACGTCAGACTGGAAAGAGAAGCAACTGAGGCGAGGCTTACAAGAGAAGCGAGTGAAGCTTTAGAGCATAAGAGACTCGAGATTCAAATGAGACTGAGAGAGATAGAATCGAGAGATGGACGAAACAGGGATGATGGAGATTCTTATATGACGATGGGTGACAACCACCAAGGAAACCAAAGTCATAAGGGAATGAAGAATATTAAATTCCCAATATTTAACGAGGCAAAAGACTGTCTCGATGCGTATCTTCTTAGATTTGAGCGGACATGTACGACATACGAGATACCAAGAGATGCATGGTCGCTGATGCTAGCGCGACATCTAGAGTCGAAAGCATTAGAAGTGTACCTGTGACGCGCGGGGGCGCCGCCTGTCCTACCGTTTCCACCCCCAAATTAATGGGCTCTACTGTTGCGCGCCCCCTTAAGCGCGGTTGAGGAAAGCTGGGTCCTAGGTCAAGGGTTTTGGTGTCAATGGTAGCGGGTTCGAATCCTAACCTAGGGTGTGAGCTTCTCTGGTTACCAAATTCCTCAGGATGAGCCGATATTGGACATATGTCAGCGGTGGCTGTTAAGCTCACAACAGCCCCACTGAATGGGTGCTTATCTGGGTTCGATTCCTCAACTTTTCCCCAAGCTCCATCACCCACTTTACCTTCAGCTACCGACTTCACCATTGTTTCACATTCTTTCTGGCGGGAACTTAATTGGGCTTGCTGCATGGAAACTAGATTCAGCTCTTCGGCTAGACCGATTAAAATGCTACTCTGGCGCTCCATAAACTGTTCTATTGTAGTCATTTGCTTCTGTAATACAGCAGGGTCTAAGTCATCAGTATTGTCTGTAGTCCCCAACTCAAGGGTTTCTCTCGGACATAACTCATCTTCCTCTTGTCCTGTCCCTAAGACACTGTCCGTTTCCCTGTCGGAGTCCATTATAATTCGATAGCAGAAATCACTTCACAGTTCTCTATTTAAGTTTCATTTATTGTAGAATTAATCAAGCGACTGTCTGTCGTTCATTAGCAATTATTTACACAGCCGATAAAATAGAATCAATATTAAAGATTCACTATTAAGGCCTTCCTAAAACGCCTATGTCCCTTGACTAGCTTAAGTTTTATCAGATCAGTTCACAGACTGACTATTTCACACCTATCCGATCAGTTCACAGACTGAATACACCACAACTAATATTTACACCGAAATAGCGATACAAGTTTTATCTAATTACACTTAGTTCAGGTTCGAGCTCTATAGATTAGGTTGCCTATACTTCCCTGTTCCCATTGATATTTTAAGACAGCCGATCCACCGTTTTCCGTCCTGTAGAAAGTTATTGAGTCGTCGGCCGATGCCAGAATTTCTCCGTCGGAAGCGTATTATTAATTCAATCGTTGCCGGAAATCTTCGTAATTACACATCGATTCACAAGACATCGGAAGAACCTCGTCTTCTACCTGAGAAAACTTGCCAGAATCGAAAATACCATCAATTTCACCACGATTCACGATTTCCACCAGCATAGGTCTTACTCGATTCAATCCTGCAGCCCGACTGAAGGTTTGCGCGTTAATTTGCCGCAATAGAGCGCTTTTTGCCGCTAAAAACATCGCGTGATGTCCAGCCAATCAAAAATCGCACGTGGCGGAAAGTTCCATTGAAAAATGCATGGGAAGCTAAATATAGCGATGACCGCATCGATCAGTGCTAAGCATAGCACCCATGAACTCACAATTGAAATAGCGGCCTCACTTAAATAAATAAGTAAGGTAGCTAGTAGCAACCTGGTTCGCTACACCCTCCCCCACTTACTTTTTAAATTTACCAGTATCCTGGGAAATTTAATAAATCTCTGGAGATCGAACCTGATATATACCCGATAAATTCTACTTAACATTGTACTTAAAATGTCTCAGAAACTGACATCAAGAATTACCATTATAACATATTCCACGCAGATCAGCCGTATAAGAGTCCACACAAAGGCTGAATACAAATCTGCCACTCGGGTTCACATATGCCCAATTAATAAGCTTAACCAAGCGAGGCAGTCAAACTGACCAACAGAAGATTAATAATTTTCCGTTAACAGAACATGACCTCCCAGATTGCAACAATTGACTTCGTGTCGAATTCTATTCCAATCAGACATAAAAGCTTGTACAATGACTGAGTATGAGCCAGTCATAAGGGTTCACAGATGCCCGAAATAACTCTTAACTAACGGAGGTCCTCAAACTGACCAGCAAAGCAATTCGGTATGTCCTTAACAGAATACTCCGTTTTCTTTTATCGCTACTACCCGTTATCACCAAATGACATACATCATACATTAATAATATCTCGACAAGGAGGAACGTAGCAATGCAAGAACATAGCATTTCCAAGACAGCTCAGTAACACAATTGTATAGTCCACATAAAATAACCAATTGAAATCATATCTTCATTTCACGACTAGTGTTATATGTGAGATCCCACGATGCTAAATTATAGGAGCCTGGTACATCTAAGCGGTAACATCACTGCTTACATCCAACTCAGTAGCGTTAAACGAGGAATGGCCAGAACCATGCGGCCTTCTTAATAGTAAAGAGTGTTATAACTATCGCCTCCTCATGACTTCCTATCCAAGGGGATATCAAATCCAAGATGTCAATCTTATCTTCCATGCCAACCGGTTGTTTCTGTCTGTAAGAAGAAGGTTAATCGTTTAACGTAACCCCCATTAACTACACATAATTACAATCACTTAGCTTAACTACTTTTAGCAATTATTCACAATGAAACTTAACTACCTACTACTTCCAGCAATTGCTCAGAGCCACGAAACGAGAGAAAAGTCCTCTAAACACATATAACATCATGCTCTGGCACCAAATCCTACATTAATCCATTATTACATTTTTATACAGCAGTAGCCTTATACAGAATTTCACATATAATAATCAACAATAATCGCTATAGAGGAACCAACACCCACTAGGACCTACTTATTTCAATAGCGCTCCATAAATTTTCAAACACAACACAAAGTCTTTAGCGAGGGACGCTACCGAAACATGAGGCAATGTAACCTTGAGCTAATTAAACACTAGTATATTATGCACTCAACAGTAGCACTTCAGAAGAATCAATACCTTACACAATTTTATGATTATGATACTATACTAAATCTCAGGCACACAAAAGTCTGAGGCCCTAATCCATTTAAACTTGTTATCAAAAGCCACAAAATGAGAAACGCATCTTCAAGCACACTCAGTCGCTCTCATTCATACTACTTTACACTATCTCTCAGACACTGTTTGATTTCCACAAACCATCTTTTCTACTGCAATCCGAAACCAAGGTTCACCCATTCCTCAAGCCAAACATATACAGCAACTTAAAACTTAAGCTGTGTTTTACAGGCACGCATTCCTTTACAACAAGCCACTGTTACAGAGATGAAGCAACGTCAGATCATAAACCTAGGCTACTAATAATGCATACCAACATGCACACGTTTCAACATTACATCAAGGCTTAGCTACCTGGATCGAAGAAGGAATTACTGCTCAGCTAAGCATACCCAAGGCATAAAGGACTTATTCCCATATCCTATAATAGTCTATTACATTACAATCCTTGCAGGAAGTAGTCTAAGACTGTACGAATTCATCCACAGGCCCAGCTTCACCATTGCATGCAATCTCCACTGCCTGCTACAGTGATTCTGCCTCTAAGTCTATAATCCAACTTACTCACTAACTCTCAGGGCGATGCTTACAATTGTGTGCTCTACTCAACCTTACTACACAATCTAGCACCACATCATCACCAAGTTACTCATTCATCCAATCACACAAGGTCATCCTTCAATCACCACGCAGAATGCTAATTATTCCTACCATAGCATATTATAATCATAACTTTTTAACTTGCAATCATTATTATGCACATAACATACAAGCACAAAATTTGCCCTTCTTCGTGGCAACAAGAAGCAATTCGAATATTTAAACTGAGTTTAAAACTACCCTTTTTTATTTCAAACTAAAGGACTACTCTTTAAGCATTACGCTGGAGCTCATACTTACTAAATGCCCTTGTAGCATCACATCACTCTACATTACTTTCTTGTAACTGCTACTAAACACTTACTGTAAACATTTTCACATAGTTATAGCCAACTAGCTTACATCAGAAAGCACAGCAGTTATGCACAAGAAAATAAAACAATGTATTCCCACATCACATAGTTACATATCATCATAAAGTAAATAAAACAGAGAAGATTCTATTCTCCCATCGCTTACTCTCGTCGCCATTACACGACCTGGAGGGATTCTACACGAAACAAGTACAAGTATCTTTACTTGGTTATCTCTTATTTATCCCATTTCTTTATTATTCATCTCATCTACATAGTTATTTTTATCATCAGAGGACACACATGTAATCTGTAACACTTAAGCTACACTTCACACGAATAAAACTATGCATTCTCACTTAACCTATATCATCATATTACACTTCATTACTGTAATCAACTTTCACATTTTTACACAGTAAGAAAGCACAATATCTCAAAGCACATTAAAAGAAAAATGTAAACCTACATCTCAAGGCCACATATAATATCATCAAAACACAACTAAAGCAGAGAAGACTCTATTCTCTATTCACCTACTTGTCGCCATTACGCGACAGGACTACCCTATCATATCACATTACATCACATTACGCCCCTAATTTGCCACAGCCTCGCCAGCATTGCGAGTCTGTTCCTCCGGTGAATCTAGTCATCTGGTCGACATCAGACTTCTGAGAGCGAGCAACTTTTCGGAGTGACACCGACTCTTTCACTCGCACTGATTCGACAGATGGCGTCACTGGAGGAAGGCAAGTTTCACCCCGGAAGGAAGTACTGGAATCGACCCGAGGATGCACATCCGGTCGACGTGGGATTCGGGCTGCCACCTCAGCAGGGCAGAGATTTTCGAAGCGGCTGGACTCGGCAGAATTCTTTTCTGGAACCACAGTTTCTGATTCGACGGTTTCTGTCTGCACGGCACCGATTTCTTGTACGATTTCCATCTCTGGTAGCACTGTTCGAATTTCGACATTCGATTTACTGTTCGTTTCAATGTTCAGAGAATTTTGCAGGTCACAGACAGTTTGTTTTGCTCGCTGACTCTGCTTCAGACTGTTTCTGCAAGACACGTTCAGCTGAAGATTTCGCACAAGGATCCATCCTTTCCCTACATGCCACAGGACAGCTTCCTTCACCATCCAGGAGAGACCGAGAATGAGCTCAGTGACCTGCTTGGTCACTAGGCAAGGAATTCCGACATTCGTTTCACTGTTCGGTTCAACGCTCAGAGAGTTCTGCATGTTTCGAAAAGTTCGTTTTGCTCGGTGACACTGTTTCGCACTGTTTCTGCAAAGAACGTTCGGCCGACAGTTCAAACGAGATTTTACTTTCTCGCTCGATGGATCAGCAGCTGAGTTCTGAACTTTCTCAGCGGCTTCTTTCTTTTCCGTGTTGGTTGATGGAGTTGCAGTACCACCAGTTGACGCTCGATTTTTAGCTGCAACTTCTTCTGCTGGGAAAGAAAGACTGACTGTCTTCCCTTCAGTTGTTTGCAGACAGTGACCTTGACCGTTCTCTTGACAGTTCAGTCTGGCTAAGCTGAATATTTCTGACGATGAATTCAGCTTCATGACGTTGACAGAATTTTCCATGACTGTGCGCGTCATGGGCCACGGTTGCATCTGGATCGGAAGAGAAACTGCTTCCGCGTAGACAAGGAAGACTGGAGCAGGTTGAACCATCTTCTGACTGCAGTGCGCATACATGGGCTGACTGTTAGCCCCATGTACGTATTCGTAGCTGTGCGTGACTCGAGTTTCCAACGACAGAGACACCGTAGACATGATCGGTCGACTCAAAGCAGATGTGTACGCGAACATCTGAGGAGCAGACGCGAAGCTTGTGAGGTTTCTTCCCAGTTCTGCTTTCGACTCGCAGAACATGACATCAGAAGCAGCCGAGGTGACTGAAGCAGTCACTTGTGACAGCGGATTACTCGGTGACCGGAATTTTTCTGCTTCAGGAACCGACGAGGGGGAAAAGGTGGCAGCCCGATGAATAGCGGTCGCTGGCTGGCGAGGATGTGCATCCCATGTTCCCACGTGGTCGTCGCTCAGCAACGAAGAATCCCCCGATTTTCCATCTGAAACTACAAGTCTAGGATTAGCACAAATTCTACCCTCGTTTTGTTCTACCCTTAACGCTTTTGGTTCGAGTTCAACTCTATGTAGGGATCGCACATCAGTGATTTCTGAATCATCGTTTTCAGATTTATTTTCGATTCCAATTCTAACTAATTTATCATCTTGTTTTCTACACATGTAATTTTCAAAGTCAAAATCTCTATACAAAACATTTGTATCATAATAATACATTGTTTGACCATGCAACATGTCAGTTGTATTTACTCTTTGACCTTGACCTTGACCTTGTAAATCATTTACCTTTTGACCTTGTAAGTCATTTACCTTTTGACCTTGACCTTGTAAATCCTTTGGTCTAGCACCAAAGTATTTCATCTGTACATCCACTCTTCTTGGATCATCCTGTGAAAAATTTTCTTTTCCATTTTCCACTTCTTCCCATAAATCTTCTGTTCTACCAAATCTGGGATCCATTATTATTTTACCCTCTGACCCATGACCTTTTGTAGCTTCATCCCACTTGCTGGAACCAATTTTGACGCGCGGGGGCGCCGCCTGTCCTACCGTTTCCACCCCCAAATTAATGGGCTCTACTGTTGCGCGCCCCCTTAAGCGCGGTTGAGGAAAGCTGGGTCCTAGGTCAAGGGTTTTGGTGTCAATGGTAGCGGGTTCGAATCCTAACCTAGGGTGTGAGCTTCTCTGGTTACCAAATTCCTCAGGATGAGCCGATATTGGACATATGTCAGCGGTGGCTGTTAAGCTCACAACAGCCCCACTGAATGGGTGCTTATCTGGGTTCGATTCCTCAACTTTTCCCCAAGCTCCATCACCCACTTTACCTTCAGCTACCGACTTCACCATTGTTTCACATTCTTTCTGGCGGGAACTTAATTGGGCTTGCTGCATGGAAACTAGATTCAGCTCTTCGGCTAGACCGATTAAAATGCTACTCTGGCGCTCCATAAACTGTTCTATTGTAGTCATTTGCTTCTGTAATACAGCAGGGTCTAAGTCATCAGTATTGTCTGTAGTCCCCAACTCAAGGGTTTCTCTCGGACATAACTCATCTTCCTCTTGTCCTGTCCCTAAGACACTGTCCGTTTCCCTGTCGGAGTCCATTATAATTCGATAGCAGAAATCACTTCACAGTTCTCTATTTAAGTTTCATTTATTGTAGAATTAATCAAGCGACTGTCTGTCGTTCATTAGCAATTATTTACACAGCCGATAAAATAGAATCAATATTAAAGATTCACTATTAAGGCCTTCCTAAAACGCCTATGTCCCTTGACTAGCTTAAGTTTTATCAGATCAGTTCACAGACTGACTATTTCACACCTATCCGATCAGTTCACAGACTGAATACACCACAACTAATATTTACACCGAAATAGCGATACAAGTTTTATCTAATTACACTTAGTTCAGGTTCGAGCTCTATAGATTAGGTTGCCTATACTTCCCTGTTCCCATTGATATTTTAAGACAGCCGATCCACCGTTTTCCGTCCTGTAGAAAGTTATTGAGTCGTCGGCCGATGCCAGAATTTCTCCGTCGGAAGCGTATTATTAATTCAATCGTTGCCGGAAATCTTCGTAATTACACATCGATTCACAAGACATCGGAAGAACCTCGTCTTCTACCTGAGAAAACTTGCCAGAATCGAAAATACCATCAATTTCACCACGATTCACGATTTCCACCAGCATAGGTCTTACTCGATTCAATCCTGCAGCCCGACTGAAGGTTTGCGCGTTAATTTGCCGCAAGAGAGCGCTTTTTGCCGCTAAAAACATCGCGTGATGTCCAGCCAATCAAAAATCGCACGTGGCGGAAAGTTCCATTGAAAAATGCATGGGAAGCTAAATATAGCGATGACCGCATCGATCAGTGCTAAGCATAGCACCCATGAACTCACAATTGAAATAGCGGCCTCACTTAAATAAATAAGTAAGGTAGCTAGTAGCAACCTGGTTCGCTACATACCAGCGTTTGTCAGCTGAAGAAACACAAGACTACGATTGTTTAAAGAAGCATCTCCTGAAAAGATTCCAATTAACAGAAGGAGGGTATCGTAACAAGTTTAAGACTAGCAAGATGGAACAAGGAGAGACTCCTTCAAATTTCATTTACAGATTGCAGCGATACTTGCAGCAATGGTTGCTTCAAGCAGGATTTGAGCAGACCTACGAAGGAATCGAGGATCTACTGCTAAAGGATCAATTTTTCCTCACTTGTAGTAATGAGTTGAGGATGTTCATTAAAGAGAAAGGAAAAATGAGCTTAAAGGACACATTGACATGTGCAGAATCCTACATTGAAGCTCATGCGTACAGATATGCCGAGAATTCTGTGAAACCTCAAGGGAGATTCAATAATGACAGAGGTAATGGAAAGTCATTTGAAGAGAAATCGAGAGAGAAATTCCAAGGAAATGTAAACAGAGGAAGAGTTGAAACGCGACAGAACAAAGAGACAAATCACAGTGGAAATGTGAATAGAGGATTTAGTAGAGAAAGAGAGCAGGCAGCAGAACACAAGATAACTTGTTTTGCATGCGGAAAGGTAGGTCATAAAGCATTTGATTGTGTGCATAAAGCCAAAGGGTTTGTTAAACACACAGCTGCAGCTGTACAGATTTACGAGAATAGAGCGTACAGGGCTGTACAGACGATTGAAAATACGAAATCAAATGAAGTTGACAGAACAGTAGAACGCCAGGATAGGAAAGGTAAAGAAGAAGTACCGAAACACATGGCAGCAAGTACGGTAGTTACAGAAAGGAAAGATGGTTGCATTGACATTGAAAGTATAGACGAATGTCAAGCGAAAGTCAATGGAGTTGACGCCAATTGTCTTTACGATTCTGGAGCGAGTACGTGTATTGTGAGGAGATCGCTGATCAGAGATAGTGATTTGACTGGGAAGGAAACACACTGCATCCTAGTTGATGGGAGCTTAAGGTGTTTTCCTACAGCCCATGTAAACATTGAGAGCGAGTATTTTACTGGTGAAGTTGAGGCAATGGTTATGGACGAACCAGTAAAGCCGATTATTATTGGACGCGTGAGAGGATTAAAATATACAGTAACGAATGAGAACACGGATGAAAATATGATTAATTGTGACAAAGGAGAGAAAGTGGATGAGACGATTGTGAGTGAAAAACAAGAAAAAGTTGGGTATAAAGGAATACTCAAGAGAGTTGTGAATGCTAATTCACGTTGGCAAGATGCCAAGAAGACAGTAAGATTCGAGGGTGATGAAATGAGCACGGAGTATGATGACGTAATAGAGAAAGTTGTAAGTGATGACGTCATGAACAGTGACGCACATCAAACGACAGCAGCGATAGAAACGAGAGCTGAGTCGAAGAAAGTGGTGAAGTATAAACCACTCAAGGTCACTGAAATGCCCGACCTAAATATAACCACAAAAGAAATAAAGGAATTACAGAAGACAGATGAGACATTGAAGAGTTGCTGGGATAAAGCATCTGAATGGAATGGCGATGAGAAGAGTACAGAAAAAGTGCTATACGTAAGGAAAGATGGATTGTTGTACCGGAGATGGAAAGAAGTACTGAAAGATGAAGCGAAGTGGCAGTTGATGGTTCCGAAACAGTTGAGAAACAAAGTTCTAGCTGTAGCACACAACTCGCTACTGTCAGCTCATCTGGGCATGAAGAAAACGCACGATAAAATTGTGAATGAATTTTATTGGCCAGGAATAAACCAAGAAGTTCGGCGATATATATTAAGTTGTGATGTATGCCAGAAAGCTGTAGATAAGAAAGTGAACTACAAGGCACCGATGGGACATCTTCCAGTGCTGGATGTGCCGTTCAAGCATGTCTGTGTAGACATCATAGGAGCCATAGAGCCAATGTCTATGAGAGGATATCGTTATGTATTAACGATCATCGACTTAAGCACCAGATATCCTGAAGCGATACCATTGAAAGGTATAAGTACCGAGGAAGTGGCAGAAGCCTTGTTTAACTTTTATTGTCGGATGGGCGTACCACAGAGGATTCATACAGATAGAGGAAGCCAGTTTACGTCAGAACTAATGGCCGAAGTAAACAAAATGTTATTAATCAAACACACGATGACAAGTCCATACCACGCGATGGGAAACGGTTGTGTAGAACGTCTTAATGGAACGATTAAGACAACACTGAGAAAATTGATAGGTGAACAAGTTAAAGAGTGGGACAGGTACTTGGCACCACTACTTTTTGCATTACGAGATACTGTACACGAGAGCCACGGATACACGCCTTTCGAATTAATCTTCGGAAGATCATGTAGAGGTCCGGTACAGATATTGAAGGAACTGTGGACAAATGAAAAAGTGGAAGACGAGGTGAAGGATGTATACACATATATGACAGATCTACGAGAGCGTATAGAGGAAACGTGTAACATGGCGCAGAAAGCAATTCACAAAGCTAATGCGAAGAACAAGAAGTATTACGATAAAAAGGCACGATATAGAAAACTGGAGATAGGTGATAAAGTCCTATTGTTACTGCCGAGTTGTAATAATAAGATGCTTGTGAAATGGCAAGGACCATTTGTTGTCAGAGGGAAAATCGGAGATTACGATTATAAAGTTGAGGTTGATGGTGGAAAACTGAAAACATACCACATCAACATACTAAAGAGATATTACGAGAGGAGTGAAGAAGAATTGTCAGGTTCTGAGACAATAGCATATGTGTCAGCTATTGTACATGATGGTAGAGAAGGTGAAGATGAAGAGGAGGAGATATTGAACTTGTATGTCAGTAAGCAAACTGAGACGTACAAGGATGTTGATATTAATCCACAATTAGAAGATGAACAGAGAGGTGAATTAGAGAAATTACTGAGAGAATATCAAGACATATTTACAGATAAACCAGGAAGAACTGACACGGTGAAACACGAGATTCATCTTACAAGTGATGAACCTGTTAGGATGAAAGCGTATCCAACACCGTATCATCTACAGTCAGAAATCGATAAGGAAATTGAGATAATGTTAGAGAATGGGATAATAGAAAGATCAGAAGCAGCATACGCAGCACCACTTGTTGTTGTCAAGAAGGCTGATGGAAGCAATAGACTTTGCTGCAACTATAAGCAATTGAACAAAGTGACAGTTTTTGATCCAGAGCCGATGATGTCAAACGAGGATATCTTCAATAAACTGAGTGGTAGCAAAATATATAGCAAGTTTGATTTTTGCAAAGGATATTGGCAAATTCCAATGAGCGAAGAATCAAAAGACTATACAACTTTCATTTGTGCAAGTGGGTTGTATAAATTCAACGTTCTACCATTTGGATTGGTAAATAGTGCTTCAAGCTATAACAGACTTATAAGGAAGATTTTGCATGGAACCGAGAATCTGGAGAGTTATGTTGATGACATACTAGCTCATACAGAAGGATGGACTAAACATATGAAGATTTTACGAGAATTTTTTCAAAGAGTGAGAGATGCTCACCTAACTTTGAAACCAAAGAAATGTTCGTTAGGCTATGGACGCATAGATTTCTTGGGTCATACGTTAAACAACGACGACATTAGTCCTAAAGGAGAATCGATAGATAAGATTGTGGAGATGCCACAACCGAAAACGAAGAAACAAATAAGAAGCTTTTTAGGAGCAATAAACTATTACAGAAAGTTTATTCCGCATTGTGCTGAGCTGATGGCACCATTAAGTGACTTGACGAAGAAGTCAGCAGCTAATAATGTTGATTGGAACGAAGAATTAGATGAGAGTTTTAGTAAGCTGAAAGCAGCACTTGCTAAGACACCAATACTAAAGTTACCAAACTTGGAGAAGGAATTCGTGATTCAAACGGATGCATCAGGAAGAGGAATAGGTTGTGTCCTGATACAGCAGTATGAAGGAATAAACCACCCGATTGCATATGCGAGTAGGAAACTATTGGAGAGAGAGACGAGATATTCAGTCGAGGAGAGAGAATGTCTAGCGATAATGTGGGGAATTAGTAGGTTTGACAGGTACTTGTGTGGAAAGCAGTTTGTGATTGAGACGGACCACTGCGGACTACAGTACATGAAGGAAGGAAGAATGAAGAATGCGAGAGTCATGAGGTGGAGTCTAGCACTTCAAAATTATTGCTTTACGATACGCTATATCAAGGGGAGCAATAATGTTATGTCTGATTATTTGAGTAGAGGAATTACGTAGTACTTAAATATATCAGTAATGTATTATAATAATGTAGGTAAGAAATAGTTCAGTAATGTTGTATTGTTATGTAAGATAGAATAAGAAGTTGATAGAAATTTAGTTGATAGATAATTAGGTGAGATTGTAAAGCCTGATTACAGACTTTTGAAGGAGGGGTATTTGTAGCGTATTAAATCGCTATTATCTATCAATCTAACTTGTCTAGTATTAAGTGTTAATTGTAGGTAGAAGTTAAGTCAGACAATGTAGTGGCGTTGATTTAATTAGTTAATTAATTGGCGTTGTTAGAAGAATTAATATTTAGTAATACGATCAGCAAACGAAACTACAGAAGCGCTAAAGAAGTGCAGCGAGACTGATAAGCGTTGGTTGCTATTGGAAACTATGGCAACAAAAATAACGTAACGACGCGTAAGCCAATTAAAACGCAGTTTAACTGATTAAACGCACGTCATCGACAGAAACGGTTGAAAGATCGATTTCTGCAGTTGGAGCTAATGGCGAAGGGTCATTTTGTTGCGGCAAATGAACTCTTAAGTGAAATTAGCGGCAGAATGATTGGTATGTGGCACCTTCGATGTTGAGAAGAAGGGTGGCCAACGGACGTTAAGTTTTCGAGACAGTTTTTGCGTTCGAGGTAAATTCTGGAACTTGGAGAACTATCGTCATTCGTGGGTGAAGAGTTTGCTCGAGGATTTTGAATTCTACGAACATTGGAGAAAGTCGTTGGAGATAATCACACGGTTGATTCAAACATTTATGATCACAAGGTTGATCTGGACGTGGATGTGTACGCTGGAATTGTGACACATTACATTCATTCGAGTAAGAATACTGGCATTTGTGAATACAAAATATATTCCTTGGAATTTCGTTGTTCGGCCTGGACTACGAAATATCTTCGGTATATATTATTCCACTGCATATTCGAGACACTTGGTTGTCGAAGTACAAGGATCGGAACTACGACGATTTACAGAATTTGGCGGACGATGAACTAGAACGAATTCTACACTCAAGTGAAGCTAAGAAACATAATAAATCTAGTAATCAATCAACGCCAATAGGTAAATAGGAGACACTGCATAATTGTATTGTTTCTTTAATAGTAATCAATATATTTTACATTTAAAAGAATTGGTTTCTCTTTGAACTGGCTATTTAAATGCAGTACATGTTTGATACCTGCTAAAATGAGCATATGCTAATAATAGGTGGCTACATACGGTAATTATGTCGAGGCAGTTCATTCATATGTTGAGGCAGTTCATTGACGGTTCTGCCAATTTTGTATTTTCACCTGTCTTATGACTTGTCAAAAATTCTTTGGAATTTGTAATAGCTTCTTTACCTTTAAATCCTTGCACCTGCGCGACCTCCTGCTGGAATTGCTTGGGACTAACAAGCGACGCATGCGTGGGTGCGAAAACAGTAGGACCTACTGGCAGCCTATCATTGTCACAATGGTTATATTGACGAACATAGGATGAGACCAATAATACGGGTCCTATGTGCCTATATATCTGCTTCCCATATGGGAGATAGGTGCTAAGTGGATATAGACATAATATTTATTGGCATGCTGATATGACAAGTGTTCAATCAGGCGCAACTTTGGTTCATCCTGACCCGTTTTCAGCAGAGGCCACGGTCCCCAACGCATGGCCTCACTCTCTCGTCGTCAGCCTCTGACGAGGGGTTCAATATTCTAAGGCGAGGAGGGGGTGACTACCATACTCCGCAACAAAGCATCTCCTTCTGCCATCTTGTCGTACGAGACGCCGGTGCATTAGACGATCGGAAGATGTCGCTCTAGGCATTCTAGTCACGTGGTGTTTCTAAGAAGGACCCTCTGAATGACCAGTCCCCCCCCATGAGACTTCAGAAATCAAACCGGTCTGTAGGACAATCCGGTGATCCAGGACAAGAGATATTGCTTCCAGAAGTAGCCTACCCCGTGCCACCCTCCCCCTCTTATTCATTGAGGGCGATGAGACTTGCAGGACTCCGGGAGATTTCAGTTCATGGCCTCTTGCCCGATGACCTTTCCTAATGGACCACATGAAATACGTCCACTTAACTATAGACTTGCTTGATTCGTGTCTGCATATATAGGCTGCTTCATCAATATGGTCTTTGTACGACTACGTCAAATAAATATGGAAAAACTGTACATGCCACAATCTATAGTCCTGTACTCCTGTTATTATGAGATGCATGGCTTGTGCAGATCTTGACCGTGCATGAACCAACTTCATCATAAACATTCGACATAATTATATGCGCATTACTACGGCATTAGGCTATTAGCCTGAAAGTGTACCAGTTCTGGTCATTTTTAAACTCTGTGTGTATGTATGTGTGGTAGGTAGATAGGTACATGTAGGTATTACGTATGAATTAAAGGATATAAATTTAATTATGCATGCGTTGCAATAAGTTGTGCATGACTGAAATAGCAAATGACATGTGCATACATGTACGTAGGCTACAGTCAGCGACATTGACAAATGCATAATTATGTCAGTGTACACCAAAGATCCCGGATAGATATAAGCAGATGGAGCAGCAGAGGACAACACTTCGAGTCAGCAAGCGACCGCTAGACGGTGCTGATTATGAAACCGGAAGTGCACACGCGTATCCGGTCGAGGGTAATTCGCAATTAACCGAAATCGACCGCAGCCAACGATTTGCGTCTCAGCTCACTTCCGTTATGCATTCCACCAAATGATTTCAAAGCTCTTCGACATAAATCAAAAGAAACGGAAGTAGAGGCAGAAACGCGTCGCTTGGGCGCGCTAGTATCGCTTGCAGACGTCGATCGCGGCGGGAAAACGCCAACAGAACATATGGTAAATTTCTGTTTCACTCGTGCAGGCGGCGCTCTCTTGCAGACGAAGGGACTACTTCCGGTCACAACAAAGTGCCATCGACCTCAGAGACGACCTCAGCACCAGCAGCAGCAGCAGCAGCAGCTTAACGATCACTGATGCGGATAATACTTGACGAAGCGATGCGTGTCGACGGAATCAAACCGTTTCATATAATATATGACATAAAAGAATCAGTGTGGTCGTAAAGTAGGTTTAAAGTTCACCTGAACATCACGCATCGGACAGTTTGAGTGGAGGTTGTTGCTTGTTGGAAATTTCTCCTTTTTGGTGGGCCCTATATTAGGGTGGTCGTTAAAAATGAAAGTTGGAATTGAATGTTCTCCAAGGCGCCATTTGGTTCCATTCTCCTCAGAAACATAACACAAAAAGTTGTAAGAGAAAATATTAATATTTAGGACTAGCACAACGCCATCAAAGTTTTCCCCTTATAACAGCAAGTCTTCTAATGCTCAAACGTAGCTATATGGTTGTAATCAACCAGGAATCTTCAAACCAGGAATCAATTCAACTACTTGAAGTTGGTCCATACTTAAACATAATGATGATACTGTTATCGTGATCATAATCATCCATTTATATAGCGCCACTTCAAGAGAAATTCCTCAAAGGCAAGAAAACCTGTATAACACACCGCATCACAGATAACATCTATCATATCTTATGTCTTTACAAATACTACCTGTTTTACCTTGTTGTCCTGATTGATAAAAATAGCTTATTTTTCTTAGACTGTAAAGAACAGTAATGGTATATAATAGGGATAAATATACAAGTTTTGTGGTTTCATCTGTGTCCTACTTAATTAATTTATTCTGCAAAATCACCAATATTCTTAATGAGGTCTGATTTCTCATAAATATGACTTTTTCTACCGTCATTGTTCATGCGGTTACTGGGCACAAGGAAATGGTGTAATATTGAAAAGTAGCAACCCATTTTAGATGCGAATTTTTATCTCAGATTTAGGCTAATATGTTTTCAACCTGAGGCATTATCACCCTATCTCACAATTCAACTTGCATTTGGTCTTTGCATGGGTTTGAGCTATGGTGTAGTTTTCGCAATACACTTCCCTCAAAGTGAAATCTCTGGCATGTTGCCCAAAGAAGGTGTTCATCTGCCACCAAGAGTGTAGCAATGGGTGTTGTCCTGAGGGTGCTATACCGATACCTATTCTCTTGGATTGGTTGGTCGTCTGAGATGTCCTGGTGGCCACTGTAATTTCAGCTGTATCCATTGCTGAGCAAGATGTAGAGATTCTGAGTTGCTCATAGCTTACGTGTTTGACACCATCGCCTTTCATACTAATTTATAATTGATAGTTAATTTACGATAGTTAATAAAGGCAGTGTAATTTGTGTCCACTCTGGGCAGCACTTTCTGTGTCAATTGTTTGACTCTGTGTTCATTCTTTCAACTCTAAAAGTAATCTTTTAATGGGATAAATTCCATATTATGAAATAGACAACAATGTGAGTAGGTTTCACAAGGCACTCAATTATGATAAGCTCTTTAGAAGTTGTTTAAAAACGGCTCTTTGACTCACATGCGGTAACAAGTAATTTCATAGATCTATAAAAATTATGATCTCAATAATTTCAACATCTATTTTAATTCATTTGTTTAACAGCAATTAATACATTTTATCTGTGATGCGCTGCGTCATTCTGCTCTGATTGCCACAATAAATAAAAATATCATCAGTATTTTCATCTAGTTCAACTGTTTTGGGGGTCCTTGTCCGTGTTATATCAGAATTTGTGTTAAAGTTAAGCATGTAATAAAGAGCCTCTAGTGTAACAAAAGATTGCTGTAGATAGAAATCGGACCTATCAAAAGAGCATAGCAATGTGTTGGCTTACTAGTATAGGTTTATGGCCATTGATCTCAGGGACTCACGCGTCAAATAAAATTGCGATGGTCAATTGTTAGTAAAAATATAATTATAATAAACCATTATCATCATTGTAGAAGTCAGGCATACTTGCCAGTTGAACTTGAGTAAGAGAATATATGTAGTCTTTCTGTTAAAAACTAGTCATTGGTCCAACAATGTGACTAAATTATACTTATACTCAAAAAGACGATGATATTTCGTAAAATGCAAAACTTCAAACACATTGTGCTAGTCCTAAATATTTTTCAATCGGGATAATTTTTGGGCTACATCAGTCTTTTACCAAGTGGCACCAAATGGTGGGTTGGAGAAATAATTAAACTGAAGTTGAAAATTTGCCATTACAGATACGACCACCCTACCCTATATACTGCATCTCAAACGTTCATAATATTGACAAGCTGACGAAAATTTTCAAACAGCGTTAGGGGATGGTGGCAATTTGGCTACTATAGCTGTTATTGCTTTTAAAATTTCATGAATAATTATAGCCTAATTATGCTAGGCCTAAACGTTTTGATCGAGTTCTTTTGTTGGGTCTAGGCCTACGTACTTTTCATCGGGACACGGTGCATGCTTATATGATAGGCTTATAGGCTACGTAGCCTACGAACGAAAATGATGTCGTCAGGGTTTTTGGCGGGGGGTGAAAATGGTATGATTTTTACGGAAAATCGTGACTGAAAGAGAAATTTTAGCCAAAAGAGAAACAAAGACTAAAAAGGACATCAGTGTTTACTGTAGCGAGAATGGTAGGCCTAGGGCCTATAGGCTAATAGCCAACCTATTTTCCTGACATTTTTGCCCTAAGGCAGTTATCAGCCACGTAGCCTCCGTTATAATCCGATAACTTTTTTAATCTTTCTATTAATTAGAATTTAAGCCTAGAACCAAGTGCTTAAGCCTTAAAGTGTGGAAAAATAAAGTGCCTGCATGGACACCATGCACTTAATTAGCCTACATTTCCGAAAGAAGTGCATGCATGGACGCTCTTGCCTTTTCAGGCTGTGCTGGCCAATAACTGACAGGACAGTGTTCATATTTTAAAGTAAGTGGATGGACGCGTCACGCCGTCCATGATCGTCCAGCCACACTTTATTTAAACCCTGCATAGAACTGATAACAAACAACATAGTATAGGCAATTTATTGCTTAATGGTAGCCACAGACTATATTCACTATAGCGTATTCTGACGACAGCTATAGTAGCTATGTTTACTGTCAGCTGTAGGCCTAGGCTAATGGCATTGCATAATGCAGTGGTTTTCAACCTTTTTCTAGTGGCGGAACCTTTTCAGAGTTCTCATTTGCTCGCGGAACCCCTACGCATTTCACTTGTCCGGCATTTCGAAAATTACATGCAGTTGTAACTTGTCCAATGAGATAGTATTTAGAGGTACAGTTTTAAACTTTTAATGTAGGCTACGTTGTGTGCACTTCTGGTGCAGTGTATGATAGTCCTATACATACATTGCAGAAAAACCCAACATGTTTTATAACGGTAAATATGTAGGACTATAGACTAAAATAATATCATAGACCCAGAACAAAAAACACTCTCACAATCTGTCAGAGAGCAACTGTTACTATAATTTCCGTATAATTTCTCTATTATTTCTGCTGTTTTGCCAGCAACTATAGTCCTATATCCATCTATCTTGACAGGTGGTTAGAATATTGAAAAAGGAAAATACGCTGTTTTCTGAATCCATGTTATGGACAAGTTACATTGCTTTAATTTTCTTAATCAATTTCATTGCAAAATTTGTGCCTGCCATGGTTGCAAGTCCTGGACGCATCGTAGAGAGACATGTAGGCCGACACCCTATAATTCATACCCGACAGAAGAGATTCTTTCTCACATTTTAATTTTATGGAGAGCAGGGTAGAAAGCCCTAACTCGCATAGTGGCGCAACAAGGACTTTTTCGTGTCGGGTTTGACCTTGCGCATGGCGAGTGCAATAGCGTAGCACGAGGTTGTAGTGCATGGGGTCAATGAATTTGAGTTTATTGACGTTTCAGCTTTATTTGTAGGCAAGCTCCCAAACTCATGGTGTTTGCTTCCCTGCATCTGAAAAGTGTTTTATAAGATGAGTAATCCTGTGATATATCATAGGCCCTGAACTATTTTAAAGATTTATGAGAAAAAAAGTTCATAGGGACAATTAGTTGAAATAATAATAACGGAATTTCTTTCGTTAGCCCTGACACTCTGCATGATAAATTTAACTACAGCCTATAGCTGGCTCTTAAGAGTGAACTGATCTAAAGAACATTACGCCAAAGCAGTCATTGACCTGGTAGGCCTACTGCAGGCCTATAGCAGCATGTAATAAACAACGAATCGTTCTTATAAAAATTTATTTGAATGAGATTCACTGAAATCTGTGAAAGAATTCAACTCATTGCTAAACCTTTTGTGATTTCAGTTGGTGTTACAAAATTTTATATCAAACTGCCGCGGAACCCCTGGCCGACGCCCGCGGAACTCTTGGGTTCCGCGGAACCCCGGTTGAAAATCACTGGCATAATGTCTATCATTTTCCTCTGACCTAATTGATCCCTTGGATAAAAAATATCCTGAAGTTGCAAAGAATTCTAGGATAGCTGGGATTCGTCCAGATCCGGCATGCATAGCATGGATGAATCCAGATTTGACGATGGCTCATGACAACAGAGGCTGTTGCCCTCGACAAAAAATTGTTTGGCTTTTTGGTTATTTTGGCTTTTATACTCTGTGACGACCCTGCACTAACCGCAACTGTTCCAGACTAGAAATGTAGGCTAAACACTTCGGGTATACCCTCTGCAAATGTGAATGAGCCGCACGCACAGTACTTCCGGTTGGGGTATTTTTACTTGTGGGCGTGCGTAAGCAGTGAGTAAAAGTAGTGGAAAAAGTTTTCATCGCGACCCTGTGGAGTCTAGTACCTGCAATTAAATGCGAATTACAGAACAATTTGGCAATAAGTGAACTTTAACTGATATAATGGCAGACGCAAGACAACCGCCCTCGCCTGAAATCGACGAAGATAGTGACAAAGAGGATCTTTTTGCGTCGGCGAAAGTTGATGTATGTTTCAGTCGGTCATTTCAAGTTAATGAATTAAAAAAAATTATAAGTGAAATAATCGGTTATGTATAATTATAATGTAACAGTAGCACTAAAGAATTTATAGCAATGCTCGTGAAGTATTTCATGTAATTCTGAATTCTCTAAAACAATTGTAAACCGTGTTGCTAACATTTACTGGAACTCGGTTATGGAGATGTTGCTGTGAGTGGCGAAACAAATAATTTTCGACATTCAAATTTGAATAATATTTGTGCATAATACTTGTACAGTGCTTGGATCATAATACAGACT
This sequence comes from Lumbricus terrestris, assembly GCA_949752735.1. Taxonomy (NCBI): domain Eukaryota; kingdom Metazoa; phylum Annelida; class Clitellata; order Crassiclitellata; family Lumbricidae; genus Lumbricus; species Lumbricus terrestris. The sequence goes on along the minus strand of OX457040.1, from coordinate 50,485,999 downwards.
TCGTGCTTTAGGTTTGACATTTTGTATCCGCTGAATGTTTGAGTAAGATTTTGGCGAAGTTGTATGTTCCATTAGCTGTTACAATTTAAGCCATGCATATTAAACACAGCTTGGATTATGTTATTGTGTCCATGCCCCAATATATAAATTGTATCAGAGTTCACTTCACCAAATCTAAGCATTTTAATTTTTATGGGATAGACTGGTGCCGTCTTATTTTGACCTTGTGACTTACTAGATATCACTTATTATTTTTATTATTGTGCATTCATTAAGCACCAAAATTCCTTGACCAAACTTGAATTGCTAGCACTGAACAATTGTTAATGAACGATTGAAGGTCTCGACACAATTAACATCCCAGAAGAAGATAGAACTTACAAGTACCCATTACAACATTGCAACAAATCGGCTGAAGTGTCTAAGGGTTATTTCATCAGCATTGTTAAGTGAAATTATGTCGTAGGATTATGAAATTTTTTCAACCTTGTTTAATTCTAAATGGTGGTTGTGGTGAAATTTTGTAGGTAAATCTTGATGAAGACATTGAAGAGCTGACTCAGCCAACTACTAAAGCAGAACCACTGAATGGTGCGAGTTTTATCACCAAATATTCATTTTGTAGGCCTGCAGTGCTGAATTTTAGTGAATGCCTTAAGACAGTGCAAAAAATTATCAAATCAACATTGTTATTGAAAGCCTTTGCTATTACTGGTTATCAACTATGCTGACCTGAGAGAACTGCAGAATATATTTTGTGATATGCAAGCAGTTGATGTGTCGAAAAAGGTTGAGTACAATATCCAATTAATGACTTCCACTGCAGCCGCGTCATTGGCGACTTTGCTAATAGTATTTTTTATGTTAGGCCAGGCAATTAACGTAAAGTTATAAACGACGTAGAAGATCGATGGCATTTAGAATTTAGAATTTTGGGATGAATAGAAACTAAAAAGCAGTCAGTGTCAACAATTTAATTAATTAGAATTTTAACAATTTAAAATAGATAAGCTATTTTAACTTTAACATAACCCCATTTTAATTTTAAAGATTCACATATGACGATTGCATGGTGTGTCGCCATATTTGGTTGTAAATTTAGGTATGTCGCGCGTGGAAAAAGGTTGAGAACCTCAGACCTAGACTGCCAATTTTGCTCTTAGACATAACTGGTGTAAATGAGTGTGATGAGAGTGAATTGAATCAAATTAATTGGATCATCGTTTGTTGACTTCAGAGGAAAAGGTTTCACCAGATTCAGGCTGTGAGTCTACGATGGCGCAGTCGCTCCTTGAAGAGGATGAAGAGAAATCTGTGCCTTCTAGTAAGCTTCCGGATGCCGCTAGTGCCTTCTATCCAAAACCAACCGGTTCGTCCTCACCACCAACAGTCGCTGCTAAGGAAGAAGAAGCGGCCGGGATCCAGAAGAAGAAGACGGAGCCGAGCCGGTTTCCAAAGGATGAGGTTAATAATAATAATAATAATTACGACAATTTATATTGTTCAGTAACACAACCATGTCATTACAAGGGTGCCTTACAAAGCAACTTACATGCGGGATAAACCCTAGCGAACAAGTATGTTTTTAGCATCAATTTAAAAGAGTCCAGAGGTTACTCATTTTTACGTATAAACTGAGACTTTTTGAAGATACAATGTCGCTTTATTTAGTGCGGATCCAGATAATATTGTTTAGTTTGTAGTCAGATCAATTATGATGGAGTTGAGTTGCTGAGTCAGTTTGAATGCCAGCCATCGTAAATGTCCGATGATTCATGCCGCAAGACAGTCTGGTTGCTTGGTTATTTTGGTTTGAAAGACCACGTGAAACAGAGAAAACACTGAAATTAAGGAGGGACTATATATGTACGCAAACAATCGTATTTTCTACCCCTGTCCTTCTCACTGCAACCATATATTCTTACCCCCTCCCATGCATACACATTTGCCAGCTAAAATTTATTAGCTTGTATGGTTTGCTGTTTAGATCTGATCAGAATATCATATAATATTTATAGTCAAATGCCATTGGACGACTATAGAATAATACAGAGTTATAAACAGGCTAATGTGGACTTCATAATTACACATTTATTTTGCGTATACGTACATTTTCTTGAGACATCCTGCTCCATTTATGACCCTTGGCAAACTCAGTTGCAAAATCAGGCAGCAAGGAAAAAGACTTGATAACACCTCCACTTGTGCCAAGATGTCCAGAAAATAAAATAACTTTCGACACTTTCTTATGTACCACTCGAAAGCTAGGCACAACTTTCCTACCTTTTCACGGTGCTGCATAGGTGTTGCACTGTAGCTGTTCAAACCCTGAGGGATGGCTACTGTCTTTTCTTCTGCTATCACATAATTATGTTCTGTTGTCTTTGCCTTAGACTGAAGACCCCAGCAGCGTGATTGAGATTCTTGTTTCTGAACCAAAGAAAATTGGAGATGGAATGAACGCATATGTCGTCTACAAAGTCACAACTAGGGTTAAGTGTCATTGAGAACTTCTTATATCTTTTGGTTTGCTAAAATTCACTGTTCTAATTCCATTTACTACCACTTGCTAGCATTCTGATCCTTTTTCCGATTTCTTTTTTGTAGCTTGACCCCCGTGGGGTACTGGAATTGGTAGATTTTGATCGGTCTTCTCCAGCGGATTGCAGATTTATGTCTATTTGGTTTCTACTGATGTAGCTGTCTTTTACATGCATTGTACATTATGATAATACCTTTGAAATAATTATCTGGAATCCCTATTTTGTTTCTTACATTTCATTCTACGTCTAAGATCATATGATTTATTCATTTACGTTGTGCTATTCATGTGGAATTATTTGCAAGATAAGATTTGTTGGGCTCTCAATTCACGACACATAGGCTGTCCAGAATTTAAAAAATATTTTATCATATATTTGACGCTAATGAATGAAGTTGTTTTATTATCTTTGTGACGTGCAAAGCATCTGTTATGCAATTATGAACCAGTATCCTTCTTGCAATAGTACAAGCATTAGGATAATAAAAATTGCCATCAGTTATTTTAAAGTAAAAGCTTATATGTGACGCTGTTGCAGATTTGCAGATTTTAAAAATCTTGTTGTTCATTTATGTACAGACAAATCTAAAGTTCTTCAGAAGTTGTGAGATGACAGTTTCCCGTCGGTTCAGCGATTTTCTTGGCCTGCACGAGAAACTTGTTGAAGGGTATCAGTGTCGTGGTAAGATCATTCCACAGGCACCAGAAAAGAGCGTATTAGGTTCGTATATATCCTGACTTACCTTATAATTGAAACTTTGTTTTGCTACTATTGTACGCACAACACAGTGATCGACAACATAATTTATTTTCAATTGTTAGTCAGTGTAAAAATTGCCTCCTGAACCCAATTGTGTCGATTGTCAACAGTTTTTCATTCTGATCAATGTCAAAATGTGCTTTCCAGATTGTCTGGATTTAGGAAATTAAAATTAAAAAATCATTTTGTCAAAATATTTATTATTTTTTGCTGGCGTTTTTTCCTAACACCTCTGTGTTATTATCATTGAGGGTGCTATATAAATGTTATGAATGAATGAATGAATATGCTATATTTGCTCAGTTTAGTTGTAATATTGTATGATGTATGTATGTATGCAGATGAAACCGACACTGTTCCTAAAAGTGATCGCAGTAGCAATTTGCTTTCTACTGTTAAAAGTCTTTTTTTTAAACCTGTATGTTTAGGAATGACAAAGGTTAAGATGACAAAGGATGAAACTGGTTCTTTGGACTTTGTTGAAAAGCGACGGGCATCACTGGAAAGGTAGTTTCTTATATGTGTGATTTTTTAATTAAGTTTTTCTTTAGTCTGTTTTTTTTTGTTAACTAAATAAATTAGCAATTGTGTAATTGAGGAAACAATATTTGTTGTAAAGGAGAAAAAAATAGATTTTTTTAAACAATTGTAACAGTTCATCACTGATGCAAAAATTTAAGAATGGATACATGATTGCTGGCAGCCAAATGCAGGCTAGTTCCTAAGCCTATGAATCTAGCTGTTTTGTGTAAAAATGGTAATGAAGCACTGTGCTCCTTCACAGTTTCTCTACTTTTTATGGGCAATATATCTCCTTTCAAAAATGTTAAAAATTATAGAGAAAACATATGCTGGGGATCCCTATTTCTGACTTAAAATGCAGTTCCCCACTAGATGAGTGATTTTTTTTCCATATTTGTAAACTGCACCTGCGTCCTTTTCGTGATTTTTGTGTTCTTGATACTGCTATCCTGCAACACATTGTTTCCGGTGCTGTAGTATTTAGTAGATTATGATATTTATCTTCTTCAACAGTATTCAATTGTAAAATTATAATTTGGTGTGACTATCATTGGTGTGAATTCATCTGGCAGTCTCTTATGAGTTGTAGTATAATTATGAGAATCATATTTTATTTTTTGCCTAGCTTTTCCTTAAATATTTAAAAAAAAATTCTATGTCAGCGTTTTTATTTGTGGTTTGCTGCTGAAGGTTCCTTAATCGAATCGCAAAGCATCCAGATTTGCGATCGGATCGAAACTTTATTGACTTTCTGGAGGTGGACGGCGATTTGCCGAAGTCATCCACAACATCTGCTCTGTCGTCAGCTGGTATCGTTCGTCTTTTTGGAAAAGTTGGTGATAGCATCAACAAAATGACTTACACTATGTCTGAGCCTGACCAGGTACATGTGTGTTTTCTTGTTGAGGATTTTATTGCTTGGCTTCTGAAATATAACTGAAACTTCTCTACGTTACTTATTGTAGATATAACAATTTGTTTCATCTTACTATTGCTTTTGTTTTTCATTATTGATATGTTTATTTTTGTAATTTGCTCCCAGAAACTTTCTACTACGTGTATAAATGGAAAACAGAGCTATCGAAAGTTTTAAATTGAGGTAAGTAAGACATTTAAAAAGAAAACTGCTGACATATTTGTCTGAAATATTGATAAGTTTTAAAAAAGAGAACTGCTGGATATTTGTCTGAAATATTGATAAGTTTGTCAATGTTGTCCATTGTACTGTTGTGTTTTGTCTTAATTTTCAGTGGTTTGAGGATAAGCAGGAACAAATTGAGGCTTTGGATCAGGAACTTAAACAGTTACATGCCAGCCTAGAAATGCTTGTCATACACAGAAAAGGTTTGTCCTTTCTTAAGAAATTTTATTTAATTTGAGGGCATTTGAATTTGATTCATTTAACATATTATTTAGTAATAATCTTATATTTGTTTTGCATTTCATTGAACATTGCTTGGATTGTCAATTAGAATGTTGTATGCTCTTTTTTTTGTTCTTCTGAATTGTAATGTGATAATAAGAACAGTGAACATTTAATACAATTTTGGATTGTTGTTCATCACCACTTTTTGCAGCACTGCTCAGATTCCATAGTTTGATCATTTATCCAACCCTTTATGGTTTGTCATCATACCTGGTCTTGGATCGCTTTGCTGTGCTATCCAGTGTAACCAGGTTCTTCCTCCCCCTTTGTAGCAAGATTCACATCTTTCTGTAGCAGGCTTCTATGCAGTTGGCGATGTGAGCTCCTTCTGTTGCTCTAATTCCTGTCATTATTCTGTCGTCTGGAGCACCTCTGAGCATGTTCCTTCAATAGGATACTATATAAATGTGAACTTAGAAATTCATGTGCTGTTACTATGTCACTCTTTAGTGTTAATATACGGAACGAAAGCTAAGTTTCTATGGTAATAAATGAAGTCTGTCAATTGTAATGTGGGTGGACTTTTTTCTTTGCAGAGCTTTCCCTGACCATTGGTCAATTTGCCAAGAGTGTTGCAGTGCTGGGAAGCTCAGAGGAGAACATGGCGCTGTCAAAGGCTCTCTCTTCCCTTGCTGACATCGAAACAAAGGTGGAGCACTTGATGGCCGATCAGGCGGACACAGATTTCTTCGTGTTGTCCGAACTTGTTAAGGACTACATCAACCTCATACAATCAGTCAAGGTAGTGTACGTCAACAAATTGATATCTAGGCCAGTTTGTAAGGTTGTTGGTTATTTTATCTTAAGCTACAGTTTGGATTCAGTTGAACATGTCAGTTTTAACTTTTACTTGACATAATAAATTTTACTGGATGGATATATATATATATATATATATAAAGATAATAGAAGAAGTTCTCTCACTCATATCTTTCTTGATTTGTTATATGCCGATAAAGATTTAAATTACTTGAATTTGCATTCAACAATTATTGTCTCTTGTGCGATTTTGTGAGAGACTTGGACTCTGCAGAAATTTTTGTGCTTCAAGTTTCCTCAATTATACCATCAGTTTAATAACATGTAACTTTGCCTGTGCAGAAAATGCAATTATCCATTGTTTCTTTTCTTGACCAGCATTTTCAGTTTTGAGCAGCAATATTTTTGAGTTGGTGTTTTGATATGTCACCTGGTGCCGTCAGCTCTTGGAGCTCTGGTGACAGTCATGGTGTATCCTCTCCAGTGTCTCCTCTCTCTTGTCGCCTCTCTTAGCTCCTCCAGGCTCATGCCAGACTTTTCCTGTTTTAATATGTAGGTGATTTGAATTACTGAACATTTGTTTAAATAGGATACGCTGAATGAAAGAGTTAAGCTCTACAAGGTATGGAAAGATGCTGAAACGACGCTAGCTAAGAAGCGTGAGACTAAGGTCAAGATGGAACAGCAGCGGAAAATGGACAAAATTGACCTGGCTGACCAAGAGATTGTGGAGGTACACTTTACTTGTCGATATAACAGCTGTTGATTATTTTTTAATGAAGCATCTATTGAACACTGCATTGAAATCAAATTCCAGTTGGTTCATTACGTCTGCCAGCTTATTAGGCATCAATTGGTGAAATCCACTGGAACAATTTGTCCCATCTTAGAACAAATTTGAAGCGTGCAGTATTAATACTTAACGTGTTGCAGCGGTTTGTTTTAAATACACAGAAACTTCACTGCGCTGTCTTTCAGAGCCCTATAAAGAAATGCAGAATTGGATTTTGATGAGGCTATTTTGTGGAGAATTTATTGCTATTAGACAAGGGTTTCAAGGAGCCAGACCGTGGCTCATTTCTGGCCCAAAGATCATATTTTTTGATCTGCGAAGTCTCCACTGAAAGTTCAAATTCTTCATTCTTATGGCTTATTGAGTCGTATGTGACATTTGTGACTGATAACGAAGATCAGAATTGGGATTTTTCAAGCTTAATTTTACTGATTAATTTCATTTGACACCTATCTCTAGATTGCTTTAACCTCCAGATAGCTTTGGTGCCGAAACTATGCTAAATATTTTAGATTTTATCATTCTGTTGGTTGTTTTTTATCTTTCTTGTTGAGTTCATAGTGTTTGTGTTTCTGTTAGTGGGAACAACGAGTAACAAAAAGTCAGGAGGGCTTTGATGAAATATCTAGAAATATCCGCAAGGAACTTGACCTCTTTGAACGTCAGAAAGTGCGTGACTTTAAGTCGACTGTCATCAACTACCTTCAGGTTATGATGAACAATCAGCAGCAGGTAAAGACTTGCTTCAGTTTACAATAGACTAAGCGTTTATGTCCATCTTTTATTCTGCTGTAGTAAAATTATGTGGTTTAGATTAACACTGGGAGATGTACGATTTGGTTGTGTAAATATAACAAAGTTCGCTACAATACCGCATATTGGTACAACGGTTATAGTTTTTAGGCATTGGAAATGCGGTATTCCATGTATAGGAATTATATATCAATGAAGGATAGAGCCATAAGCATAATTTTTGTTTTTCATATAATTGTACAGACTATTAGAAGACTGCAATGACTTCCAGTCACTCAGCATATCTCCTGTAGGATAGCTCTGCTGGTCTGCGGTGCATTCTCGGTAAAGTGCTGTAATGAATTGCTACTGTAATAAGCCATTTCATGTAGCACACTGTTATTTTGTTCAACTATACAAAAAAGTCATGTTCTAAAGCCTGAAAAAAATTAAGATAGACGTCCAAAGCTGACTTCTGTCCTAATACATGTCAGTGTATTACATGTATAAGGATGGTTTTTTTGTATTTCTTTTTCATGGTTGTCAGTACATTTATTGTCCTACATGAATTTTTTTCCGCTTTCAGCTTGCCTCGTATTGGGAGTCCTTCATTCCGGAAGCAAAGCTGATCGCATAGAATGACAGCAGTACTGACCCTGGTCAAGTGGTCATCTCTCTTGTCTGACTTGTCGTTTTGTACAATTCTTTCGGGAACGCTTCAAAGCAATATACCTAGATAAACAAAAGCGTGCATTTAAGAAATTCAGATTCATTCTCGTCTCTCAGTTGTGGTCATGTGCTTGCATGAAGCAGCGACAACTAATCCACTTCTTACCCTAATCCAGTCTGTATCAACATGATTCAAGTCGTTGTAACATGTTCATCACGCTAATTTGCATTGATATCAGCCTATTGATATCATTCTATTGCTGCTCGACAGTGCCCGAATGTGCGTAGTATTTCTAGAATTTGACAGATTTTTTTCAGTGTTTGCTTTTGATATTTCAAAGTGCTGTTAATATTTTGATGACGAAACTGGTGCTTTATGTAGTCGTGTTTTTTTAGACCTTCCAAGTTTTGCTAGCAGTTTGTTGCGTCGTTACCGTTACATTCCAGAGGCCGCACAATCTGTTGAGCGACGTTTCATTGATGTTGAAATTAAGACGACTGTTGATGTTAAGTGCTACCCAGGTCTTGTTACCAGAAAGTATCAGTGACTTGTGATCTTTGTCATTGGTTGCAGAACGTTGTATTTAGTCCACGGTGAACGTACTGTGAACCTCAGATTAAGACTTACTCACTTTGTTCACATAATACAAAGTGATTTAAAAATTAAATACGTAAATGTACATACATGGCTGACAATTGACATTTCTTGACAATATTCTGAATCTGTTGCTTTACACTTGAATTGTCTGTGCCTTTGTCTAGCATATCACTGCCATTGCTGTCCAGCCCTATTCTTCTTCAGTTGAAAGTTCTTCACTGTGGTTTTGTTGGTCTCCTTCCTGACTTAGAGTCAAATGAACTGCTGCTCACAATTGGACAAGTTTTGAGTTGTGTTGCTTGAAATGAGAAAACGTGAATTTATCAGAACTTAATCCTTTAATGATGATGTGCAATCTTTTCCCCAGTCACCTTTTGTACACGCTCGTCGTTAAAGGGTTAAACAAGGCACATTTTGTTGAAAGGTTACTACCTTGGCTATCATTGTGCGCCTTTATTCCTTGCTTAGTTTTTGTTGGTTTTTCAATGCTCATCTATAACCAAGTTATGAAACAAAACGGGGGAATCTGCAAGGTAGTTTTGCACGCATTAATGGGATAAATAATAGTTTGATTTGGCAGAAATCTTATTTTTGATCATGATCTTACATTTGTATTTTCCTAATCTGTGTTTTTCCATCAGTTGCATAGCCTAATGCAATGCATGCGCAGATGTGCTGTTTGACATGCCAGTAACAAAGTAACAATCCTGAGTACATGTTCTTAAATGCCTATGCGACCTGTGCTTTTATGTAGCCACTTTTCTGCTTTCCATTTTCCATGGAGCTATGCTAATCAGCTGAGCATTCAGAACTGCAGGGAAAACGTTTTGAAAGCTGTGTTGTATTTGATATTTCCAGTTTGAGAAGGTTTCCAGCTGGGGCCCATCCTTTTCCGCTTTACTGTATAGCTTTAGTGCTTTATGACTAGATGAATATTCTCTTGTTTTGACAAGAAGCTTACTTCCGAGGATCAGTTTTATGAAAAATTGCTTGCCTTTGTCGAAACACAGGATTCCAATTTTGTCTCCAGCTTTCGAATTAGTTTTGTATATAACAGATAGAAAGCTGTTCAGCTTAATGTTGTTTTGCCAGACCTTGAATTGTTTGCAGACCTTTCCTGCAATTTGTTGCCCTGTCTGTTTACCAATGCTTGTAAAAAAAGAGTGTAGTGAGCGTCCTGCTTTGCTGTTGGCTCGCAGAGGGTGCTGTGTATCGGTTCATCGATTGTTAGATTGATAGTTCTCTGTTGAATCCATGTTCCTTGATGTTTAGGGCAAGGCTTTCATGTCAAATGGACCATCCTGTTAAAATGATGTAATCATATATATGAGATTGCTGTGGTCCCATATGCACATTGCTATGTATTAAAGTTTGGTTGGGAATTATTATGTTTAAAATGTGGTTTATCCTGTTTTACTATAACTGTTAAATGTAGTTTAAATTGAACATAACAAGTAAAGCAGGAGCTTTAAGTGTATCTAGTATGTTTTATTGGACCGCAAAGAGTATGTACTAAGGGTGATGTTCCATTTAAGAGGGAGTAGGGTTTTCTGGTATGTCTGAAAACAAAAAATGCAGACTCTTTAAACTGTATAGCTGCATGTGGCAGTAATACGGAAAATAAGTTTTGCCAGGTTGGATACTACTTAAGATTGATTTGTTATATATTTGATTTGAATGAAATTGTAACTGTTTTTAATTTGAGTTTTGTCTTCAAAATTGATACAATGTTTACATTACTAATTTACCACTGGATAGTTGTGTAAAATTCAGATGTTTTAGTGTGTTTAAGATTTATTTGTGTCATTTCTTTCTAGTTTAATGATTTGTTTTACTGATTCAAAATTGAATCTATCATGTGCAACGAATTTGTTGTATGCACCAGTTATAAGAACCTCGCTTAGAAAGCTGTGGCTCAGCATAAATTGTGTTGTTGACAAAGTTGTTATAAGGAAAACGTGTAAAGATATTTTGATTATTATATTTTGCTGAATAAATATAGCTTGAGTTTGGATGAATAATCTTGTTTAAGTAAATGTGTTATTCGGGATGGGCTCATAGGGGTTTAATCAGTCATGGCAGTATGCTTGGTCGGGTGTTTCAACTGGTCTCATAGTGCACACAGACACTGTCTTGCCTACAACCGTGAGGTATAGAACTTTCATGATTTGGCAAATGCACATTCATCTTGTTTGCTTCCCCCCCCCCTGGTTGTCCTGACGTTTCCTTCAGAAGTCTATACAGGTGCAATATAAATGTTCAGATTCGTGATGATTATTACAATTACAAAAGAGTATATTATAGTAAAGACAAAAAACATCTTTGACCACTGCTTTATAAATAACATTATTCTACACAGTCAATTGAGACGAGATTCTACACAAAACTTGATTTTCTTCTGCTCAAAATTAACCTAATGCTATTCATAAAGCACTCTTGTCAGATTTACCATATTCGTGTAGATTAAACTACAAACTAATGAATTTTGTAGTACACAATCTACTGAAGTCATTTAATGGCTGACATATCACCGTTTTTGTTCTTGGTTATGATGTTAACGGCTTCAAAAATAGTGGTCTATAATAGTCTATACATTGTTCTTCAAAGTTCCAAAGCGGAATACAAAATGATTTAAGTCTATTTTTATGTCATTAGTCTGAATTAGATGTTCAGTTAATGATATCGCATCTACTGCAGTGTGTCAGATGAAAACTTGATCCATCACTGACTAGCGAGAGTTACATGTAATCCTGTCATCAGAAACTGTACAAAAATAAGGTTAATGTTGTAGATGTGAAGAAGGGCTTGGAATTGTGTTAGATAATAGACAGGTTTAGGACATTCGTAAAGGTATAGAGGTTGTCAATTTTGATTGTAGAATGGTCTAGTGATTAAGATATCTGAGTTGTGCTAAAACATCAAGTACTTATGCAGTGATGGTAATCAAATGTTTACCACTGAAATACTGTTCAAAGCTGCTTGATTAACAAAACCCTGGTTCAAGTGCACTTTTCATATTTCGACCATGCTGCCTATGATTCGATAAGCATGCACTTTGAAGAGCGAGAAGCTAAGAAGCTGAACCTAATCTCGAAGTAGTCTATTGCTACGTGCATTGCTTACAAAGTGCTAATTGGAATGGAATGAAGTCTCGACATGGACAGATTCTCTGAGCATTTTCCAGCTCTCCCCCGGCGCAACTGAACAGCTGACTCCGTTGCTGGAGCGAACAGATTCTCTGCGATCCAAAATAAGTCGGCGAGTAAATCTCCGAGACGTACTGCTTCGTAGAGCACGGCAAACCAGTTGCGCTTAAAACATAATAAGACAAAAGCTGTGTGCATACTCAGAACATGATCTGAGAGTAGAAGTTAGGTTGAGGATATGGCCCTTAAGCAGCTTGAGAACTACAGAAAAATAACTGGAGTGGGTCCTGAGAATTCTCACCCTGCCAATAAGTCAAAAGTCTATGGTGCCCTTTGATCATTTATGTACAAATTACTCCTCGGAAGTCAAACTGCATATAGAAATTTAATTTTCAAAGGCTATTCTCTAAACTGTATCTGGCCATGCAAACCACCGGGAGCTTACCATCACATCATGCATGCTCCCCAGACCACCCCTTGACATAATGTTGGAGCTTCACACTATAAAATCTACAAATTCATCATAGATTAGAGTAGGGCAAAAATGAAAATATAAACAACAAACCAGTTGTTAAATATTTATAATCCAAATATCTAAATATTTATAAGGCATTGTGAGGGTGAGACAGCCATGTTCATTGGGCTCACAGCCTGGATGTGCCACGCTGTGCCACTGCTGGTCACCAGCTGGTGTCTGATGGTATCTAAAAGCCCAAATTGAGCCAAAGGAAATGTGGCTGTCAGAGCTAATTATAAGAGTAAACTGTATAGGCCTACAGCTAATCAACCAAATTAAGGTTTTGAAGACATTTGAAAGTTTAATTTCTGCCGTTTCTTACTTTGATAAATACTCTGCTGAATTAAGGATCTGAAAGTAGACTGGTTCACAGACGAGTCCTGTCAATAAATACAATTTAGCAATTAAACATTCAGAGAGATTCTACAATCTACACAAAGCCCATAGTGAACCAATCCCATCATAACATCAAAATTTAGGCTTTTGGAATTAGTCTTTTTTTAATAAAATCTATTTTACTCAAGTGTCCACAAAGGTCTAGGGAATAAATTGCTAGAATAGAATTGAACCTGAAATATATATATACATATATATATATATATATATATATATATATATATATATATATATATAAGACAATTGTACATGCATATATATGTAGCCTATACTGTTTCATAGGCCCTACAATAAGAGACTAAAACAGTATGGCATGTAAACAATATAATTATAATTATCAATAATTAATTAACATGTGAAAAGATTGTTGCATTGTAGGCACAGTAGAAAAGCATGCGTGGGCAGCGTGGACTATTATGCACGTTTATTAGGCCTACAGCCCTACATGGGACTATGTAGGTCTAAGTGGGCCCTATGCCGTATGTCGTTGCTTTAAACATAAAAGCATAGACCTGCACGAAATTTCGTTACAGCTATATGCTTAATAACACTGCCAACAATAGGTCTTTCAGACTGCGTTTCATTGCGCCATTTAGATAAACGACGTCCACAAAGCCACGTACTGTCTTAATTAGCCAATAAAATGTTATATATAGGCCTACCTTTGTCAAAGCAGGCCTTCTGGCAGCTTGTATTGACTGGTGCCACTTGCACTTGAAGAGCCTCGATCGGTGGCCAGATGGCATTCGCCCTCTTCGTGGGGTCGTCGTCCTGACCTTTGCAGAAGTCCTGGTGGGTCGTGTAGGCATGCAGACGCTGTAGGAAACCATCGACGGAAAACTCCAATGGAAGCATTGACCGGCTCTGAAAGGCACGAACACGTGACTGTAGGCCGCATCAGGGGCGGATCCAGGGGAGGCCAATCCGGCCATGGCCCCCCATTTAAAAATTGCATGGGACGTGGCCCCCCATTTGGTTTGAAGAAATGTAGTGGAGAGAGAAAAAGAGGACATCAGGCCCCCCTATTAAAAAATCGTACGGGACGTAACCCCCCGTCGATTTAGCGGCGGATGAAATGCTATCTTTTTCCCGAAAATGGGTTGATGACTAAAAAAAAGGTCATCAGTTTTTTTGGCGGATGAAAAATTAATGGTATCTTTTTCCCGGAAAATTTGTCGATGACCAAAAAAAAAGGTCATCAGTTTTTTTGGCGGATGAAACGGTATCTTTTTCCCGGAAAATTGATCGATGACTAAAAAAAAAAAGATCATCAGTTTTTTCGGCGACACAACGAATTTTTTTCCCCTTACCCCACCAACAAGACCCTAAATTTTGGCCCCCCTCCTTCGAAAATTTCTGTATCCGCCCTTGGGCCGCATACGATATGCATGTAACATTATTGGCTGCAGTGTGTATATGGCCTATGCTTGAGAAAATCCAGCCTAATTAGGCCTAGCTATAGGGCCTAGTAGGCTAAGTCGGAAATTCTAGCATTCGTCTAGGCTAATTATTTCTTTTGGATTATACCTGAATGGGTAGATAAATTCTGAATAATACCAGGTACTGAAAACTGTCTGTATATATGGCAGAATGTTATAGCCATTCATCCGGAAACTTATGGCCTAGGCCTGCGCCTCCAAGCCTGGTATACATGTAGGCTATGTACCGGTAGCCTACTGCAATAGCCTACATGTCTAGCCTTTAAGAATGCGGCAGCCGTCAATAAGAGCTGTATTATGCCACACAAACTTTTTCGAGGGAAACGGCCTCTATTGTCATAAGCCAGCGGTTCTCAACCTGTGGGTCGCGACCCCTACGGGGGTCGCCTGACGATTTGCCAGGGGTCGCCTGGACCCTTCAAAATTTTTCAAAAGATATAGGCCCACATAATTATGTAGTTTACATGGAATAACATTTTCAACACCATTTACGACGTTGTAGCAACTTAACATAAATTTGTCCCTATACTTTTGCTGTGATTCGTTCGTTAGATTGTGAAAGTCGATTTAATTTTTGGAATTTTATTTTTCAAATACAAATTCAACTTTTACCATGCTTCTAAAAATAAAGCAATATCTGATTTACTCAAAGAATATATATGCTGTCGGCTTGTGAGGCCTATACATGGGCGGAGACTTTCTCGAAATTTGAGGTGGGTGCCGAGCTGATTAGGTCTAGGCCTATATCCCCAAATATTTTAGAGATATTTAAAACATATCAGTAATATCAATCTTCAGCACGTGTTATCCGGTATTTATACATAATGAGCCATTTGGTTAAGATGCCGGTTGAAAATGTTATCATTACCGCGAGTAAATGTTTAAAAATAGGCAATGGAGGCAATATTATTTCGTAGAAGTAGGGGCCTGTTAAAACACGTCTTTTAGCACTAAACTCATGCGCAATTTTGATAAGATGACATTTTAAGGTGCTACCACTATTGTGCAAAAATTTTAAAAAATGAACAGCGGGGAGAAGATAGGATATTAACTAAAGTCTTAAACCATGTCTTTCAGCACTAACATTATGAGAAATTTGGTTGAGATGACGGTTTAAAATGTGTCCATTGAAGTGTGTGCAAATTAAAAATGTAAGCAGCAGAGGGGGGATACTTTGGAAGTCCTAAACCACGACTATCAGCACTGAAAGGATCAGCAATTTTTAATGACAACCTAAAATGCTACCATTGCAGTGTGGAAATTTAAAAAAAATCGGCAATGGAGAGGGCCGCAGACGCTCTTCAAGTTTCCCCCTTTGATCGAGACATTCATAAAGAGCACAAGTAGGCTAAAGTTTATGAAGTTGATAGATCCCAAAAAGAAATAAGCTAGGTGAGATGAATGTTAAGAAAAGAACTATTGACCAATTTTCTGAGTTGCAGCATGAATAGAGAAACTACAACATTTTATTTGTAATGACATTATGTCTGTCGCATCGACGAAACCCAATAAATAAGCAGAAACTCCATTCAGTTCCCAAGTTGAATAGACTTACATGTATGAAACTCAACTGACGAATAATTGGCTCTCAGAATCGCAAGGGCCAGGAAAACTAAGAGAATTGCCAAAAACAGCCTCGTTCGAAGTAGGAAGTGAATTGGTACATAACAATGGGCAATGGTAAAAAAATCAGTGACTGGGGGGTTAACTCGGTCAATTTTGTTGTTGGGGTCGCACGACTTTGGAAATCTTGCCAAGGGGTCGCCGCACTAAAAAGGTTGAGAACCGCTGTCATAAGCCATCGTCAAATCTGGATCCATCCATTAGCAATTTTTGCCAAGAGACTAAAGTGGATCGAATGGATCCTCGACCGAGTCAAACGGATTGTAGAACTCGACTTGGTGGGCATTGTACCTATAATAGTAGGTTCTTGTTGCAAGGTCATATAGCCTACCGTCTGTTTATGTCTGCCAGCCTTGCGTAATAATTATAAGCAGTTATAAGTCACCTCTTGTTTCAATATAGTTATCAGAGTACTTCTAAGCTCTTCGAGGTTATCCTCGTCAATCGTATAGCTGTAGGGAGGACCAACGTACTCTTCCAAGTACGGCACTTGGCTGTTAACCTTCCAACAGAACAGAATAACAACAGAAACTATAATAGCGTTCGATTACTGGGAAGAAAACTAGCCTACAAACTCAATGAGATCATTTGTATTGGAGTTGCGCATTTTTATTGGATCCCGTTTCTATCAGGAAGACGATCTAAATGAGTTGCACTATATATAGGCCTAGGCCTATAATCGTAGGGGTCAATATCATGGGTCCATGACATTCATGCACTCGCACATTGAGGAAGCCATGTCGATCGTTAGCTCTGTACGTGATTTTGAACAGAGAAATATTCAAATATTATGTTGTATATTCGTTTAATGAGCAAAAACAGGTTGGGAAACCGCAACCTGACTGCACTCTAGAGCCTGTGTCATTTTGCAGTAGGCCTAACCTCAAACATCAAAGCGAAACCGTAAAAGGAAACGAGGTAAAAGAACAACAGCAAACTAAAGATCGAGATTATTTTTGGCATAAAAGACGTCTGTAACAATAGGCCTATAATTTTATAGCCTACATTAGACACAGCTCTTCCAATGAACTGGTGCTAATACAATTACTTCCACTCTCCTATTCCTATTTAGCTAATCCAGAGATCAGCCACAAACTGTTTCTAAGACTTGACTCAAAAGTCAATGAATGACTGCAGCTGAACCTCTTGTTCGCCACTTCACCTTCACATCGACTCCGTACAGGCAATCGCATTGTCTCAAACGTATATATGTATGTCCAGTGGCGGATCCAGAACGTTTCGAAGGGGGGGCCAAAAAATTTTTGGGCTGGGGTCGAAAATTTTAACTTTTATAGTCGTTTTTGGCCGAAACCAGAGTTTAATTTAGCCCCCACCTCTGGGGGATTGAGGTTTCCGGAGGGGTAGATAATTGACCGTCTGAAGACAATCATGAGGCGCGCAGCGCCGAGAGTGGTAGGGGAGGGGTGTGGGGAGGGGTGTGGGGAGGGGATATGCCCCTCCCCACCAGAAACTTTTTGAATTTTCACATTGCAATGGTAGCAATTTAAGCTGTTATCTTAACAAAATAGCTGTACTTTTCAGTGCTTATAAGAGTGCCATAAGGTCTCAATAATTATAGACTTTATTTAAAAACTTCTTTTCCGAAAACTAGATGTTCTTTTTTAAGTAATCCGCCGAAAATCTTCAAAAAGGGTGTTCAATTTTCCTTCCCAAAAAACTGATGACTTTTTTTGGTCATCCGTGTGAAATCTTAAAAAAGGTGTTTAATTTTTCGTCTAAAAAGAGTGATGACTTTTTAGTCTTCCGTGCGAAATTTTCAAAAAAAGGTGTTCAATTTAGAATCCAAAAAACTGATGACTTTTTGTAGTCATCCGTGCGAAATATTAAAAAAGGTGTTTAATTTTTCGTCTAAAAAGAGTAATGACTTTTTATTCTTCCGTGCGAAATTTTAAAAAAGGTATTTAATTTCGCATCCCAAAAAACTGATGACTTTTGTAGTCATCCGTGCGAAATCTTAAAAAAGGTGTTTAATTTTTCGTCTTAAAAGAGTGATGACTTTTTAGTCTTACGTGCGAAATTTTCAAAAAAGGTGTTTAATTTCGCATCCCAAAAACTGATGACTTTTGTAGTCATCCCTGCAAAATATTAAAAAAGGTGTTTAATTTTTCGTCTAAAAAGAGTGATGACTTTTTAGTCTTCCGTGCGAAATATTCAAAAAAAGGTGTTCTATTTAGCATCCCAAAAAACTGATGACTTTTTGTAGTCATCCGTGCGAAATCTTTAAAAAAGGTGTTTAATTTTTCGTCTAAAAAGAGTGATGACTTTTTAGTCTTCCGTGGGAAATTTTCAAAAAAAGGTGTTCAATTTAGAATCCAAAAAACTGATGACTTTTTGTAGTCATCCGTGCGAAATCTTAAAAAAGGTGTTTAATATTTCGTCTAAAAAGAGCGATGACTTTTTATTCTTCCGTGCGAAATTTTAAAAAAAGGTGTTCAATTTCGCTTTCCAAAAAACTTATGAAGTTTTAGTGAACCGTTCGAAATCTTCAAAAGGTGTTCAATTTTCCTTCTAAAAAACTGATGACTTTTTAAGACTAGAATAAATAAAATACTTCCCACTACTGAATGATATATAGTAAGATATAAATAAAAACAAGGAGTAAACATGTGTTATCATTCACCACATTTTCTAGCACATATAGACTAAACTCAAAACTTAACATGTTTCGCCCTGAAATTTTTTGGCATCTGCAAAAAATAAATTACATCCCAAACACTGTTGTTAGTGTTAACTTGATTTGTATTTAATAGTTAGTTGTACTTAGTCATAATTGTGTTTATTGGTGTTAATGTTTTTTCAATTTACTACGAATATATACACGAATAACATACATTGCATGCCATAAATCATAGTTGGATACTGTTGAAAGATTGTTTCATTTCGATGCTTTATATTAAGACAATGCAATTGCGTGAGAGACTTAGATTAGATTTTAATTACATCTATACATTATTTTTATTATAGATTTTAATTACATTTATACATTAATTCTCCTGTGCATGACTGACACCCTGAATTTTTTGGGGGCCACCATGGGCCACGTCCCATGGTGATTTGAAATGGGAGGGCCATGGACGGATTGGCCCCCCTGGAT
The DNA here is from genome assembly GCA_949752735.1 of Lumbricus terrestris. Lineage (NCBI taxonomy): Eukaryota > Metazoa > Annelida > Clitellata > Crassiclitellata > Lumbricidae > Lumbricus > Lumbricus terrestris. The sequence continues at coordinate 50,466,962 of OX457040.1, read as the reverse complement.
CCGCCCCTGGTATGTCTGTATGTATGCATGTATGTATGCATGTATGTACGTACGTACGTACGGACGGACGAACAGAAGGACGGACGGACGTACACAGTGGCGTCTACCAATGGGGGGGTTGGGAGAACGTTCTCCCACGGTTTCTGAAAGTGGGGGGTTTGGCGTTTTTCGGGTGTAAATTGGGGGGGTTGGTGAATTTCTATTAAATAAAGGCCTGGAATACGAAAATTATTATTTGTGCATCATTTATGTATCGAAAAACATTATTATCTTGGACTAACGAACCCACGGTTCGCTTGATGTCACTTATTATTTGGTAGGGAGAAGGACAACTCATAGACATTAGTGTCAGTCAGGTCCCTGGCATACAAGGGTGGAACACACCCATTCGGGATTGACCTCTTATCGCTAATCGCGTTTACTGACGGAGCCAAGCCGAAGCCCCACCCTTGGCAGGTGATGAAGGCAACAAAATTAATGATTGCGACGGTCGCGCAGCAAGAATCAAACGACCCGTTTGACACTTGCTGTGCACGTGTAGCCTACCCCAGTCTTCGGACAGTGGTCCCTTCTGTAAAATTAGCCTAAGGGGCCGTCCATAAAGTACGTCACGCTATTTTTGACCATTTTTGACCCCCCCCCTCCCCCTGTCACAAACTGTCACAAATCTCGGACCCCCCTAAAGTACGTCACACTTTCGAACAAAAAATTTAAAAACATAACCATTTACCTAACCCTCTCAACCCTAGGATACTATACCTAATCCCTCTGATAGTGACGTGTCTCCCTAAACGCTTTGATAGTGACGGGAAATAAACTTTTATCCCGCCAGGCCGGGTTTTAGACACGCCTGGCCGGGCCGGGTCGGATTTTAGGTACTAAAAACAAAAACAAATAATAAAAAATTTAAAAAATAAATGTGTGACGTCACACATAGCCTGACCCCCTCCCCCTGTCACACACTGTCACACTTTCTTACACCCCCTCCCCCTGGAGCGTGACATACTTTATGGACGGCCCCTAAGCCTAATGAAGCTAATAACAGATGTTTCGCATTAGATTCCCAGCCAGCATATCGCGGAAATGGATAAGAGCAGCTCTGATGTAAAGCCAGGGCTTAAAGTGTGCCTGGACGGTCATGGACGGCGTCCATGCACTTATTTTAAAATCTGAGTGCCGTCCAGCCACTTATTGGCTAGCACAGACTGGAAAGGTAAGGGGCGTCCAGGCACTTCTTTTTCCACATTTTAGGCACTGTGTAAAGCAGAGTCTTTCCATGCTATAGAGATGCAGCCATAAGTGCAGGAAGCTAGATGGTAGTCATTATACATGTAGGTCTACCATAGACAACCGAATTTGACTGTTTCTGTGTTATAAGTTTTTCTTATTTCGCGAAGAGTTGCATCGACATCAGCAGGAGTTGTCAACGGCTAAAGGTCTGCCTACACAGAGAGTTTCTGTGGAGAATTCGAATTATTAGCTTTCAGCTTCTAAGCGCATGGACGGAGATTTAAAGGGGTGGTGGAGATGACTATATCGCCCCAATGTTTCAGAAATATTTCATAAATATCATTATAATTTACTACAGTGTTATTCATTGAGCTTATTTATCTATAATGAAAATTCGTCTAAGATGTCAACTTAAAAGCGGCCATCACAGTCTTCAAAAAAAATATTAAGCACTGGGAGCGACATTTATTGAAGTCTTGAACCACATCTCTGAGCACTGAGATCATGACAGCTTAAAATGCTACGTACGGCAGCAATGTGCAAATCCAAAAATTGTTTGCAATTGGGAGGCGACACTCTAAGGTCTCAAACCATGGCTAGATTCAGTGGCGGATCCAGAACGTTTGAAAGGGGGGGCCAAAAACTTTTTGGGCTGGGGTCGAAAAATTTAACTTTTTTGTCGTTTTTGGCCGAAACCAGAGTAATTTTAGCCCCCACCTCTGGGGGATTGAGGTTTCCGGAGGGGTAGATAATTGACCGTCTGAAGACAATCATGAGGCGCGCAGCGCCGAGAGTGGTAGGGGAGGGGTGTGGGGAGGGGATATGCCCCTCCCCACCAGAAACTTTTTGAATTTTCACATTGCAATGGTAGCATTTTAAGCTGTTATCTTAACAAAATAGCAGTACTTTTCAGTGCTTATAAGAGTGCCATAAGGTCTCAATAAATATAGACTTTACTTAAAAACTTCTTTCCCGAAAAATAGATGTTGTTTTTTAAGTAATCCGCCAAAAATCTTCAAAAAGGGTGTTCAATTTTCCTTCCCAAAAAACTGATGACATTTTTTGGTCATCCGTGTGAAATCTTAAAAAAGGTGTTTAATTTTTCGTCTAAAAAGAGTGATGACTTTTTAGTCTTCCGTGCGAAATTTTCAAAAAAGGTGTTCAATTTAGAATCCAAAAACTGATGACATTTTGTAGTCATCCCTGCGAAATATTAAAAAGGTGTTTAATTTTTCGTCTAAAAAGAGTGATGACTTTTTTATTTTTCCGTGCGAAGTTTTCAAAAAGGTGTTTAATTTCGCATCCCATAAAACTGATGACTTTTTGTAGTCATCCCTGCAAAATATTAAAAAAGGTGTTTAATTTTCGTCTAAAAAGAGTGATGACTTTTTAGTCTTCCGAGCGAAATTTTCAAACAAAGGTGTTCAATTTAGCATCCCAAAACACTGATGACTTTTGTAGTCAACCGTGCGAAATCTTAAAAAAGGTGTTTAATTTTCGTCTTAAAAGAGTGATGACTTTTTAAGACTAGAATAAATAAAATACTTCCCACTACTGAATGATATTTAGTAAGATATAAATAAAAACAAGGAGTAAACATGTGTTATCATTCACCGCATTTTCTTGCACATATAGACTAAACTCAAAACTTAACATGTTTCGCCCTGAAATTTTTTGGCATCTGCAAAAATAAATTACATCCCAAACACTGTTGTTAGTGTTAACTTGATTTGTATTTAATAGTTAGTTGTACTTAGTTATAATTGTGTTTATTGGTGTTAATGTTTTTTCAATTTACTACGAATATATACACGAATAACATACATTGCATGCCATAAATCATAGTTGGATACTGTTGAAAGATTGTTTCATGTCGATGCTTTATATTAAGACAATGCAATTGCGTGATAGACTTAGATTAGATTTTAATTACATCTATACATTATTTTTATTATAGATTTTAATTACATTTATACATTAATTCTCCTGTGCATGACTGACACCCTGAATTTTTTTTCCGCCACCATGGATGGGGGGGCCACGTCCCATGGTGATTTGAAATGGGAGGGGCCATGGCCGGATTGGCCCCCCCTGGATCCGCCCCTGGCTAGATTAGTATCAGCATGAAAAACGAGTACCGGTAATTTTATTAAGACGACACCTTAAAATGCTGCCATTGCATTGTGGAAATTCAAAAAGTGTCTAATGGGTCACTGAAAAAGTACAGCTATTTTGTTAAGACGGCACCTTAAAATGCTGCCATTGCAATGTGCAAATTCAAAAAGTTTCTAATGGGTCACTGAAAATGTACAGCTATTTTGTTAAGATGACACCTTAAAATGCTGCCATTGCAATGTGGAAATTCAAACAGTTCCTAATGGGTCACTGAAAAAGTACAGTTTTTTTCGTTAAGTTGACCTCTTAAAACGGTGCCATTGCATTGTGGAAATTCAAAAAGTTTCTAATGGGTCACTGAAAAAGTACAGCTATATATTGTTAAGACGACACCTTAAAATGCTGCCATTGCATTGTGGAAATTCAAAAAGATTCTAATGGGCCACTAAAAAAGTACAGCTATTTTGTTAAGACGACACCTTAAAATGCTGCCATTGCAATGTGCAAATTCAAAAAGTTTCTGATGGGGAGGGGCGCATCCCCTCCCCATACCCCTGCCCCTCACAGTGTAACGTGCATCACGAGCATCCTTCGGACGCTCAATTGTCTTTTCCCCTCCAGAAACCTCAATTTCCCCCCCAGAGGCCCCCAGAGGAGGGGGACTAGATTAAACACTGTGCGTACGCAACATATGAACAGATTCCCTTACAATTGTTTTAAGTCGGCGAAAATGGGGGGGGTTTGATCTCCCACTCTAAGTGGGGGGGTTAGACGCCACTGGACGTACATACGTACGTATGTGCGTATGTACGTATGTATGTATGTATGTATGTATGTATGTATGTATGTATGTATGTATACATGCATGCATATGACCATTTATATAGCGCCTTAACAAGAATCTCACGAAGGTGCTAACGTATTCAAGAGATCCATTTGTCTAGGTTAAAGCTGTGTTTTATGTTTACCGCATCATTTGAACGAGTTAGCATTTTCACCTGTCGATTTGTAGGCTTTCCGCTTAGTTTGACGCGACTTCCTTTTCGTCGAGGGTTCAAGAAGACACAACCTTGAGCGATCGCCTCTAAGGAACCGGGAGACTCCACTGGATCTCCCAGACCAACACACACCTGGAAAACAAGATTCAAAGTGATGAGACTGTTTTTACTTTCTGTGTTCTTCAACTTTGAAAATACAGTCAAAACACAGAAATAGAAATATGTGAGAGATCAAGAAACACAGTTGCAGATAGAGACACGGCAGGCAGACATGGAGAGACAGAGAAAGTCATAGAGAGAGACAGAGAGAAAGGCAGAGAGAGAGACAGACGGACAGAGACAGAGAAAGATAGAGAGAGAGAGAGAGACAGAGACAAAGACATGGAGAGACATAGAAAGACATAGAGAGACGGTGACAGAGACAGAGAGAGAGACAGAGAGAGACAGAAAGAGAAAAACAGAGAGAGCGAGACAGACAGAGAGAGAAAAAGAGAGAGAGAGCGAGACAGACAGAGAGACAGAGACAGTGTTGAAGAAAGCTGTGGACAGAAACAGAGACAAAGACAGAGAGACAGAGAGAGAAACAGACAGAGACAGAGACAGATCGCTGAATGTCAAGTGAAATGTTAGATGGTCTGAGAGCATATATTTTACTCACGAATCCAAAGACACTAATCAAATAAAATAATAGAATTATAATTACTTGATGCACAATGCTAGAGCTTCCATAATATGTTTAACAGATTAAGGCAACGAATAATAAAAGAAAATACGATTTCTGTGTAAAAGCATGCTTCATGAAAAGAAATTACATATACATACATGAACTGCGATTAATTAGCTCAGGTAGGCTATATACGGCTATAAGGCCTAATGGCGCAGACCAACATAGTTATACCTTGGCCTTCTGGAGTAGTTCCTGATACGAGGAGCTATCTATGATGCCCAGAGTTTCCGTTTCCGGTGGAAGTAAGTGAGATGCATGATGTGGCATTGTTGCGCGAAGTGGAAAGATCGCATGAATCGTCCTAAGGAGTTCCATCTTTCCCTGCCACAGATGAACAAAACAACACATATTCAGCCTCTTCTACTATAAATGTATATATTATATATATATAGCCTACGTTTGTATGTTTGTATGCGTACTTGTTTTAGCGCCCCCTCAAGCTCTCTACTCAGAGACGCTCCCGACTGCGGAGTGGACACTGCATCGGAGTTTCACCCCGATGCGCTGAGTAGGCCTAATTGCGAGGGAAGAGCTTGCCCAAGGTTCCTACGTGGCAACTTGAGGTGGATTCGAACCTGCAACCTTACGGCTGCAAGGCAACGAACATACCCACTAGTGCCACTACACTACCGCGCCCCACAATATATATATCGGACCCAATTGCCTTGTCTATTTCATCACCACCATCTCTGTCATCGTCCTAGTCACCACACACTGCATACCACCAACAAATTATCGTGTGTTGGTGTGCCACTGAAAAATTGTAAAGATCTACTCATACATTATTGTTAAGAGCACCATCCAAGGCCGTAACCAGGATTTGATTTCCGGGGTGTTTCACCAATTTCCCTTCCCAAAAAACTGATGACCTTTTTTAGTCATCCGGTCGAAATCTTCCAAAAATGTCGCCAATTTCTCTTTTTTGTCATCCGGCATTCTTTTTTTTACATTTGTCCATTTCGGGGGTGTTTTCATGGTTTTATTTCATGATTTTTACATCATGTGCTCGTAAATGCATAATATTATTTTTCACATTTTCCATTTTCGGGTGGTGTTCAAACACTCAAAACACCTCCCTAGCTACGGCCTTGGCACCATCCATCGCTGCATCATTGCAATGCATTGGTATATCAGTGTGCCAAAGAAGTTTCAGCTTTACGACGCTGCATGTGTGGTAACAAAGATCGCTGACGTCCTCCTCGTCATCCTTCATCCAGGCTTGGTTTAATACTGCCTGGCACCACGTGGGGTGTGGTGATGTAGGGGTAGGCCTGTTTGGTGCCTTGGAGCCGGAAGGTTGCAGGTTCGAATCCACCTGAAGCCGCCGCGTATGAAGGGACCCTGAGCAAGTCCTTCAATCGCTTCGGCGTGAAATTCAGATTCAGCTGTAGTCGGGAGTGCGTCTGAGTAGATTCTGAAGAGGCGCTATAGCAACTGCTCATACATAGGCCTACATACATACTATAAGCCGCCCTTTTCATACTTTATACTGGTCATGCTTTTTAGTCGAAATGTCTTCCACCCATACAGCCACAGTCAGTATCACGACTACAGCCACCATATAATTGACTGTCGCTGGTGATGATTGTGACATACATTTTATGACAGTTTAGGCTAATAGCCTAAAGCGATAGACCATTGTCTGCATCATTGGACCTACTATCATCTTGTTCTTAGCCACTGCGTGTCCATGCTTCGCTTTCCAGATCAATACCACATTATTATCGATGTCTCGGTTCATCAGGCGATGCTATATGCAATATGCATTATTAATGTGCACTTCAATCGTTTACATGCAGAAGCACACACACTTTGGCACAACCAGTGTGGAGTGTGCCAACAGTTACCTCAAGGTAGACTGCCTCCTTGCCCATGATGAGAGCGTAGTTTTCTTTAGTCGTGTTCTGAAGAACTTTGCTGCGTGAAATGACGAAACCAAGAAACGAATTGTCAGGTGTGTGAGCTGCAAATGAAACGACGAATACATGAGGAGACCACGCATCAAATGCAGTAGATAGACGAATAGAGAAACACTAAATAAATGGCAGCAGAACATGGAAAGAATGATGGAAGGAATTTAAAGGAGGTATCATATCAGTTTGATTGATTAGAACAGTTCTGCAGCTGAGCTGAATAATTTTCCTAGCAACATGATGTGTAATGAAACACACCGAGTGCTGATATGTAATCAATCGATCTATCTCCGTAAATCGTCCGAGATTAGATAATCTCGAAGTCGGATGCTATTTAGACCTAAGCTAAATATTCTCAATGTATAAATCATTTTAGGATTCCTACTGCGGTCAATAAGACACCATAGCTTCTTTTGACATTTACACGAATAGGTCCAGGGGCGGATCCAGGGGGCCAATCCGGCCATGGCCCCCATTTAGAAATTTCTTTATTTTGACCAGCTATTCTGGCTTGGAAAGTTGACGTGGCCCCCCATGAGTAATTCCTTTGGCCCTCCCCACAACCAAGCCACACCCACGAAGTCCGCATACAATTTGGACAGGATATGGAGCACATAGTCATTTTCTATTACAAATTATCTTATTTTGACGTCTATAAATAACATCAAACTTTCTATTTTTTATTCAATTACAACAATTTTATATGCTTTTAGTTAATTAAATTTTAGCCTTGTGGCCCCTGATGTTCTTTAACTGAGAAAAAGTGGCCCTTATTTACTTGCTTGCTTGCTTGTTTACTAACTTGCTTACTTACTTACCTGCTGAAACACGATCAACGTTAAGACGACGTGCTTACGATACAAAGTGTAGAACTGCTTGAGTGTAAGGTTGAGCGTTCCCCATCGATTAATAGCGAGGCCATGGCTGACTGCGTATTCAGGATCATTGTATTCTGCTTCAGTACCAAAAGCATCCGCAATACGAAACTTATGCCTGCAACATACACCAATGAGACAAAAGACTATATATTCACATTGCTAAGTGGAGCCAACTGTTTAGTGGCCTTTCATTTTCCATTGTGGACTATCACTGACCTGTCAGACTATAGGCCTGCAATAGATCTATACATTAAACACATGATATCCTATCTTTACATTAAACACATGATATCCTATCTTTACATTAATGATTTTTAGCCTGCGCATATCATAGGTACATGTATATAGTCGATACGACGGTGTCTTAAACCAACAAATATATAAATATTATATAAATATATGTATCTTTGTTGGTCTAGGACGCCGTCATGTTATTGATGACGCTTGATGTCATTATAGAAAGCTTGTGTATAAGTATGTATAGCCTATTCAAAGTAGACCTCTTATACACAACAACTCAGGCAGTCTATTATTGGTCCATGGTTGCGACGCAATGTCGGAATAAGTAGTTTCTAGTGTTTAGCGACATCTATTGGCTGGAGGGCAGATGACGTTGACATCACCTTTCCATTTAGTTACCTCACCGCAACATATAAATATATAATCTCAAGGGTGGTCACCGTCTTTCATTGCTCGTCATTATAGTATACATTACGATGATTACGTACTATACTATAGTACCTGTATGCCGATATGACGTCATCTGGAAGCTCTCTGAATCCGGAAATGTCTGTGTAGATTAAGTCTAGACTTCCGGAGCAACCTCGTGCTACGAATCCACGACTCTCTTCACTGGACTCATCTGCGTCCGCGCGCAATCTTAAACGAATCGAATATTATAATTATATCGTTGACTAAAATCATTCAAGCCAACTGTCTCAATCATGACTATAGCAGATCATTA
>OX457040.1:50355637-50453137 GCA_949752735.1 Lumbricus terrestris | reverse complement strand
AGAGTAAAAATAGTGTAGAACAGCTTAAGTGATTCAGGGATTAAAGCAGTCTAGTAGTTGCAACATAGGCAGGTGCCAGGGTATAAAGTTTATACTATAGAAACGGTGTAGGCCGCTTAATTTTGAATGAAGTGCACCATTGTAAGTTGTATGAAGTGCACGCATGTGGTCTAGTTGCAGGCATACGATTTGAATTCCTTAATGTTCTGTGTTGAATAGGAAATCATAAAAGTTGGAATTTTAGCAAATAGAATAGCTTACATGTACTTAGTCTAAGCAAAGTTCCATTTATTAAATTACGACAAAACGCAATGCATAGTTAGGCCTACAACACAGTAAAAGTCCACTGTTTGAATTTTCGTGCAAAAAAAGCTCTGCGTTGACCTAGTCTAAGCAAGGATGAAGTCAACTCTATATACTCAGGATGCTGTAGTTGGAATATTTTAGTAGGTAAGTATAGGTAAGTATATTGTTTAACAATTGACCAGGGCCTGCTTTGAGGCTGTTCAAGCTAATGAAATTGTGCATGCCGATTGCTAGAATAGGGGCCTACCGTTTACCTCACTGCCAGCCGAGGACCCCAGGTAGACGCACGAGGGCACGAGATAGCCCTTATAAGCCCACACCATCCATGATCTTGGGCCTACATGGAATTCGAACGCAAGCATCGTCCTAAAAATAATCTTACCCTCGATATAAGTCTAATTGCTTACTTTGACGCTGAAGGAGATGTCGGTTGCGGAAAACAGTGGATTAGAATTCTAAAGACTGGAACGCCGTATCCGTACTATAGCTCCTCTATTTAAGAAGCTTTTCAATGACGTTGCCTATTTGCTATGTGATCCTTTGATGAGCGTATAATTATAATGCGGGTCTTTTGTCGCAGATGCAGACAATGGTACAGTGGAACAATGGCACAATGGAACAATGACGCTGTCGTCGACCATGCGTGGATAAATCATTTGCCAATTAAGTAGCTCCACAAATAATACAGTCGTATATAATTAGGCTGTGTGCGTGTCATAACGATTCAAACAGACACAGAATCGCAAAGAATGGCACCCAGGCGCATTCACACACGTAGGCCTAGAACAAAACTCATAGAACACACACACACACACACACACACACACACACACACACACACACACACACACACACATACACATACACACATGCACACACATCCACACACACGCAGCTAAAATACAGTATTGTTGCATAGAGTTTTAAATAGACAGATAGATGGACTAAGTTAATAGACTTATATAGATGGACAAATAGGCAGATACATGTAGATGGACCGATAAATAGAGAAAAGACCGATATGGATGGGCATACACAGATATAAATACCCAGACAGACAGACACTACACAAATATATTATACACTCAGAAAGACAGAAAAAGAGAGAAACAAACAGACAGATAGACATATGTTATATGATTGTATATACGTAGATTGATATGAGTGATTCTATGCCAAGCTCAGCTGTTAAATACATCAATTATAATTATGTATCCGTCGATGTCTCTCTAAAGCAGACATTGTAAACTCAACGCATTCATTGTCTGACTATAGTCTTCTTTCAATTATATTATATGTCGAGCAATGAATGGTGCCATATGTTCGTCTAATCAAGCATGATTATTCCAGTCCTTAACCTCTAAAGGAATCATTCAAGCGCATGCATTCTCAAGGGAAGTTCAGACGCAGCGGGGTTCCCGAAAGCCTAATCCCGGATTTACTACTGACGCAGAGAGATTCATTGTAAACAACTGGGAATAATCGACACCATTTGGAACAACTCAACACTACCACCACCTCCCCCTCCACCACCAACAACAACACCTTCACCACTTGGAGATAGCAGACTTCCAGTGGAGTAGGCCCCTATTATAGGTGAGACGTGAGACGAAAAATCACCGTACGCAAAGAACCGACTGTAATTATAACGCACGCACGCACACACACACACACACACACACACACACACGCACACACACGCACACACACACACACACGCACACACACGCACACACTCACACACACATGATACGAACTGTTACAGTAGTCGTCCTATGTTTAAGTTGCCAACTGCAGCAGTGTGCGGCTGCGCGATTGTATCCACAGATGAATTCAATTTCAGTTTAGCTGCCTATTACGCCTTCTCGCAAGTGTTAAGAGTCTCATTAATTGTAGCCAAAGAAAGCAGTGAACTGAGTGCGTTGGTAACTCATACTCCACCTGCCGGTTAAATAAAGCAATGCTCAACAGCTTCGAATGAAAAGCTGCAACACTGGCAAATAACTGAATTAACTGAGAACTGAATGAAATTTTAATGTTATTTTGCGCCTTTTAAGTTGCTAGTCGTAACAAGATCTACGGATTTGATAGCATCGTCCAGACTCCTTCCCAATGTCATCTCAGCAAAAGATTGAAAAGATATATATATGATTTGCGGCTTTAAATATAGACGAAATGTTCATTGACCCACTGAACTGCATAATCAGTCTACAGAGAATTAAAACACCTGCTGTATATACTTCGACGAATTCCAGTAGATCGATTGCGCACAATAATTATAAGCCTACACTTTCAAGCCTTCCAGGTTTTGTATGCGTAGACTATAATAGGGCTCTATGACTCAATCCAAATGAAATTAATAAATTCTTGTAATTGAAAATTTATATAGCCTTATTCGAGGAGCAAATAGTTTGAAATGCAGCGCATATTTGGCCTAAATAATATAATATAATTATTTTCATCAATATAATTTCAGTGAATAGCCTATGTAGCCTAAGATAATTAATTGGTTATACTGTGAATCAAAACAATTTACAGGATGAAAGCAATTGGAATGAAATACGGACTTGTTTGTAAATGGGATTATCTATTCAAGAATAGACACACAGAATAATTATTGTTTATTGATATAATTATTTCGTCTGTATAGGTGGTCAATCTCTTTCCACTCACGGTCGTGGAGGAATCTTGGTAGCTGGCAATGTAGCAAACTTCAGCAATACCTAGTTTTACCTGCGATAAACTTGTTTGCCCACGAGGTTCATTGCTAGATATTCATTATGGTTCCCTTCTTGGTCTCCGCGTAATAATATTGATGTTGATATGTATATCGTTAATTTGATTTATTGAATAATTACTGTCAGCTGTCTACTGCCACCTTGTAAGCAAATTGAAACAAAATAATAATTACACTATAGACAGCTTCCTTAATATGTTGGCACTGGCGTCAACCGGAACCGCGCCGCTGCCTACAGCACCATTGTCTGTGACACAATAGCTGCAGACGCGAACATTCCACCAATGCACCAGAAGCACTGTCGTGTATTGTATCTGGCATTCGTTGTTGACAGCTTTCAAGAGTGTCTTTCATTTAGCGGTTTATATGCATTCTCTGTCTGCGCTTCGTTCAATCCGGTAAATACGGTTTGCATTGTTCGTTTCATCCCACAGTAATTGCCGAAAATAAATAGTGCTCTAATTCGCTGGGACTGACACTCAGTCTCTTGCGGAATCTCGACAGCCGTCCGATATATATATATATATATATATATATATATATATATATATATATATATATATATATATATATATATATATATATATACAGGGAGAGAGACAGACAGACAAACAGAGCGAGCGAGAGACGACAAGAAAGAAAGAGAGAGGGAGGAAGATTGAAAGAGAGAGAAGGTGAACTGTGTAGCTGCTATGCATGCGGTAGGTGGTCTCTTCTCAGTCGAGATTGGACGGGTGAACGAGCGAGTTAAAAACAGATAAGAGAGAGAAAGAGGAGAGGAGAGGAGAGAGGAGAGAGGTAGCTAAGCCTCCTTTCACTCAACCGTCTCTTCTTTCAGCGACGTAAGACGCAACCGACTCATCTCCGAGATGTGTTTTGCTTAACGAAGATTGGCGGCAACCGGTGATGGAAGACAACGCTTACAACAGATCAGAACTGAAGCCAAGTTTCATCGTCCAAGGTTAACTGATCTCTCCGCTGACTCCAACCGTCTTCCAGCGACACGAGAGTCCTCCTTTCCATCGTGGAAACGGTGACGATTGGAAAGGTCCGTGAAAGCTGGTCGAGACATGTGCGCTGTTGATGTGATGAGGAAAAGTAGGAGGAGATTCAATCAACTGCTTCATACTTCAACGCAACAACAAGCTGCAGTCTCTGGTGAATTATAGACATTTGCTGCATTCGGAGTATACCTAGGGGTTGGCTCTCTTATGATGTGTAACATCAGACTGATTTCTCTTTGGGAAGAGATTTACGGCTGATCTAATATGAAGCGTAGGTCTAAATCATTATGGCACGCGAAAGCCGTCTATCGATCGTCGTTTGTGGATAAATTTACGGCTGATGGACAGAAAACTGTTCTCTGAGAATAGAATTTACTTTTATAGCGCAGTTGTTTCGGACACCTTTGACAGAAGATAGAAATTGACAGATGATAGAAAATCTCTTTGTTTAGTTGTAGGCTACAGTTTCTTTACCGGATATATTTACGGCAGCAGCAGAATGGACTGCACGGAGAGCTGGAATTGTCCGGATGCGGACAACAGGTTCAGCAACTGGATCATCCTAAGCGAGAATCAGACGATGAACAGAGCGATGGTAGGGAACTGGTTTCAAAGTGGTAAAACCACGGTATTTGGCAGCGTCCTGTCCGTCTGGATCGTTCTTGTCAACGTCATCGTCTGCGTGTCCATCTTCGCTGTCAAGAGAACTGGATTTAGAGAAAGTGAAATTGGATTAGCAGGAAATGGAATTGGATTAAAAGGAAATGGAATTGGATTAAAAGGAAATGGAATTGGATTTACCAATTGGGACTGCAGAAGCGCCACGGATATCAACCGGAGCACATCCTGGTTAGCCGTCAACTTTTCCTTCGTCCAGCTGGTCATCGGTGTGGTCATCATACCGGTCACTCTGGTCACTGAGTCCAAAGGCGTCTGGTCATTCGGTCATCTGCCGTGTCGGTTTTGGCTGATGGCTCAGATCATCCTCGTTGCCAACACCTTCTGGTCACTGGCTGCGCTGACCATCGACCAGTTGCTCTACCAGATGTCGCCAGAGTATCACGAGAAACTGACCGCCAGGAGGCTGTCAATGGTCACTCTTGTCACCTTCGTCTGGGGCTTGTCCGGACTGGCGCTCGTGCCGCTGTGGACGTCCTTCGCAAGGAAAGACTTCGTCCTGGAAGAGGTGTGCGCCGTCAGTATGACGAAATACGACGCCGTTGCCTTCCTGCTGTCGGCCTTCCTCTGTCCAGGCTCGGCCATCGTCGTCGGCGGGGTCGCCATGTTAGCAGCGGAAGTGTACACGGTTGTTAGAAGAAGAAGAAGAAGAAGAAGAAGCATGGCCGCCGCCAACGTGAAAACCTTCGACGTCGAAACCCAGATGTCGCCACAGTCTGCGGAAAGAAGCGCAGTGACGTCAGCAGCGGACTCAATCATGGCGGCCGTCTTCTTCGTCGACGTCTGCAGTCTGATCACGTGGGCTCCGTCGTTCGTCGTCAATACGCTGGTTCCCTTCTGCGACGGAATGTGCGTCGATCCTGGTCTGTGGACATTCTTCCTCTGGTTGGGCTACGCCAACGCCGGTCTCACACCGATGCTGTGGGTCATCGACCGGGCGATAAGGGCTCGCATCGGATCGCTGTTCAGGGCGATCGGTTGCAGAGGGTCACCGGAGGCTGGAGAGGATGAGCTGAGAACGAAGAATACCACGACTGCTGCAGGTCTTCTTCTTCCTGGTCGCTGCGACTGCGCCATGTTGTCCCGTTCTGTCGACGCCGTTTTGTGGGAGGATGACGACAGATTTCGGTTCTTTGGAGGATCAGAACCGACTGTAGCAACAGCAGCCCGAAAACAAGCCTACTAGACATCGAACGGTCAATGGTCATGGAGCTTGTTCGATATCGGAAATCAATTAATTAATTGATTATTGTTCATTGCGTTCAATTCAGACATTGAACAGGATTTTTCTGGACTGCAGCTGGCTGGTTTCCTCTAATAGTAGTAGACTGGTTGCAACGCAGATGGCATGATTGAGTATGCCAAAAGTAGTTTTAAAGCGAGATTAGTTCCGAGAGAGTTTGGAAAATGTCGCCATATACAAGATGACGGTTAATGTGGTCGCAGTTGAATAGTTCTTCAAGTGACAATGTGACAACGTCGAGAGAGCGAAGCACGGTTTCTTTTAAGGAATTTACTAGAACTGCACCCTCTCCCCCCCATTCGCTCCCTTCCATCCTCCATGATAATTATTCACAATCAGTGAACAATTTTACATTTTTTAGCCTCAAGAAAATGCTGTTACAGCTGCAGAAATTCATTTGCAACTGCCCTTTTTTTAGTAGAACTGCAGCTAAAGAAGCCCTGACCGAAGGACATTATTATTATTTGGTCTCTTTTGCTCTTATAATTTTTTAACAAGTGTGTATGAACAAGAAAATTGGAAATCGCTCCGACAGCCGCATGATATTTCGTATATTTTCCTTCTTCCCATCGTCAAACTGACACAACAGAAGGAGGTGATAGGATAAATAAACAGATCACTTTCTCATGTAGGCTACGAACCGAGCCATTTACACCACTGTGTATGCAGTCTTGTCTAAAGTGGCCTTAAGATATGTAAACATGGTTTATTTTCGGCTGAGGAAAGAAAGCAAAGTGCAAAGTATCGTGTTTAAAGCATACTTCAATTTAGAATAATTATGCTTTTAAAAGTATGCAATGACTCCAAATGATACCAGAGGACTGATGGGAGAGGGTTTTGTCTGCATGTGCAAGAAGCTACACGTACATAGAGCACAGTACAGAGAAACAGAGACAGAGACAGAGAGACAGAAAGAGACAGAGAGAGACACAGAGAGAGACACACACAGATATATATATATACATATATATATATATATATATATATACATAGAGAGAGAGAGAGAGAGAGAGAGAGAGAGAGAGAGAGAGAGAGAGAGAGAGAGAGAGAGAGAGAGAGAGAGAGAGAGAGAGAGAGAGAGGTGGAGAACTCCCGTAGACGAGCGGTTGTCGCGTGTTGGAGCATCGCCAAACAAGTCAAAAGTATGCCCGACGTGAACATCAAGAGACCTGGTATATACATACGGCCTACGATCGTTTGACCATATATCTATAATAATTATATATATATATACAAATATATATGATCTATAGGTCTATGTGACATGTATATATGTGCATATTTTGTAAATATACAACAAATCTTCGTCTGATGAACGCCGTCGGTAAAAGTCTCGGCGAGACTTCGCTGCAAGATGAAGCGAACAACTGTTTTATAGACAATAAAAACAATAGGCCTATTTGCCATTGTTTGTGAGCGGCGCAGTTAGCTTCTTAACAATGCTAACGTAAACAGTATTGTTATACTCAAGCATTGTCTGCAAAGCGGGTCATTGACTTTACGTTTTGACGGTCATGCACATGAATTATATATCTGTTGTTTAGAAACTGAAGATGTTCTGAATTTCAACATTTAAAACCTATAGTCTATTATATCACTGGGCATTTTCAGTCAAATGCATGCAAAATACCCGACTTGGCATATCGGCTTTGAAATGCGTATAAAACGCATAATATGTGTGACGCGTCCAAGTTATAGACAGTCGATACATGGGGTGCCCTGCGCACAAGGGCGGATACAGACATTTTCGAAGGGTTGGCCAAAATTTTCGGTCTTGGGACAGAGGAAATATTTTCGTCTTGCCATGATCGCCGAAAAATCTGATGACCTTTCTTTAGTAATTTGTCGAATTCCCAAGAAAGAGATAGGCCTACCATTTTATCCGCCAAAATAGTTGATGACCTCTTTCTTTAGTCGTACAGTGTTCTTAAGTGTTCTTAAGCCACTGTACGGCCCTCGTGTGCGAGTCCCGTGGGGCGTGGAGAGGGGCCTACTGAACTACTCATGGGGTCACGTCAACGTTCCCAGCCAGAATAGCTGGTCAAAAATAAAGAAATTTCTAAATGGGGCCATGGCCGGATCGCCCCCTGGATCCGCCCCTGCCTGCCCATCATGACGGCACATGGTCTTCCAGGTTCAGTGCTTCATAACGGTGTGTGAATGACCGCTGTGATCCGCTTGTTGTTATAGCCTCACCGGCATGCATGGTGAGGTCTTGCGAGGCAGCAAGCATATAATACAGTCCGTGATGGACCGTCTGTCACGGTTGTAACTTAAGCAGCCTTAATAATTATACTAGACCGCTGTGTAAAGTCACAGATGGTACCCGCTTTACTGGTGCTGCTTTGGCGGACCCAAGTCATGGATGTTTTGAACATGCTTCTCTCTCCTGTTAGGACGCTCCGTGATTCCTTGTGTCCCAGCAGACCGCTTGACCCAATATATTCCCCACAAGCGATCGAGAGACTTAAATGAGGAGAACGAGTTCAGCAAGGATTCTTTATTAACGTTTAAATTCATATAAATCAAAGTGTTGTTACGCGATTGATAAATAAAATATATACTTAGGCCTATACTCTATACTCAGGCTATACTTAGTAATTTCTGGTAGTAACACTATATATATACACGTATATATAACTATATATGTATACATGTGTATATGTTATAGACTTGAGATAACCAAAGAAACTATAGTAACACATCCGCCGTCAGTATTAGAACAGTCTAAAATAGTAGTATCATGCTTAGCATTGTGTCATTACATTAAAAAATACATTGATGGGTATAGTTTTAAAACTGCAACACATTCTGGTAAAAACTGATATACAGGTCTATGGCCTATATATATACCAGCCGTTTTCAAACGTTTTTTTTATTGTATAGCCAACCACCATGCAGGCTAGAAAAATCGTTTATGTTGCAAGCCTATATATATATACCGCCTGCAATGGTCGGTTCAAGATCAACCGGCGAACGTGAAATCCCCATGCAATTAATAATTATGCACTATTGAAAATATCATACAATATGGCTAATAAAAGAAATATTGGCGTAAATGAAAAAAAAAATTAATTTTTCGGAACACTGTCGCGTGCCACTTAGTGACACCTCGCGCACCACTATGCCAATAATGGCAGGTCAACGCGTACCACAGTTTGAGGACCGCTGGCCAACATGTTCGCGCATTAAATATAGACATATTGCACTGCATAGTATACAATCAAACAGCTATAGAGCGCCTTTAGCATGGTGAACAACTCAGAGGTGCTCCCAGTGCGCAAGACCACAAGAGATGAAAATAGGTGTCGAGAAAAAAAAGGTGTCGAGGAAAGAATATAAGATACCAGACAAGCTTATGTATACGTGTATACTTCCAGACTCAAATGTCACAGGCGCCACCCAGCGAAATCAACTGTAGGCTATATTGCATAAAATAAGTAGTAGGCCTATATCGTTAGATTAGCAGCAATCTGTCGATCGGCTATCGGACGGTGAGCAGATGGGGGTGCATGCGGCATGCCACTGCATACCACGTGACGTATACGTCTAGGCTGAGATGATAAAGTCGCTAATTATTTTGGCTGAATGGACTACTATATAGTCTATACATAGGCCTACTCGGCTCCCATTCTATCTGTGGTCCTCACGCGTCTTATCAACCAATCGCTAGCCAACTCATACATACCAGAGCAATGGAAGACAGCTATAATTCACTCTATTGCCAAGGTTGCCTCACCATCAGTACCAGCGGATTACCGACCTATATCCATTCTACCGGTGTTGTCCAGAATGGTCGAAAGAGAGGTCGTGCGGTCTTTCATCTATCCGGTTTTTGTCACTCCGCCGATGTCTACCCAGCTACAGGACCAGTACGCGTTCCGCCCGACCGGTTCCACAACAGCAGCCCTCATCTCCATCTTGCACCATGTCACCGCCCTTCTTGAGGACAATCCCTATGTTTCGATCGTCTCTCTAGACTTCTCTAAAGCTTTTGACTCTGTTAGGCACTACACTCTCGCTGAAAAACTATCTAAACTTGAACTTCCTGATGCAATATACAACTGGCTCATAAACTTTCTATCGGAACGATGACATAACACAAAGTTCGCCGGGTTCACCTCCAGAACTGCTTATATCAACTCAAGCGTGGTTCAGGGGTCGGGAGTGGGACCTTCCTCCTATGTCGTGACAGCCTCAGACCTGAGACCAGTACTCACCGAAAACAAGATTGTCAAGTATGCCGATGATACCTACTTATTGGTTGGAGCCAAAAAAAATCGACTTACAATTACCGCCGAGCTGGCCCAGATAGCGGAATGGGCGCAACGAAACAACCTGCAGCTGAACCCAACCAAGTCGCGAGAGATGCTGGTTACTCGCAGTCGCATCCAGTACACTCCTGATCTGATCTCCGGAGTTCAGAGGGTCAATGCGATGAAAATCTTGGGTGTGACCTTCCGGAGTGATCTACGAGCTTCGGGGCATGTCGACGAGGTGCTTGAGGCATGCTCTCGCTCACTCTACGCCCTGAGGGTTTTGAGGACTCATGGCCTGCCTGCTGACGCCTTACACGTGGTAACGAGGGCCACAACTGTTGCCCGCCTCATGTACGCCGCCCCTGCCTGGTGGGGGTCTACTACGGAAGGAGATCGGTCGCGCTTGGATCGTTTCTTGCGCCGAATCCAGCGGATGGGATTTCTACCTGATGCCTCGCCCTCTGCTGCTGATATGGTTGAGGAATCTGACGAGCGCTTGCTCCGCGCCGTCATATGGAACAGTTGTCATGCCCTTCGCGACCAATTTCCCCAAATGACCAGTACGGTTTACAACCTTCGACCCCGACGTCATAATTTCCAGCTCCCGCACAAGGACAACATAAACTTTATTTCCAGAGTCCTCTACAAGAACGCTTACAACCATTAAATCATTCAATCTCATTAACAATGATCTTTTTAGTAAGACGTTTTAATTTCATTTTATGATGTTTGTCTCTCTTGATGTTCACCATGTAACCAGGCTGCGGTGTGTCAACGTGGACGTTTTTCACGAATTAAACGAATATCTATATACATACCTTATGCATTCTTATATATCAAAGATAACTAAGTCCTGTTTCAGCGGCAACAAGTCAGCGAATCATGCACCTCTCTTCTACATGTAAATGTCAGCAATGTAAGCTAGCGTTTTTTACTCGACAGTCATACCTATATATTCCACATTATTAGCATCAATATAGACTTACCAGTAGGCTATATGGGTCAAGTCGGAAATCGCTATATATCCATGGGCAGGATCAGAAAGAGACTCCGTTGGAAGGTCTTGGGAAAGGAGTCGTGTCAAAAGGGGTCGTGTCAAGAGGTAGAAGGTCTAAAGTCACCCTCTGCAGGGTCGCCACCAGAGTCCAGCAGCTATAAGAGAACGTAATGTGTAGACCGCGAAATGCCATACATACATGTAGGCTATAGTATACGTAGACCGATGTCAATAGGATAGTCTACAAAGCATGATCAATTGAAAATTATATGTAACGATTCATTGCACTCATCATTCATCTAAAATGAAACGTATCTCGCCACATGCAAGAGCAGCGAACGTAACTTGAGTAGATCCAGTATATTGTGAAAGTGACCGTTTAAACATGTAGTTAAATTTAAGAAGGAGAAAAAGTTCTGAGCTAAGATAAACTAGATAATTAAGAAAGAACTATTATAAGAACGAGTCCATGGCCGATCTTTCAAGTCAAAGCGCCACCTCGCGAAGCTATCATAGATATATGTACAAAAATTGTACAAAAATTGTACATTGCATAATATAGGCCTACTCACACATGTGTTAATGAGTAAATTATGCATGCATATTACATATAGAATTTATTATTTGAAGCAGCTGAGCCTATTCAATTACAGATATATGCTATATACATTATACACTAGGGTGACCATACGTCCTGGTTTTCCGGGACATGTCCCGGTTTTTTGTGGAGCGTCCCGGTGTCCCGACGATTTAGGCAAAAGAGCGAAATTGTCCCGGTTTTTGAAAAAAGGAAACTTACATTTTGAAATCGTCAGTTTTATGTAAATTACAGAACAAAGTGCATGTTGTTTGTAGCCCAAAAAGGAGAAGTTGTCAATTTATATGGAGTAATGCATTACGTCTTTAGGCTAGTCCGCTAGTGTGTTCAGTTGACAGATCTGAAGAATTAGCCTGTCAATGCGCAACAATCTCAGTGGCGGCGCCAGACCCAGGCCTATATCGGTTTCAGCAGGTTGGGACAAGGTCGTAATGGGAGGGAGTTGTTTAACTCCCTCCCATTACGGCCTTGTCCCAATCATGTCTGCATGGAAATAGTAGGCTAGAGCAGTTTCTTTCGAATGACAACTTAATATGCTGCTACTGTATTGGTGAAATTCAAACGAATTCTGATGGCGAGGTCACTCACATGCCCTCCCCAAATCCCTTTTCCTGCCGTTTGCCCCACCCGCCACTGGCCGCCAGAACCCTTAAATCTTCATTTGGACTAGATTACACACTGAGCGCCGATTGAGAGAGCGTTCTCAATTATGAAAAGTAGCCTACTGCACTCAGTGCACTCAGTGCACTGACGACTAGAGTAGGTTAGAGATTTCTGCACTGAAGTCTATGCTCAGCATAAATTTAACTGGATCGATAATATTATGTTCGAAAGGCGTTCGCAGGACAGAACTTAACTACAAAAATTCACTCTTCCGATAAATATAAGTAATTTTGAACTTCGTCGAAGTACCGTATTCAGTTTAGACCTACAATAAGCAACAATAGCCTATGATAGTTGCTGTTGACTGGAGTATCCTACATGACAAGGCCTTCCTGTAAGCCTACGCCCATAGTCCTGCTCTTAAGGAATTACAATTGGCGTTTTTTCCAAAAAGTGTCCCGGTTTTTGATGGCCAGAAAACGGTCACCCTATTATACACGTTTCGGAAGTTCAATGCTTAATAGATTTATTCATGCACACATTAGGCCCTACGCATAATTATATATATAATTAGCCTATACGTCTGTATATATATATATGAATACATATAATTATGCGTATAATTATATATACTTTATATATGAATATATGAAGGAAATAATGGCGTACACTCTCGCAAAAAGTGTGGAGTTTTACTACACATTTACCTCCACAACTGTGTGTAGCTCTCACTCTTCCACGGAAATGTGCAATTTAGTGTGGAGTTTTTCCACTGCACACTAAATGTGTACCGTAACTACACACTAAGAGTGCACTTATAACTACACAATAGGTGTGCAGTAGTGCACTATTGTTACACACTAGGTGTGCATCTTAGCTACACACTAAGTGTGCACTCATAGCTGCACACTAAGTGTGCACCATAACTACATAACTACACATTAATTGTGCACTATAGCTACACACTAAGTGTGCACCATAACTATACACTAAATGTGCACTACAGCTACACACTAAGTGTGCACCATTACTACACACTAAATGTGGACCATAGCTACACACTAAGTGTGCACCATAACTACACACTAAATGTGCACTATAGCTACACACTAAGTGTGCACCATTACTACACATTAAATGTGGACCATAACTACACATTAAATGTGCACTATAGCTACACACTAAGTGTGCACCATACATGCACAGTATTGTGCCATTAAAACATACACAATAAGGTGCATATTTCCTTCACACTGATTGTGTGACTTTGGCAATACACTAAATGTGCATTAAACATTACTATATTTTGCACCCGAAGTTCATTTTAAAAGTACAGCATTGTGTGCTGAAGTCCATCGGAATGTGTACTTGAACTGCACATAAATAGTGGATATATTGCAAGTATTATTAGCTGTGTGAACATGTGATATCCTGATTTTGCTTTCATTTAGAGTAATTTACTATTCTGGTTCATACATAAAATGATAAACCATAAATAATTAAATATGCTACATTATCACAATCTATTATAAGAATGGACCACAATATTCATAATTGATATTCATATTATTGCATAATCAAAATCTGAAAACAACACAAAACTTGAAATGTCAGTCTTATGAAGTCCACACTAGACTACAATGTCCATTGACACAGCAGCTGCGAGACAGAATTTTGGGGAATGCTTCAGATGCTCTTTCCAATGAAGTCGGCCTCCTTGATAAGGTTCAATGCCACAGGAAGCCCTGAAAAAAGGCCAAAGTTTGATTGAAATTGCTACTACAAACAGTTAGCTTAATTTTTAACATCACTGATAATATTATTATAATGTAACATCACCTGTAGAGGGATAAGTTGTGTGATCTCCAGGGTATGGGTGACGACTCATCATAGGAGTGCACACCAAAGTGGCTCTAACTCATTTTACAATTACCTTTGTAATCCCCTTTGAACTCTGCAGACTTTATAATAATGCTTTCCAGGTTTATGTGCAACACTTAACAGCAATTTAACGCTCTATGCACATCTTCAAACCACACTGCGTTCTTGCTACTACCAGCTGAAGCGACGCCATTGGAGGATCTATCTCCTCTGTTTTACAGCCATAGTCCATCCTTCATCTAATGTCTCATTGATTACCATAATTCATTACAAGCTGGCCTTTGCAAGGTACGAATATGCCCCCCCCCCCCATATCGAACCTGAACTCTCAGGCTAGGCTCAGTGCACACCTTCCAAGCTTTTGGAACCAGTTTATTCAGGAGCGCTGTGTTGAATGGGAAATATATATCTGTGTATACAATGTAGGCATACGCAGGGCATAATTAGGCCTATAGGTAAATGAGCTGAACATTATGCCCACCACAGGGTGCGATAAAACACATAAGAATAATTATAGGTAAATGGCACAATTTAAGAGATTAACAGCGATATCTCTTACATTATGGTGAATAGCGTGCTTCGAAGTCTCGCTCTAGACGACAAGAGTGCATAATAGAGCAACCAAGATGTCAAGGGTTGGAGGAGCTGGAGTGGATGAGTGAGTAGTATTGTATTTCTTTATGGCAGAGCGATGAGTTTGTGGTAGCGCAAGGCGCCTGCAGATGACATTAAAAGCATGGAGGTACAAGAAGTTGTGTTCATGAGCTGGTGGTGAGTGGTGCTAGGATATCAAGGTCGGAAAGAGGGAATTGTAGCAATACAGAAGGTCATCAAAGAAGAGGAAGGATTTAGAACAAGTTGACAGTTGACAATATATCTGACGAAAGACTGATGGTCAATGCACTCGGTGCAACAGAAGGAATGAGTGGAACGAGGGGGAAAGAACAAAGGGTCTAATTTCAAGGTCAACCCTGAAAAGGTAATGGCCATTTATTTTCAGAACAGAGTGTTATAGATTGCAAGATAAAAGGGAGGTGGCGAAAGTAATTTAAAGGCACAGGATGTGATTCTCAATGAGTTGGGAAGTCGACTATTGAAATGGATTACCTATGGTTCAGAAAGTAAGATGCAAGAAAGTTAGAACTATTGTCGACATGAATATTGGAATCGCCAGTGAGCAAGAATTCATTTGAGTAGAGGAAGAAAGTGAGAGGAAGTAAACAGATTAATCAAGAAAGACTGATGGTTTGTAGGAATAGGCAGACAATATAGGACGGTTAATAAAGTAATCTGCGAGTAGATCCGAGGCACGTTGGAGTGTCGTGGACGAGCTTTCGTAAGAACTAAATGTGTGGCCATAAGAATATAGTACAAGGACCAGAAAGGAGATGCAGAGAATAGCCACGTGATTCATCCATCAGCTACAACAGTGGTTGAAAACCCCTTTTTTTAACTTTAGGGCCACTTTTTCTTAGTTGCGGCCATCAGCTACAACAGTGGTTTGAAACCTTTTTTTTAACTTTAGTGCCAGTTGGAGGTCACGAGAAGCCACTAGGTCAACAGTTATTTTAAATTTAATTATCAACAGATGCACTGATACAGTCATGCATATCTATAATTTCGATTATTCAAGAATTTTTTGACATACAGCAACTTATCACATGAAGAAATAAAATTAATGAAAAGTGGAGAGACGAAGAATAATTTTTATATGGTTATAGAAACTAAGTTTACGTCTAATGCGATTTTGTTGCTGAATATTATATTTTAGTGCCAGGTAGAAGATTTGTTGCAGCCAGAATTATCAGTCCATTCAAGTTTGAATAAACAAACCATGAACGATTTTTACTCTTAATAAATTTCATGGCAGAAAATGCCTTTCCACTAAGTCATGACCATTTTGTGTATCTGTAACCAAAACAAACATAACATCGATCAAAAGATCCCAAATGTTCCAATTCATTTACTGGAAACAGCCCGCAAAAATGATATCATAGTGGCTGCAGTTGGCATGATGGGAAGATATAATAATTTTATCTAAAAATTATTAAAATCGAACCATAGTAGAAAATTTGCTGTTAGTTATTGTTGTCCAAAAATAATTTGTAATAGAAAATAATTATGTATTATGTCCTGTCCAAATTGTCAATTTCTGCATATATTTTTGTTAATTCCTTAAGAGGTTGAGGGGCAATTTTTAGACCCGGTGGACCATTTTTGGCCCGTAGGCTACGGGTTTCGAACCAAACCACCGAGCTACATAGATGAAGGTGGTCCATAGACGTCGAGAGATCTCAACATCGGAAGTAGTCAGCCGCTCCAAGTATTCGCACTCTATCTCCCAGTATCATTGATGCATGAAATGGACGAAAAGATTCAAGGCAACCCCCTCAGGAGAGCACCTAAATTATCTTGTAATCATCATACGATGTTTGAACCACTTATAAGAAGGCGGCACAACAGTCACGGGGTACAGGAAAAAACAGAAGAAGAAACCATGGCAAGTACTAGAAATGAGTGGCCAGAGAAGAGACATGCAATCAACAAAGCACATATAGCAAGGAAAACAGGAAAAAGTAAAAGATAGCTATAGAAATAAAAGAAATAGGAACAGATATGTAAAGAACAGTGGCTGGAGGAGAAATGCAGAGAAGTTAGTTCATTATGTGCCATGGTGCCTCGTATGCAAAATGGTGTTGAGGAGTTTCTCACTTTCAATCAGTTAATGGGTGGACATGAAAAATCACCGAGATGCTTGTCTGGCATGACGCCACGAATTACACAATTGAAAACTAAGAAACTTCATCTTCTTATTTGTTACACTAAAAGCAATTGATGATGATGATGATGATGGTGCTCTGCCCGAAGGCAGGTTCATTGGCTTGACGCCCCTGGGGATGAGATGAGTGCGGTGGTTTCCCGTTGCCTTCCTCACAGACAATGATGGGTAAGCAACTTGCCCAAGGTCGCTCCGCAGGAGCTTGCGCCCCTTCGTCCCACACGTGCTAGCCCGAGATATCTAAATCTCTGAATGTCAACTCCCAGCCCGGGGCTTGAACCGCAGTCCGTTGCAACCAACAGACGAATGCAGTGCGCGCTTACCGGTGTAGCTAACTAGGCTATCTAAAAAGCAATTATGATACCCCTAATTATGTTACTGATTTGGGTATGTGGAATTCATTTCTGATAATGCTGTTGCCATCCGGGGTCATCTTAAGCTTAAGAGGTCATGTTCAAATTCATTTTGCTGCATCAAGAGGCGGTTATAAGAACTGAATATGGAGACACAGAGAAATTTAAAATAAGGAAAGGAGTGAGGCAGGGGTGCATTTTGTCCCCTTTCCTGTTCAATCTGTATGCCGAGAGAATTATGAGGAGGGCTGGATTGGAGGAGGCAACAGAGGGGGTAAGGATAGCGGGGAAAATACTGAATAATTTGAGGTACGCTGATGATACGACATTATTGGCGGGTAAGAAGGACGACCTGGCCGAGTTAATAAGAAGAGTCAGGATGGAAAGCGAAAAGGCGGGACTATACTTCAATGTAAAGAAAACAAAAGTTATGACAACTGCAACATGGGAAAACTTTGAGGTGGATGGAGAAACGATAGAGGTAGTATCGAGCTTCACATTCCTGGGATCTATGTTAGAGAAGGAGGGAAGATGTGATATGGAAATAAGGCGGAGGGTATCAATGGGAAAAACGGCAATGAACGGTCTGGGAAATATTTGGAAAGATAAATATGTGAGCAGGGAAACAAAGAAAAGACTGGTAAGAGCACTGATCTTCCCGGTCGTCCTATATGGATGCGAAACATGGACAAAGACACTGGATATGGAAAAGAAAATCAACGCGTGCGAGATGTGGATTTGGAGAAAAATGTTAAGGATTTCATGGACGGAGAAGAGAACTAACGAATCGGTGCGTGAGGAGCTCGGAATAGAGAGAGATGAGACACTACAGCAAACAGCGACTTGGAGGAAATTGAGCTACTTCGGCCATGTGATGAGATCTAACGGTTTGGAGAAGGAGCTGATGACGGCATGCGGTGAGGGAAGGAGGAGACGCGGAAGACCAAGGAAGAGATGGTTGGATGAGGTACAGGAAAAGTCTGGCATGAACTTGGAGGAGCTGAGAGAGGCAACAAGAGAGAGGGGACACTGGAGAGGATACATCAAGAATATCGCCAGAGCTCCAAGAGCTGACGGCACCAGGTGACCAGGTGATAACTTTACTAAATGTTATATGCCAATTGTAAACTCTTATATGTTGCTGCAGGGTCACCATAAACACGCAGTTGAATGTCATTCATGGCGTCATCCTGGACAAGCACCTCAGTAATTTTTCACGTCTAAGAACCCACTGACTGATTGGAAGTGAGATATTCTCGCAATACCATTTCGGATACGGGACTTCATGGCGCATAAAGGACTAGAAAGTATTCCAAGTTGTGGAAGAAAACTGAGATACGGTTAAACCAGGAAAGCCAACAGTAGACAGCGAAGCTGGAAACCATTAGGAAACAAAGACAAGATTAAACAAAGCTAGAAACAGTGCTACGAAGAGATCTATAATGAAAAATCTGGTGGATAGTACTATGCCAACTGAGGTGCCAGCAAGTAACAGTTAAGAGCGGCTACAGAATATACTCAGCCATGAAGTACAGCTAGCTACCTATAGGGAGCCCAAAAAGGGGAAGGTGCCCGGAGAAGATAACATGTCAGATTTCATACAAGCAGGAGAGAGATTAGTAGATATTGCATACGTTGTGCAACAAGATCTACCAAAGAAAGTAATGCCTGGCGTACAGGGAAAGGACATGATGGTACTAGCCATAAAGAAGGGCGACAGAACGGAATGCAGTCGTTGCAGAGGAATCAGTCCGTTGAACATTCCTGGGTAGGTATACAGTGCACCAATCGTAATCGTAATCTCGAGACTTCTACAGCGCCCACAAAAGCCAAGTCGCGGGAACCAGCTTATTCACAGGCGCTCAATCAAAACAAAATCGATAGGCAGCGGGTCAAGTCCGGAGAGTCAGGCAGGCAGATAGATGGACGGCTCAGGTGGGTGATGCTTAGAATTGAAATGACGAGTTACGTGATAAGAAGAGGAGGAATCAGGATAGGATTTGTGAAAGAGCAATGTTTTCAGTTTTGAGTGAAAGACCTGTGGAGAGATAGCGAGAGGTGGAGTTTTGGTGAGTTCGTATGATGGGTCGGAAGTTTGCCGAAGTGCTGGCGGAAGTTTGTTCCAGAGAGGTGGAACGGCAATGGCTATGGAGCGGTTTGCGAATTTCAGTGATGAAGTGATGGGAGGGCGAAGCAGTGTAATGGAGGATGAGGAGTGTGTTGAACGAGGTGGCTGGATGGTGAACAACTAACGAAGGTAGAACGGCTGGGATGATTGAAGTGCATTGTAAGTGACTGAGAGGACTTTGTATTCGATGCGTTCAGGTATTTTGAGCCAGTGAAGTGATTTCAGGAAAGGAGTGATGTGGTGACGTTTGGGGGTTTTCGTCACTGCACGGGCGAGGGCATTCGGATAGCTTGGAGGCGGTTAATTTGGGTTATATCAATGTTTAGGAAGAGAGAGTTGCAGTAATCAAGTTTCGCATGAACTATGGATGTGCCTATTGTGGATGCAGTTTTAAAGTCGAGCATAGGTCGGATTCTACGGAGATCTCGTAAGTGCATGAAACAAGTGCGGGAAAGTTGGGCTATGTGGTCGGAGAAGCTAAGATGCTGGTCAAAGATGAACCTAGGTTTCGGACAGGAGAATTTGCGGAGAAAGTGTGGTTGGAAGAAGAGTCATTGTTGAAGAAAAGAGAGGGATCTGGAATTTTTTGAGTTGTTCTCTGAGGCCTATTAGTATAAATTCTGTCTTGGAGGGGTTAGGGCAGAGGAGATTTGAGGTCATCCAAGAGGTGATTTGGGTGACCACACAGAGAAGAGTATCTATGGAGTCAGAGAAGCTGCTTGGAGAGAAAGAGATGAATAATTGGGTGTCATCAGCATATAGATGATGGTCCAAGATACTGCAGTCTGCAGCAGCACCAGAGATATGTGGAGGGGTGGCAGCCAATAAACAGACGGGCATCATGGGTGGAAGAGGTGCTATATATCAACTATAATTATGTAGTCAGGCAAATGTCAGAGAAATAATTTCAAAAGAACAGAACCTGTATGACAGCTTCATAGACTTCAAGTAGGTGTTCGGCATCATGTAGTAACAGGATCTCTGGCAGGTGCTGAGAATTACGAAGCGCCAGGAAATTGATGGCACTGTTGGAAGCATCTGCACAGCAATTATTGAGTTCAGTAAGGGTGGGTGGCGAATTTCTAGATTAGTCCAAGACTGTGGTGGGTGCAAGAAATACGTGTCGACTTTGCCAAACCTCCTTCACTTGATCGCGTAGGTATTGAAAAGTCTCACACTGAGATGCACGGCTGCTGTTGAGTCACAGCAAATGCAAGGTTGAACCGCCTTCTGCAATTTGCTGACAATATCGATCTGTTGCAGAGTCAACGTAGCAACTGCAGGAGCCAAACTTGAAAACAATGACTATTGGAAAACAGCATGCGGAGCTGGAAGGTATGGTGTGAAACAATTGACAGTTTGTGTAATTGGGAGGTCTGAAGATAGAAGATTGTTTATGCACGAAAGACATTAAACGGAGGATTAGGTTGGCATGTGCAGGCTGAAGATTGAACAAGATCAGGGAAAAAGCAGCGTATTGATAAGAACGAAGATGAAGCAGCACAGCATTGTCATCTCGGTGCTGCTAATATAGATACAGAGATGACTAGAGACTGCTCTAGAGAATATTGGGTAGAAGCAGGAGCAAAATCTGAAATATGACCCGAGATGAACTGAGACAAAGAGAGACAGAGGTGAGCAAGACCAGGAAAGAATGATCATTTGGTTCTAATGTACGACGTGAATGGACAAAAAATACTTCTAACTACAGGTCTGTATGGACACTTGAGATAACAAAGTCCTGAGTAAGGCAACAAAAACCTGGATGGGCGATATAAAGAAGGATGGGAGCCGGAGAACATGGATATGCGGGAGAAGAACATGGATATGAGGGCGAAAAGGGAAATAAGGGGTGCGGTTTATAAAAAGAGAAAGAGAGCCATTTTTAGATGCCATGATGAGGCTTCATCGTTGGCACGTGTGGAAGTTTGAACCCAGTCTTCTTAATACAGGTTGAGCACTCAATTCATTTGCTACCACGCCCCAGTATAACTATTCTCAGCAACTCACATATCATATATGCAACAGACACAAGGGATGGTTACGATTAAAAGTGATCAACGCAGTTAACTAACCTTTCACCGATGATACATCAAATCTGTAGAGGATTGGTGAAGGATGGTGGATGCCTGCCTTGGATTTTCTTTTCATGGAGTCTGTTGCTTTTGATCTTTGTGGAGGATTGATATCACAGAATGATCTGACAACAACAATAGTCAAAGTTCAATTGGCAATCTTAACCATCTACGTCAATACACTGCAGCTGCTGGCAGCAGAGTATGAAATTGTGCCATCATGCTGTATACAGGTTGGGTATAGGAAGGCCCGTATAAACTCTTGAAGCAAAATGTTAACAAAGTAGACCTATATAGCAATGCTGTGATGTGTGCTAGAAAATAACCATTTGACTTCCGGGAACAATGACATAGTATCTAGTTTCATATTGAATGTTGAAATAATGTACATGCCTTTCGATGCTGATCATACATACCACCGACTTATTACCAGTGTGTATTCTTGTACAATAGGTTTTCTTGCATATCTACTATTGTTGTTTGTATGTTGTTTGAATGCGCACTTGTTATAGCACCCTTACAAGCTCTATACTCAGAGGCGCTCCCGACTACAGAGCGGACACTGCATCAGATTTTCACGCCAAAGCGCTGAGCAATTGCGAGTGAAGAACTTGCCCAAGGTCCCTACGCGGTGACTTGAGGTGGATTCAAACCTGCAACCCTTTGGCTGCAAGGCGACGAGAATACCCACTACACCACTACGCCCCACATTCTTGCACACATAATTTAAAAAACACTAAAATCTTATATTTGTTTATGCAATAAGTACACGCTTTGTGGAATGGACAGTTTGCCATGTTAAAATTGCATCATTTCATTCATTCATTCATTCAAGAATTTTTATAGCGCTTCTTCTGGGCGACTACTCAGAAGCGCTCCCGACTCTAGCACGGCAAAAAAGACAGTTTTGAGTTTAGTAAAAAATGTTCCAGTAATAACCCCAGCAAGTAGACGTAGTTCCTGTGGAAGCCCATTCCACACAACTGGGCCGATCACAGAAAAGGCTCTATGCTGCATCGTTGCAGTTCGTGCAAAAGGGACCAATAGCAATCCCTTCTGTGCAGAACGGAGGGGGCGGTGGTCTAGGATACTAGTGGAGCAACAAAGCTCTTGCAAGTACTGTGGGGCGATTCCAAGCTGGCATTGCCTAACTAGGGCAGCGATCTTAAATTCAATGCGCTGCCGAGTAGGAAGCCAGTGTAATGTCTCCAGCATATAGCTGGACACAAGATCAAATTTAGGCATATGTCCAATTAAACGTGCTGCAGAGCGTAAGACTCTGTTAAAGCAAATTAATCGATATGGCGCTAGAGCGGCTAGACGATAGGCAATGCTTGTACATCATCAGCATAAAGCTGACCCAAAACTGCATGTGTTGCAAGAAGAGATGCAAGATCAGAAGTATGAATTATGTACAAAATTGGACCAAGGACAGATCCCTGCGGCAGGCCATGTTGGGCAGGGACCCATGCGGACCTGGTAGAACCATGGACCACACAGAGAGAGCGGTCATATAGAAAAGAGGTTATCCATTCAAGAAAGTTACCAGTCAGACCAAACGAAACTTTCAATCGTTCTAATAAAATCTCAAATTTTCGAGGCGCATTCATAGATTTAAACCTACATAAACCATCCTGTTCATAAATAAATGCTTAATCCATTGCTGTATTACCCGATTAGCTGTCTCAAACGAAAACCAAAATCCAGGGTTGGTGGTAGAAACCTCCTTGGTAGTCCATGTCACAAAAAAGCTTGGTAGCATGAGGGTCAATAAAAACATGGAACTTCAATCTTCACATTTCCTATAATTATCTATATAAATAAAGAGAAGATTCTGTCTGTCTGTCTGTCTGTCTGTTTAACCGGAATGCATTTCCACAGTTTTTTACCTTTTCACTCCAAACCTTCACTACTGTGTCCGTCTTGGCA
Organism: Lumbricus terrestris; assembly: GCA_949752735.1. NCBI lineage: Eukaryota > Metazoa > Annelida > Clitellata > Crassiclitellata > Lumbricidae > Lumbricus > Lumbricus terrestris. The sequence continues at coordinate 50,429,567 of OX457040.1, read as the reverse complement.
TCGGACGCGTAACAGAGGGGTTCGCGAATCTCTGCGACCATTGGGGCCAGAGTGGGGGCCAAAAAAACCTCATTTTCCCTGTTGGACTCTGCCCTTTCAAACTTATAACAGCACTTTTCTTTTGGGCCTCATACGCAATACGTATAAAAGCAGCCGTTAGACAGCGTTTAGAGAACAGCGCTTTTGCAAGTTTCACGGGTCGGGTACCGGTGGAGGTCGGTGGTGTTGGGGGGTGGGGGTGGAAGTGGAGGGTGGAGTTGGGTGAATGGGTGGGTGGAGGGACGAAGGGAGTGGGGGTGGGGTGGAGGGCCAGGGTGGAGGGTCGGGTTTTTTGGAGGGAATTATTTTCCCCAAAACTAAAATTTCACGGGTGGCGTACCAGTGGAAATCGGAGTTAGTGGTCGCGTGTTGTGGGGGGGAGAGGGTGGAAGGAAATTTTGGGAAAGGTGAAAGAGGGGTGGGGAGAAATTTTGGGGGTTAAATTTCCCCCCCCCAATTTTTTTCCGAAAACCTAATTTCACGGGTGGCGTACCGGTGGAAATCGGAGTTAATGTTCGCGTGTTGTGGGGATGGGGAGTGAAAGAGGGGTGGGGGAAAATTTTGTGGATAAATTTCCCCCCCCCCATAAAATTTACCGAAAACCAAAATTTCACGAGTGGCGTACCGGTCGAGATCAGAGTTAGTGATGGCGTGTTGTGGAGAGAGAGGGTAAAAGGGTAAGGGGAAAATTTGGGGGGGGAATTTCGCCTCCTAAATTTTTCGAAAACAAAAATTTCACGGGTGGCATATCGGCCTAAAACCGAATTTTACGGGTGGCGTACCGGTGGAAATCGGAGTTAGTAGTCGCGTGTTGTGGGCGGGGGGGTAAAAGATGGGTGGGGAAAATTTTGGGGGAAAATTTTTCCCCCATTTTTTTTTGAAAACCAAAATTTAACGGGTGGCGTACCGGTGGAAATTGGAGTTAGTGGTCGCGTGTTGTGGGAGGGGGTGAAAGAGGGGTGGGGAAAATTTGGGGGTAAAATTTGTCCCCAATTTTTTTTCCCGAAAACCAAAATTTCACGGGTGACATATCGGCCTAAAACCGAATTTCACGGGTGGCGTACCGGTGGAAATCGGAGTTAGTGGTCGCGTGTTGTGGGGGGGTGGGGGGGGGGTGGGGTAAAAGAGGGGTGGGGAAAAGTTTGGGGAAAATTTTTTCCTCAACAAATTTTTCGAAAACCAAAATTTAACGGGTGGCGTACCGGTGGAAATCGGAGTTACTATTCGCGTGTTGTGAGGGGGGTAATAGAGGGGTGGGGAAAATTTTTTGGCGAAAATTTTTTCCTCAACAAATTTTTTGAAAACCAAAATTTAACGGGTGGCGTACTGGTGGAAATCGGAGTTAGTATTCGCGTGTTGTGGGGGAGGGGGCGTAAAAGAGGGGTGGAAAAAAATTGGGGGGGAAATTTGTTCCTCAAATTTTTTTCTGAAAAACAAAATTTCACGGGTGGCGTACCGGTGAAAATTGGAGTTAGTGGTCGCGTGTTGTGGGCGGGAGTGAAAGAGGGGTGGGGGAAAATTTGGGGGGGAAATTTTTCCTCCCAAATTTTTTTAAAACCAAATTTCACGGGTGGCGTACAGGTGGAAATCGGAGTTAGTAATCGCGTGTTGTGGGGGGGGGGGGGTGAAAGAGGGGTGGGGAAAATTTGTGAGGAAAATTTGTGGGGGAAATTTCCCCCAACAAATTTTCCGAAAACCAAAATTTCACGGGTGGCATACCGGTGGAAATTGGAGTTAGTGGTCATCACGTGTTGTGGGGTGTAGGTCAAAGAGGTGCGGGGAATTTTGGGGGGAAATTTTCCCTCCCAAAATTTCCCGAAAACCAAAATTTCACGTGTGGCGTACTGGTGGCGGTCGGGGTTAGTGGTGGCGTGTTGTGGGGCGGGAATGGAGGAGAGGGAAATTTGGGGGGTCCCTCGAAAAACAAAATTTCTCAGGTGGTGTACCGGTGGAGGTCGGACTGTGGTGGGGTTTGGTGTGGTGGGGCTGTGGCCGGAAATGGGTCGAATCCTAAGTTTCCCGGGCAACGCCGGGTACCCCAGCTAGTAATATATAATTATAATAATACAACATAAATATGAGATAAGAAACAGGTAGCGCACCAAGTAGAGAGGATAGTAATAAAACCATGTAAGCTTCAAGAGCATATCAGCAATCAGCACACATGATCGCAGAACAGAAAATAATGCCACTAAACAATTACTAACGAAAGAAATTAACACGGTCCATACTCACTGGCTCTTCGAGTGAAGTTTTGAACACGTGCTTCATAGTGTGACAGACTCAGCATTCTGTCCATTCAGCTACTTTATGGACCTGTCATCAAGTAAGTACAACCTTTATAAAGCAATTACTAATCACACTTTTTTGTAGTCATCAAATAGACATGTGCAGTAAAAAATATAATTTCAATTAATATATATATATATAAATAAGAGGTCAATGCTTTTAACAGCAATTTCTTGTTAAGAATTATTCCATTGGAGGTATGAAATTGATATTTAAGATCGAAAATTAAAAGTGTAGTTTTATGCCAGAAACAACAATAATATTTAAGCTTATTTAATTAGGCTATTGAATATATTTAACATTTAGCATATTTAATTACGCAAATGCTTTTCATGATAACTGTCATAAATTCTACTTCTATTTGAGCAAGTGACATTTACATCAATCCAACTGCAAGCTTCACAATACTGCCTTCATTAATCCAACTTTTACTTGCACAGGACTTATTTTCATCACTCCAAATTCAATTTATGCAGAGATTCATATTCATTGTACAGTCAGATAAGAGAAATAATAACATAGATTTGTGCTAAAATACAGGATCGGTTCAATTCAATAATAAAATACACAAAAATGCAGGTTTACCAATAGTTGTGTACAGATTGCATGGGAGTAAAAGAGATTATATAAAGTGACATGAAAGTTGACTTAGAAATCATTTATTGATTTATTAATCGACAATCAAGTTTTGCTGCCTCTGTAGACACACAAAATCTTATAAATACTAGCGAAAAATGGCAAAAATTCATCAAATAATAGTAAAAATGAATCTATTTCCGATAAGCAGACAATTTTGAAAAGTTGGTTGCAGGACGCTGGCAGCAAACATATATCTTGACTTGTGAATGGCTGAAAGGTCTGTGCGCTTTGGAAATATGTCACTAGGACTCGACAAGCGGTCCTGGCAGGCGGAACAGATTTCTGCTCCATCTGCATCTCATATCAAACCAGCTGCAACGAATACCCTGAGCTACGCTGAGAAATAATCAAATTTTAACTTCACCTGGGCTATTCTTCAGCATAATCAACATTCCGCAATTCCATCGATGCACAGGAAAATTTCAACACCAGTCATCCCATAAAATCCTGAGTTAAAACACAATTCAAAACTGAGTATATCATTTAAATTATTTTAATTATAGTATTTACACAACTGAGTATATCATCAAAATTATTTTAATTATAGTATCTACACAAAGATAGATATATTCATAGATCTGGTATCACTATAACTCAGTTAGTTCAGTAATGGAGTCACACCCACCTAAGCTAAGTTTGTGTCTAAATAATTCGAGTCCGAGTGTAAAAGAGCTCCAGTCCGATTAACTAAAGATTTTTTAAAGGTGTTATGATGGACTCGGACTGGAGTCCAAGTCCGAGAATTAAAAAATTCAAAATACACAGAAACATCAAGTCCAATGCACACTAGTGTGGCCCAAACTTACAAGGGAAAAATATTATTTTCAAAATATGCTGCTCCACATTGCTGCCCTTGTTCCACTTGACTAGAAGACTCTGAGTTGAAAAAATTGAAGAGATCTGAGCATGTTTAGAGGTACCAATTTTCAAGAGCTTTTATATAGGACACATGCACGTAAAATGTGCATCGGAAATTTTAACGGCAAGGCTACATTATGAATCGACAGCAGTATTCATGTACTTCAAGTTACCATCTTTCTAAATCATAATCAAGATATCTGCTGTATTTAAATAAATAAAGAATTATAAGATAATACACAAATAGAGGCTTGTTCCAAGTTCTTTGTGTTAGAAAACGTTTGGAGAATTGGAGGTAATTTCAAAAATATTTGCCTGCCAACTTATAAACTAAAGTTTTTCACTTGAAATTTGTTTCACACACAATTGGATTGATCACTTATAGTTGCTCTTTATGCTAAGTTAGATAATTCAAGTTTTTTTACAGTAATTTGTTAAGCACTTCTTGAAAATGATATAAGATTAATATTGGTCTTTTGACTTTCTGTAATAATGGTTCATATTATAGGCTATAACAAAAACCGCAGCTATCATGGCATCCTCCAGATACTCCCAACAGTTGGCTCTCAGGGATGCCTGTCAAGAACCTTCTTGGGTCTAGACCAAGGCCGTAGCTAGGGTGGGGGGGTGTTTTGGGTGCTTGAATACTCCCCGAAATGGAAAAGTAAAAAATAATAGAATGCATTTACTGTAGCACATGATGTAAAAATCTTGAAATAAAACCATGAAAACACACCCCGAAAAGAAAAATGTGAAAAAATAGAATGATTTGGTGACATTTTTCTGAAGATTTCGGTCGGATGACAAAATAATCAGTGTTTTTGAACGGGAACCTGAAGAAACACCCCCGAAATAAAATCCTGGCTACGGCCTTGGTCTAGACAGTCACAAATTTCCATCCCCTCCCCATAAATTTGACAAGTCTTGTTGACACAGCTATATAAACCTATTATATAATTATGTTCATATGTAACATTTCCTGATAGCTGAGCATCGATGCACTAAAAAAAGTCATCATCTTTAAAAGTATGGAATTTATAATTTTCGGGGGAAATGTTTACCAAACAAAAAAGGTCATCACATATTAAAGTATGGCATTTACAGCGTTGGTCGGAAATTTCTACCGGAAAGATAAAAAAGTTCCTCAGGAAACTAGATTAAGTAAGCACTGCATGGTAATAATTAGCCTACCATCTGACTGAAACCAGGTTTAATTCGATTTTTTACAAATGTTACTGTCATACACAATTTTAAAGGAGTCAAGTCTCTGTTTTAAAATGACAAACTTTATTGCACTATCATTTTCCTGTCTATAAGTTGAGTCAAAACATGATTCAGCTGTTCAAATTTAGATTCTGTGAAAAATACATTCAAAGATTGCATGATATTTGGAATGCAAAATTCCTTAGTACCCATTCTGTTCAGAATAAATGAGTAAAATTTGTAAAAGATAAACAGGCTGCATAATAAATAAGATGGAAGTCCAGTTTGTTTAAGTCATACCTTGTTACTATGCTTACCTGATGCTAAGTTTGGCTATTGATGGCGGGAAAATGGCAAATTTTAGGAAAGTCGTTGAATTATTAATACAACAGCCACTAAGTAATTATCAAAATATTGTTGAAAATAAAATAGCTTACAAATTATTATAAAAATGTCATTAATAACAATAATTATTTATAATTTCATCAAAAACTAACTATAGAAAAAATTGAATTTTATCACATGTTGGCGAAATCTAGAAAGCATAGGCCTAGTTAGGGGCTATCATGAAATGCCTTGATGGGAAATCCTTCAGCCATGCATCACAATATAATTGAGGTGCTTATAACAAGGAAATCCCTTTTTAGATGTTTAACTTTCTTACTACTCAGAGTCAAGAAATATCCAAAGCCTGCCTATCAAGCTTAAATCTGAAATTTGAATATGATTAGGAAATCTTCAATTTTTCATGTTATATTTCATATTTCAATTTTGTAAGACTGTCATTGATTCTACATTAGCTTAATAGCTTTAATAGACTGATTTAAAAGACACATTTTTTACAAAAATGTCTGTTTGAAGTTGATAATTGCACGCCTTCTTGAAGTACGGTCGAAAAGCTTTTTTTTAAATTTTCGATGCTTATTTAAAATCTTTCAAAACATTGGTACCAGGAAACATTGTTCAATTGTGTTCAAACTTGGCAAATAAATCACTAATAGCATATGGAACAAGAGCAACCTTGTGGAGAATTGAATTTCCAAATTTTATATTTGTGGGCCACCCTAATGCACACTATGCCTTGACAAGGCCATAATGCTTTTGAGGGGCCAAGTAAGTACCGGATTATCGGAAGCAGCAAGAGGGCCAAATTATGTGGGCCTAAACAAGGGGAAGGTAAATTTCACACAGTGCTCAGTATGTGTCACATCGTTTGTGTTTCTTATAAGTTTAATTTTTCTTATGTATTGTATTGTGTTTAAACATTTATAAAGCGCTTCAAATATGGTGAACTGTTCAGAGGCACTCTCAGTGTGCAAGGTCCACGAGAAAAAGCAGGTTTTGAGAAGAGGTAAGGCAGAAGAGAAACTGCCACACAGAAGTGTAGAGACAACGGAAGTTGAAAGAGCATTCCAAAGAGAAGGACCAAATGAGGTAAATGATTTAGATTGAGCTAGAGCAGTTCTAAAGCGAGGAGCCAGGAGGTCAGGTCTGCTGGATGAACAAAGTCAACGGTGGGAGGAAGCTAAGTGAGGACGAAGTATAGCGTTAGCCGGATACTTTTGCGCAAGACCCCACTGAGCCTTTAGGACCAGAGCGAGGATCTTAAATTGTGTGCGAAGACGGAGAGGAAGTCAATAGAGCTGCAACAGTACTTGGGAAGACAGGCAATCAGTCTAGCAGCTGCGTTGAGCACCGACTGATTCGATGATAGACGAACTTTAGGAAGGCCAATGAGGAGAGCACTGCAGTAGTCAATTCGAGAACATTATAAAAGTATGAATTAAGGTAATGAAGATGGAGGACAGGCAGAGCAAAGAATGACCCTGACATGGGTTAAATGAAAATATGACGAGCACATCAGATTTGAAATATGCTCAGTAAAGGTGAGCTATCAAGTACAATATCTGGATCCCACGCACTTTAAGAGAAGGAAAACAGTGAAGATTTTCAGAGAGCAGAATTAGATCAAGCTTCTGGAGCTGCTGGGGAGTACCTAACCTGTTAACTTCAGTCCTCGAAGTATTAAGCGAAAGGTGATTAGAAGACATTCAGGAGTGGAGATGATTAGTAGGTGATTCAATAAACCCAACTACAAGCAACTAGGAATATGGGGGGAGGGCCATGGAAATATGCCTGCAGACAAAAGTGGACATCATCAGCAAAGAGATGGCCAGCAGCTCTATAGATTGTGAAAAGAGAAGATATGTCCACCATGTAAAGAAGAAATAGGATAGGCCCAAGAACTAAACTTTGAGGAACACCAGGTTTGTTCGAGAATCACTAGATATAATTAATCATTTGGGTTCTTTTAGAAAGGTACGACCGGAACCAACATAGGTGGGACTTATTTTAACACAATAGAAGATCTCGAGACGCTTGAGAAGAATATAATGATCAACCACATCAAAGGCTGAAGAGACATCATAGAGGGCCAATACAGCCCAGACCTTTCAACAGCAGAATAGATTTCAGATGGTAGAGAAAGGAGGACAGTCTCAGTGGAATGATGGGCTAAAAAACAGACTCATTTGCAGGAAAGAGACCAGATTCCTCAAGGTAAGATAGAAACAGCAGAAAGCAGAGGTTTTAGACAGGCCAATAATTTTGGCAGGAAAAAAGCCATGTTCAAGGTTGATGTCAAGGTTAAGTTTTTGAGGGAAGGAAAAACAAATGTTTCTGTGAGAGAGGGATGCAAAATTCAGAGATGGACTTATTAAACAGACAAAGCAAAAGGGCTAAAGTCATCCAAAATGTAATTAATAACAAATGGGGTAGTGGATCAAGTTCATATGAGTTTACGCTAGACATTGCAAAACAAGCCAAAGATCCAAGTCAGTGACAGGTACAAAATCATCGAAGACAGTCGAAGTCGAGGTAAACGTTGGAGGTGCGCCACCAGTTGAAGCACGAAGGCAGTCAATCTTTATTGCCAGTACCTCTGGAAGTTCACTTGCAGTGAATGCAGGTGATTCAGTGGAACGAAATGTCCTGCCAACAAGCTTCGGAGATCAACGGCCTCATATGTCTGGGATTCTTGTGGTTGCGCGACACAAGCTATACACCTAGGAAATAAGAAAATCTTAAACTGTATTCATCATGAGTGGAAGTGAGACAAATGCGGATCTAAAAACTGGAAAGCCATGTTCTTACCATATGCGTCACACCCCTCGTAAGCTGCATATAAACTCCTCACTGTCCCTTGTAGGCCTATACAGTTTGGGCTATCAAACTGTAGCCCTTACTTTTTTTGCCGATATTTTGTCCAGAAGTAAGAATTTTTAAATGAAAGTTTACAGGCTTAAAGACAATTCATATTTACACATGATGGCCAGATTTCATCAAAATATTTCAAAAGAACAAAAGTTATATCACTTCTAGTTAGAACACCCACTGGTTTCTGACAAAATTTTCAAAAACGTAATGCATCAAAAAGTAGCAAAAAACGATTTCATAAAGACATCTTGCAAATAACTGTTTTCAAATGCACTTGAGTGTTTCACAACTTGTGTTCAGTTTGTCCACCACCAATGTACAAACTTGTAATGGGTCTCTTTGCAAAGTCCTCTATGGCCTTGTTGAAGTGTTACAAAAGTAAATATTCCCATATCAACTCATCAATTCTCTTACCGCTCTTGGTTTTAGTTGTAGATTGTGGCATTTCTCTAGAATAGCAGTCCGCAATTGATCATCAATCCATCGAGATCAAATCCAGAGATTTGGGGCTATAATAACACCAGAACAATTGACATTGAGCCCATCTGCTCTCATCGATGGCAAATATCTTAACTCTCAGCTTAACTCTTAATTACTGTTTATAAGAGTAACCACTGCATGTAGCTTTATATCTCCGAGACCTTGCTTATGAAGTGTCTGAATATACATTTTGTCCGTCATTGACACCTTGGCCATTTTCAATTTTTTAAGATATTCGAATTTCCTTCCTTTAGAAGCAATATTATTAATCTAACAGATTCCTTATTTACTAACTGGATTGTCATCTTGCTAAGTGGCATCACAGTGACGTGCAGCTACGTTGGCACCCTGTTTCTGCTTTAAATAATAATAATGTCTCTTCTTCTTATTTAAGTTCTCTGCCCCTCGGCAGGTTCCAACTTCAAATGAAGCCAATAATGTTTATCATCTGATAATATTAAGGGTATTTGATATCAATTATTTGGAATGAAACTTAAGAAAATTAGTTATTTGCTAATTTTTTGTTGCCTCACGTTTTTGAATCGTCAAAAAAGTGGGTGGCCTCACTAAAAGTGATTTAACTTTTGTTCCGTTTGAATTGTTTCTATGAAATCTGGATTTTATGTGTAAATATGATGTTTAAAATCCTGTAAAGTTTCATTCCGAAATTCCTACTTCTGGCCAAGATATTGGCAAATACCTTAGGAGCATACTTTTTTATGGCCAACCCTGTTTATATACTGCAACATATTCATAAGTCGACAACCTCTGCTAATGTTGACCCGATCAGCTGAGGTCAATTTTTTCAAGAGCTGCGGCTTGAGCGCCTCAGTTAATCCCGTAAACAATAAAATAAAATGAGAATGTATGTTCAAAGTCAGTGTATTATTTTTCCAAACAGGCTTTCCCTACCGAATGTAACCTGCAGTAGCCAAATATCGATATCAAACTAACCTGACTTACTAAACACACGTGTCGATATCAATCCTGTATGAAACCTGCAGTAGCAAAATATCAATTGACATCAAACGAACTTGTCTTACATTAACACACCCGTTGGAATCCATACTGAATGCATAGTAGCCTAATATCAATATCAAATGAACTTGACTTACATTACACGTTTACCCATCGGAATCCATACCGAATGTAACCTGCAGTAGCAAAATATCAATATCAAACATACCGAATGTAACATGCAGTAACAAAATATCAATATCAAACGAACTTGACCTACATTCACACACTTGCTCGTCGGAATTCATACCACATGAAATGTGCGGTAGCCGAATATCAATATCAAACGAACTTGTTGGGGCGTGGTGGTATTGGCATTTGCGCAATACTTACAAACTTATAAATTAAAAATCGCAAGAAATACAACCAACATTCTTACATGACTGGGAAAGGCACAAGAAACTGATTACATGAGAACAATATCAGTCCTCTGGTTCATTTCCTGGCCTGTATATGACAGTCCAAACGTTGTGGATCATAGAAAAATTTCATGTCCGAATAAATGTAAATTGGCAGTTGTGCAATATTTACAAACTCATAAACTAAAAATCACTAGGAATACAACCAACATTCTTAAATACATGAAAAGAGCACAAGAAAGTGATTATATGACAACAATATCAGTCCTCTGGTTCATTTCCTGGTCTAGATATGACAGTCCAAACATTGTAGATCATGCCATTTGCTCGCGACACAGTAATATTTGTCGACTTCAAAAAATAATTTTCCAGAAACCGAGCTGCACACACCCTCCTGAATTTTGCACCAATGAAGGATCTGCACGTCCACAATATCTGTGCAAATTTTCATCAATTTCAAAAGATAAACATTGTCACTTTTTTGATGAGCTTTGGACTCCATTTTCACGATCATGATAAGGAAAACGTCGGTGGAAAACACACTAATAATTCAACTAATCAGGTACTGACTATATGTCTGATTAGCACCAATGCGCCTCAATATGAAACCAGTACAAGTATTATTATATCTCATTCCTGCCTGCGGACATGATGTCCAAAACTTCAGCGAGAATTGGCGTCTGTGCTATATTTACTAATTTTTATATTAAAAACAAAAAACAACTATATTTAGGTTCTTGCATATTTGGAAAGAGCACAAAAAACTGATTGCACAAAACCTATTTCAGCCCTCTAGCTCGTTTCTTGGCCGAGGTATAACAGTCCAAACTTGGTGAATCATGCCGTTTTCTTGCGGTACGTTTTTTGATCATTAATATCTGAGTCAAAATTTGAGATATTCTGCTCAGATTTTCACTGTTATTCATTATATTGCATGTAGTAATGTGAAAAAAATTCAGAAAAATCCAAATGGGTGTGGTGGCAAATTGTCATTTTACTGGTTGAGTTGACATGGAATGACCCAGTAGCCTAATATCAATATGAAACGAACTACACGCCCATAACTTGCATACCTGTGGGACGGTCGGAGTAGGCATACTTCCGTGTGATCCAGCATTTATGCAGGCGTTCGATCATTTTCATCCGAATTGTTAATCTACCATAAACCCTTTTCAAATCGCTTTCGAATCGATTAAAATAAGTCGTCCGTTTTAACTGTAAATTGAAATGTTTACGCCTTGAATTTACACCGCCCGGCGCCCGCCGACAATATTTGATTTTTTCATTCCAACCTGTGATTGGATGCGGCGAGTCACGTGCGTCTCATCTTGGCTCAGCGCACCACTATGAAGCACGATGCCTGGCTGGCTGCAGGCTGTGACTAGGAAGAGAGGCTGGAGCTGGTCTGCAGTACGGAAGCTCATAGGGGACATGCAAGTTTTATTTATCTAGTGCGCACCAGATAGTTTCTAATGTGCACTAGATAATATCTTGTGCGATCTGGATAGTTTATTATTATTATTTATTATTATTTCTCTTGGTCGCACTAGATAAGTATCTAGTGCGCACTAGATAATAACTTGTGCGCCCTAGATAAAGAAAAATATTGCACTTCCTTATGGGCTTCCGTACTGCAGGCTCACGGAAACAAAATTTAAATCATATAAGTAATTTGGTAAGTAAGTAGCCTTTATTTTCATCTGACCAGTTCATAGGCTATACACTACATAGTAATAAAAGCATTACATATAATTATGTTAAAATAAGTTACATCAGGAGCAGATCTAATATAAATTAAGAAAACGTGGAGTAAATAACAATAGAGAATAAAGGGAGGCCTGTCTTATCTAAACCTGATGCTAGGCCCATTGCAGACTGATAAAGAATAGCGTGGCACCTAGCCTATAACTAATAGGCTATTAGTTAAAACGATAGTAATTAATTCGCGTGGACGACAAAAGGAGAGCGAAGCAAATGATGAACTGGGACGCAGTCAAGAAAGAACTGGCCAGAGACAGTCAAGGACGATCAAAGACGTTTGTAGCTGACATGGGATGAAGCGGAGAGACTGGCAATGGATAGAGAGGAGTGGATGAGATGCGTCGCCCGAGTGCAGATCTGCACAGGAAGGACTTAAGATCTAAAGTCTAATTAATTCGCTATATACGATAATACGACAGTATTATGAACGAAGACTTTCGATAATAATAAGCGCCTTTGATAGCCTACACTTTTAAAAGCCACGTCCTGGAGAATTATAATATCTCCGTATCTCCGGTCGGTTGGTCGATCGATCGATTGATTGCTTGGTTGGTTTATTGGCTGGTTGATTGGCTGATTGATTGGTTGGTCTATTGATTGGTTGGTTGTTATTTCGTTGATTGGTTGGTCTATTGATTGGTTGGTTGTTATTTCGTTGGTTGATTTGTTGATTGATTGATTGACTGATTAATTGCTTTATTTGTTGGTTGGTTGATTGATTGTTTGGGTTTGTTGGTTGGTTGATTGATTGCCGGGTGTGTTGGTTGGCTGGACGGGACAGTTGGTTGACTGATCGATTGACTGTTTGGCTAGTTGGTCATTTGGTTGGTTGATTGATCGATTGATTGTTTGTTGTGTTGGTTGATTGATTGTTAGGTTGGTTGGTTGGTCGGTTAGTTGACTGATTGATTGATCGATTGTTGTTTGATCTGTTGGTTATTTGGTTGGTTGATTGATTGATTGATCGATTGATTGTTTGTTGTGTTGGTTGATTGATTGTTAGGTTGGTTGGTTGGTCGGTTAGTTGACTGAATGATTGATCGATTGTTGTTTGATCTGTTGGTTATTTGGTTGGTTGATTGATTGATCGATTGTTGTTTGATCTGTTGGTTATTTGGTTGGTTGATTGATCGATTGATCGATTGTTGTTTGATCTGTTGGTTATTTGGTTGGTTGATTGATTGATTGATCGATTGTTGTTTGATCTGTTGGTTATTTGGTTGGTTGATTGATCGATTGATCGATTGTTGTTTGATCTGTTGGTTATTTGGTTGGTTGATTGATTGATTGATCGATTGTTGTTTGATCTGTTGGTTGGTTAACTGATTTAATTGATTGATTGATTGATTGATTGATTGATTGATTGATAAATGGATGGATAAATGGATGGATGGAAGAAAAATGGACGGACGGACGGATGGCTGCATAGATGGTTGAAGGATTTAGAGGCTGACGAATTTATGGGCAGGAATACACATTCAGGCACGCATACATGTATGCATGCATACATGTACACACACGCACATGCTAAATTGCTAATATAGCCCTACACACCAGTGGCGTAGCCAGGAATTTTTCATGGGGGGGTTTTATGGCCGGAAACCCTGTTTTTTGCTATTTTTCTTACTTAAATGAAAAAATAACCTTTAAAAATATTTTTTCCGGAGCCAATGGGGGGGGGTTTAACCCCCGAAACCACCCTTGCCTACGCCACTGCTACACACTAACTAATGCCTAATTGCCCTAATAGCTGTGTATCATAGTGGGGTTCAGATAACGGTGATCTTTGACCGGTGCTCTATATGGCCCAAGCCCACCGGGCCACCGTAGAGCTGCTTCGGTGGGAGACGGAGAAGGATGACTGTACAATACATAGCCTGCAGAGTGCAGACCCAGTGCAGAGACATAACTGGTGATCTGTCCGAAAGACAATGAGAGCTGCAGACTGCAGCATAAACCACGAGGCTTCGCGCGGGAATTTAATAACCAGACCCTATAGCGTGAAAACGTTGTTAAAGAAATGTTCCGTTTGAATGTTTGAATGCTTGACTGCCTGTCTTCCTTTGTGTCAGTCTGTCTGCTTGTCTGTCTGTCTGGTTGCATGCGTGTCTTCCTGTCTTCATTCCTATCCGTGTGTTTGTATGTCTGTCTGTTTGCATGCATGCGTGTCTGCCTGTCTTACTTCTTATCCACCTGTTTGTCTGCTTGCCTATCTATTATCCTCCGTGTCTGCCTGTTGCCTGTCTCTCTGTCTGTCTGCTTGTCTGTCTGCCCCGTTCGCGTGCGTGTCTGCCTGTCTTCCTTCACGCCCGTCTGTTTGTCTGTCTGATTGTCAGTCTGTTTGCATGCGTGTCTGCCTCAGGCCCGGATTAAGCCCTCGGGGGGCCCGCCGCCATATTCTCCGGGGGGCCCTTAATCCACCTTCACCTTCCGTCACCATGTTCCTCCCACATGTTAATGCATGCCTATTATTGGCCATATATATTATATATCTTCATAAAAACAAAAGTAATTTTTCAGCTACACCATTAGGCACATAGACAATAAAATCGTCGATGCAGTAGATTTTGCTCAGTCTAGCGGTTTAAATCCTATGAAACACCGATCGAGTAGTCTAAGCTTATGGGTTCACATTTTTCTACTCTTTGCAGTGTGCAATCTGGTCAAGAATGTCATTGAAAGATTTAAGGGTTTGATTGTCATTATTCTCCGCAGAGTGTTCTTCAACAATGCAATTTTTGATGAAGGATCTAAGATCTTTCACCATTGCAGTTGGATACATACAATCAGGCACATACATTCATTCATTCTTTCGGACATTTATATAGCGCTTCTTCAAGAAAAACTACTCAGAGGCGCTCCCGACTCCAGAGCGCCCAAAAAGAATAGTTTTAAGTTTAGTATATAAGGAAGGATCCTGGTAGAGTCCCAGGGTGTAGGCGTACATGTAGCTCAAAAGGAAGGCCATTCCAGACCACTGGTCCAACCTCAGAAAAGGCTCGATTCTTCATGGTAGTCGTCCGAGCAAAAGGAACTAAGAGGACTCCCTTAACATGCTATACATACATGTATTTATAGCATATATACGGACTACGGAGAGCAATGAACATTGGGAAATGTAGATTGAAGAGCTTCACAGTGCTGTACCATGGCGAGAGAAGATGGCGATTTAGTCTACAGTCTCGGCACTTTGCAAATAGTGGCGGCGCTATAGGTCTATCATAGGTCACGACTTGACCTGCCTATTTTACTCTTGACCTGCCTTATGACCTGCCAAAAATTCTTTGTAATTTTGATACCTTCTGTATATATATCCTACATTTAATTTCTTCGACCTGACGAATATAATGACCTTATAATAGTGAGACCTGCACCAAGAAATTGTAGCCTATAGCTGGCTTCAGTGGTTTGCACAACATAACGAACTGAACCACAGGGCTTTTTAACGTGCAGTTGTACACAAAATGTGCAGTTCTAAATGGATTTGTGCAGTTGTAGAAGCACTACTATGTGGTTAAAACCAGTAAAAAAGTACACTTTCATCCGATTGGGAGTCATTTACAATGGAGGATCGGACAGGAAAGAGGGGGTTGTGCAGTTCTAGAAATTCCTTAAAAACAGCCCTGCTGAACCATCCATTTCATCAGGGAATAAACGCCGCTGTTTCTAAACCACCAAAATAAATTATTACGTCTTTTCCAATGCGAGTAACAATTCTCTAATCATGTCAGCATCCAGCACATCGAAGACCGTTAAAACTCTGAGTAGCCTACATTCTGAACTTTTTTGCATAGGCCTACAGCATCCTATCTCTTAATGAAAGCACTAACCAATTGACGGTTGCCAAAAGGTTTCAGCGTGAAATTTGTCCCTCCCTTCAAATGAAGCTTCATGCAGTTTCATTCCCCTCATAAATACTTTCTTGTTCTATTTAAAAGTATGAATTATCCGATTACCCACAAAGTCATGATTAGGCCTATAGCTGGCATAGATATAGGGCCACTGCATGGTTGCCTTCATAAAAACCAATCAGCATTCAGCAATTTACGTAAATTAACACACTAGTTGTCCATGGAGTGAAATCGAATGAATGGGAATATGGAGATCAAAATTTTTTGTTGGTCATGGACGGGGGGCCCCCTGATGACGGGGGGCCCGCCGCCATGGCAGACATGGCATACTGGTTAATCCGGCCCTGGTCTGCCTGTCTTCCTTTCTGTCTATCTGTGTGTCTGCCTGTCTTCCCGTATGTCTGTTTGCATGCGTGTCTGCCTGTCTTCCTTTCTGTCCATCTGTGTGTCTGACTGTCTTCCCGTATGTCTGTTTGCATGCGTGTCTGCCTGTCTTCCTTTCTGTCCATCTGTGTGTCTGACTGTCTGCTTGCCTGTCTGTTTGCATGCTTGTCTGCCTGTCTTCCTTTCTGTCCATCTGTGTGTCTGACTGTCTGCTTGCCTGTCTGTTTGCATGCGTGTCTGCCTGTCTTCCTTTCTGTCTATCTGTGTGTCTGCCTGTCTTCCCGTATGTCTGTTTGCATGCGTGTCTGCCTGTCTTTCTTTCTGTCCATCTGTGTGTCTGACTGTCTGCTTGCCTGTCTGTTTGCATGCTTGTCTGCCTGTCTTCCTTTCTGTCCATCTGTGTGTCTGACTGTCTGCTTGCCTGTCTGTTTGCATGCTTGTCTGCCTGTCTTCCTTTCTGTCCATCTGTGTGTCTGACTGTCTGCTTGCCTGTCTGTTTGCATGCTTGTCTGCCTGTCTTCCTTTCTGTCCATCTGTGTGTCTGACTGTCTGCTTGCCTGTCTGTTTGCATGCTTGTCTGCCTGTCTTCCTTTCTGTCCATCTGTGTGTCTGACTGTCTGCTTGCCTGTCTGTTTGCATGCTTGTCTGCCTGTCTTCCTTTCTGTCCATCTGTGTGTCTGACTGTCTGCTTGCCTGTCTGTTTGCATGCTTGTCTGCCTGTCTTCCTTTCTGTCCATCTGTGTGTCTGACTGTCTGCTTGCCTGTCTGTTTGCTTGCTTGTCTGCCTGTCTTCCTTTCTGTCCATCTGTGTGTCTGACTGTCTGCTTGCCTGTCTGTTTGCATGCTTGTCTGTCTGTCTTCCTTTCTGTCCATCTGTGTGTCTGACTGTCTGCTTGCCTGTCTGTTTGCATGCTTGTCTGCCTGTCTTCCTTTCTGTCCATCTGTGTGTCTGACTGTCTGCTTGCCTGTCTGTTTGCATGCTTGTCTGCCTGTCTTCCCTTCTGTCCATCTGTGTGTCTGACTGTCTGCTTGCCTGTCTGTTTGCATGCTTGTCTGCCTGTCTTCCTTTCTGTCCATCTGCGTGTCTGAATGTCTGATTGCCTGACTGTTTGCGTGCTTGTCTGCCTGTCTTCCTTTCTGTCCATCTGTGTGTCTGACTGTCTGCTTGCCTGTCTGTTTGCATGCTTGTCTACCTGTCTTCCTTTCTGTCCATCTGTGTGTCTGACTGTCTGCTTGCCTGTCTGTTTGCATGCTTGTCTGCCTGTCTTCCTTTCTGTCCATCTGTGTGTCTGACTGTCTGCTTGCCTGTCTGTTTGCATGCTTGTCTACCTGTCTTCCTTTCTGTCCATCTGTGTGTCTGCCTGTCTGTTTGCATGCGTGTCTGCCTGTGTTCGTTTTCTCCGTCTGTTTGTCTTACTTCTGTCTGTCTTTCCGTTTGTTTGCCTGTCTGTCAGTCCAGATGTTTGACTTTCTGTGTGTCTGTCTCTGTTCGGTTAACTGCGACACTGTTATTATGGGTTTTCTGGGGTCGAGAAAGGTTAAGAGGCCGAGGAAATTCTGAGTATCTGGTGAGTCACGCTATAGGATTCTTTCACCCGCCCGATAGACGCTGGAGTTCCTCTTCACCCAAAACTGCACAATAATGTGTGAAACGTAGTTGATGAACCGGTCCTCGGTCTGTCTATGGCAGACATCCACAGAATAATGTGTTAATAAAGTTACATAATTACACAATTTCGACTAGCACAGTCACTGTGCAAGTCTAAATTCCACAAAAGTTACCAGCGTGTATGTACAATGAATGTATTGTTCACAATTAGTCTGCAGTATTTGTCTTTCGTTGCCTTTGCATTAGCATAACTTAATTGCTAGTACTGGGGTCGGGGAGGGAGCCAGCTGGCGGCAGCCGATCAAGAAGAGGCTCGTGGATCGATCTGAAAATCAATTATAAGAATCAATCCCTTCGACCTGCATAGCACTTGGGTGTGTATGTGTGCGTGTAATGTGTGTGTGTGTGTGTGTGTGTGTGTGTGTGTGTGTGTGTGTAGGTGTGTGCGCGCAATGAAAGGAAGACAGACAGAGAGAAAGTGTGGGAGAGGGACAAATACAACACATACAGAACAATTGAATTCCTAGCACACGGAGAATGACAGATAGGCAGACAACCAGGACAAACAACGGACAGACGTATAGGTTGGTGTAATCAGCCTATGTGTATATATATATATGTAATATATATATATATATATATATATATATATAGTTCCACTGCATGTGTTCAGCTGCACATATTTTAATGTACTTCGATTTTCTTTTATTTACAATTTACATTAATTTACTTTCATTTTAGATCTACATCGATTGCCTTCTTCTCAATAATCAAGTTTCTTCTATTTTTCTAGGCAAGTCGTCCGTCTGTAATAATTAATTATCGTATTCGATGCATCCTGGCCGTCAGCAGGGGTTATTTTAAGGAATTTTCTCAACTGCACATAATGAACGTTTTTTCAGACTGGACATAAGAAAGTCCTTGACCAGGGATTTGTCCCCTAAAGCTGAAGCAGCTTTTGGTGAGCGCTCGTTAATAAGCTGGTGCTTTGCGCTTGGCCTTCGACTGGAGCTTTAGATGTTTGAATATTAAGATTTTCCGACTTTATAAAAATTCATATTAAAGATCAAAATCAATTGCTATGACAATGTTTGACTCAAAGTTCATCATGGCAAAATCTCCAAATGAATTAACGAATGAAATCAGCTAGACGTTCTTAGACGTTTGGACTTTTCAATATCCTTAATCGACTAGAGATCCCTTATAGATCCCTTACAGATCCTCTGCTGTTGCTGTAATTGGAAATAGCTCAGAAAGATTGTTAAGTGTTATAAAGTTAAATGGTCCTATGTTCCTGGACACTTCCAAAGTTTCGCTAGTAGGCCTATGTAAGGGTACGTCTAAATGTTGCTTTTCTGCTCTGAAACCCTGGTCATTAAGATCAACATAATATTGTTTTGCTAAAGCTAAAGCTAGCAGACAAGATGAGATATTTCCCTAAGAAATAAAATCTTCGAGCTAATTTCAAATTTTGTATAAAATATAACCCACTAACTGCAAAATACGATGTAAGACCGATAAATATCATTAGCAAACCTCCCAAATGGTCATTATTGGTCGATGGGCCTATACTGACCCCACATCAACACGAAAATGCACTGTTTAGGCTAATAGCAGTTTTAACCAGTATCCTCGTCGCCGATCTACATGTAAATGACATTTTACCACTCCATAACTTGGCTTAGGGTACGACTGCTGGAAATTTTATATGCTACAAGCAAAGATATTAGATTTTTAGAGCTTTTAGTCGTAGACTATAAGGTATTTGCTCCAAGCTCTGGTGTCATTCATTCGTGAGAACCAGAATGTGTGTTAACATAGCCGCAGACTTGGTCCTGGGTTTGTGGAAACGAACGAGCGACCGAAGGACAATAATTTCCAATGCACGAGCGCCTAGCTGGGTAGGGGTTTTGTAAGGTGATGTAGCCTACTAATCCCATTATAAAATTTTGTTTAATTTCCACACTGCACTGGTGGTATGTCACTGGTATTCTAAGTTGTAAGTTAGCAAGGATGCTCATCATTTCAGTGCGGATAGTCATGGTTTAGGACTTTAATAAGCGTCCCGTCCCATTGTTTAAATATTTTTACAACATTTTAATGGCAACGTTTAGACTGTGATCTTAAAAAATTTGCTCACAAATTTCACGCCAAAAGGCATGGTTTGAGACTTCAATAAATGCCCCTCCCCATTGTTTACATTTCTGAATTTCCACACTGTAATTAATTGTCATCTGAACAAAATTGCTCTTTTTAAATGCTGACAGCTATGGTTTTTAGAGTTAAGAGAGTCTCCTCCTTATTGTTTAATTTTTTCATTTGCACGCTGTTAATCTGGCGTTTAAAGCTGTCATTTGAAACAATTAGGGCCTACTCCTAATTTTCTTTTCTCGTTCATTGTTTGAAATAGTCATTTGCCCACTGTTGTAATAGCATTTCAGGCTGTTACCTTGATAAATTCAATCATAATTTGGTACTCAGAGACGTGGTTTAAGACGTGAATAATTCCCCCTACCTGTATCTTAATTTTTTTAATTTACACAAAGGAATTGTGGCAGTTTAGGCTGTCATCTGTATCAAAATTGATAATTATGGACAAGCAGTGGAAATCTATAATAATGTAGAAATCTATAATAATGTTTGTGATAATATTTCTGAAATATTTGGGGGATATAAGATATAAGCATCTACGTCACCACCACAAGTTCCGGGTTCCGTTCCTAGATCCTATCCCATCTAAGTCTACACCCATGTGCGAGATGTTAGTTCAAATATCATAGCATACGTGTATCTGTCAGATTCTGAGGATGGTGATTTTTGGATGGGATCACATAAACACAAAAATGGCGCGTGTAATATGGGGACATAATTATGGAGAATTTGGAAGAAAATTTGAGTATGCATTGACCTACAATCATACATCATGTATGTATGTATTGGATAGCCTGTGTGACTGAAAGGCTAGCTCAGTCTGGATGTCTGCCTGATTAATTCTTTTCTTTTCATCGCCTGTCTCCAGTTAGATACTTGGGTTGTTATATTATAGTAGACTATTTTGCTTTATGCGTCTGAGTGGCTACGTTCCTTCCTGCTTCAGCTTGTCAGAGCAAGCGGCAAAAGTAGGAGAAAGTAGACTACGATGGCCAAGAAGTTGTTATTATGGTATGAATGATAACCCCGGCCGTTACAACTTTATCAGGATATCAACCTACAGCAGGCCTTGAATCTGCATCCGCCCATACAATTAGCCTACTGGAAATTCTTCTGTCTGCAGCCTATGTGTGATTTTTAGCAGAACATTGTCTTCGATTATATCACCCATTTTCCCCGCTCTTACTTCATGCACACGGGTGACCTTCGCCGTATCGGTCTAATGCTTCACTTGAAAACTGCATGTAATCACCATATCTATTAGGCTATAGTTCACGCCAAATTTCAGCAGACCTGCTCTTTTTCTGAACATAAAAATGATAAAATAATATCACCCAAATAAACCGCCTCAAAGATGTTCACTTTGGGTTGTTACTATCATGTTTGTGTCCAACTTTTTACCACTAACTTCTCGTCGGTTCACGTAACTAGGCAAAAAGTAACTGCACAAGATCTGATTTTCAACTGCACAAATCTCTTTCCCAACTACACACTTTGTGTCCAGCTGCACGTTAAAATAACCCCTGGCCGTCAGCACTACTGCCGCTGCAGATATAATAATATTCAAAAGCAGATAATTATATCCGCATCTTCATCTTGCAAATTTCGTTCTGCTGATCGTCTCGATCTTTTTGTTTCCATGACAACGGCTGCTCTTGCCTAACAATGGGCGTTTGCTGTGGCTGGTTCACCTCCATTTGAAATGACCTTGTACTCCCTCACTATATGGGCCAAACTAATGAATCATTTTTCCTTGTATCATTATCTCAGTCTTTAAGACCGTTTCTTTTCCTCCAGAGTTCGTGCTGACAGCACCTCTGAAAAGTTATTGTACGAGAGGAGCCATAATTATAAATCTATGGATACGATGGAAAGCGTCATTTAAATCATCATGTCTAATGTAAGCTTACCAGTGGATATCTATCTATAGGCCTATCTTAGAATCGTTCCCTCTTATTAGTTGACCTTTCCTCCGAGATTACGTCAGCGCATTTTAGATTACATACAATGCATAGCGCCGATACAACGCTGTAGCCTGCATGTATGCATAAAGAAGGTATAGGATACAAGATGTGTCAGAAAGTGCCAGATAAATATTCTATTTTACAAGTTGCCGTCGACGAAACCTTATACTATCTGAATTAGTTCAATGAATTGTATGTAAGTACATCTTAAGATAAGATTAACATGCCTGGCAGCAGAGTTCAATTTTTTAATGACTGCAGACTGCTCCAAAGAACGTTCCAAACGTTCGTTGGGGAAGCTCGAAACTAACAGATTCCCACTTTCTGTAGCGCACAGTGTTCGACAAACCTGACTGGCTCGCGGCAGAAACAGAGAGATCCTATAGTGTATATATAGTATATACGCTACTTTACTTTCCAGTGGTGAGGTTTGGAACTACTTGTACTTATTTGCTCAATATTGCATTCCATGACCGTCAGTAGTATACATTTTAACTGCAAAAAATTTGAGTCGATATACGGTAATTTAACTCTTCAAATGAAAAAATAACCAATTTATAGTGCAGTAAATAGCTCAATGAACTGATCTAACCTATTGTCTTCTATCAGGGTTTTTTTAACGTGCAGTTCTACACAAAATGTGCAGTTCTAAATGGATTTGTGCAGTTGTAGAAGCACTTCTGTACAGCTAGAACTAGCAAAAAAACAAGGTTTGTCCTCCGATTGGATATAATTTACCACGGAGGATTGGAAAGGAAAGAAGAGGTTGTGCAGTTCTAAAAATTCCTTAAAAACAGCCCTGTCTTCTATAGCACTGGTATAGTAATGCACATGGTGGTGGTGGTGGTGGTGCTGGCAGTGGTAATCTGGTAGTAATAATAATTTTAGTCTAAGCATGGCTCTACACAACACGCCACCTACATGTATAGTGTCGCCTAGGCCCTATGGACTCCGTCACAGTGCAAGGGTCAATGAGTGTGACTGATCTTAAATAGATATAGGGCCATTATATACGACTCACTTGCAGAGCACTTAAAGATTTAGGCCTGCTTCTTTAGCCATAATTATTATAGACCGAGGGTCCGCATTACAGGCCTACTTTGACTAGTCTGCAGTGTGCTATATGGACTCGTTTAATACATGCCCATCCCATCCTAAGAAGGTGTGTGGGTAGCATGGGAGTAGAGTGGCATTCGCGACTCTGGTTCGAATCCCAGACTTGTCATTTGGATTGCATTGGTGAACCTTGCGTCGGGAACAAAACCTTTGAGCCGATCATACTCGATATGGGTGTCTGCTTAAATATCAAACGCACCCACACACACACACATACACACACACACACACGCACGCACGCACACATACACACACACACACACACACACACAGGAAAGACAGAGATAAACTGTCCTGTTCCTGTTTAACCAATTAGCCGGTATAGATTACGGGTACCATAATATTATTTGACGTCTGTTAGGCCTGTGTGACTGATTTGTTAATGGCAAATGTTGGTCTATTTACTCTATTATAATAATGTGCCCGTTCCTTTTATCATGCTGTACAGAATATCATCTCTCTGTACCGTATGTGCATGTTTGAGTGTAAGTGTGCGTGCGCGTGTGTGGGTGCGCATGTGTGCGTAGATGTGTGTCAAGTCGTAAGTTTCAGTGGGCTTAAATGCGACCATTTGCTGTGATCGTCAGCTGAAGTTTTAAGCTGAAGACAGGCAATTGAAGTCACGACGACTCATGTATTGGGCTATAAAATAGTGAATTATAACTGTTGCAAGCCTCGCCCATTTATTGCTATGCAAGTACAGGATATAATCTACATGACACTATGTATATCTACAATATGATCTCGACATCTTGCAGATCTAAAAAGTATTCACGATTTTATAAATGCATGCATATTTTCATATATTATTAATCTATGTATGCAACGCATTAAGCACATTATTGCATGTACATGTAAATATAAATTGCATGTAATTGTATAAATGTACACACATGAGAAGTGGTGTGCTCAAAGCCATGGATAGTGCACGGGTCCCATATATTGCATTTGTATAATAATGGGCTTCTGTATAATACGTATGTAGAATCTTTTGTATCTGTCAGTCAAAGGCTTACTTAGTCTAAAGTTCCGGATCGCTGGGTGATAATACAGATGAAGGAATGTTGACGACCTGCTACACGATGAAAGGGCGACACAGTTTATATTATATATGCTTAGACGACACTCGAACATCATACAGTATTCATATAGGCCTACAGAAACAGCCTTGAATACACCACCGTCCATATACATATCATTGGCTACGTAAGTGGTCCCGCTGTATATATACATGATGTATATATGTAAATGATATGTGTGTATATTATAGCTATATATAATATGCTATTACTTCTTAGGTATACGTATTAAAAATATACGAATGCTGTGCAAATAATAATATGAGTAAGATACGCTGTGTATCGCCTCAGGTTCACTACGGCTTATATTATTAAGGGCCTGCGTTAGTCTGATTTCATTGGCCTAGTTGGGTATTTAATAGGACTATCCATAGGCCTATATACATATATATGACGGATTCTTAGCAGAGATCGGGAACTTATTGAGTGCGTCAATGATATTAAGGTCTAGTTCACTGCTATCTCTCATTTTGTTGGATCAAATACTTTGACCGCAGTGCCATAGCATACGTGGATTTACAAGAATCATATTTTGATCGGAATATTTCGTCTATAACCTATGCTACCTGTTTGAACAAGAGGAGCCGCCTTGCCTACAGGTAAGATAAACTGACGTTGTGTGTTAAATTATCGGAGTTATATAATTTATATTATTAAATGGAAATAGATTTTATTTGCAGCTCTAGAGTCTAGACGTCTTGATATCGTTTGACACATAAAATGCGTTTCTAAGTGTAGAGACTAATGTATGCGTGTGTGACCAGGTGGCACCACCATGCAGTGTCGTTCGAGTTGATCTCATCAACTTATACGGACCGCAAACCGAGCAGGGTGAATTAGAATCGAAGAGAAAATTAGGCTGCATAAAAAATCTTCGGCCTTGGAATTCCTTGACTGAGCTGACACGACAAAAGAGAGACGCAGAGACAGAGACAGAGACAGAGCCAGAAAGTGAGAGAGACAGCCAGTGAGAGGAGAGAGAAAATTACAGATAGACAGCGAGACAGCGAGCCAGAGAAATACAGAGAACGAGACAGAGAAAAACACAGACAGACAGACAGACAAACAGTCAGACAAGCAGACAGACAGACAGACAGAGCAGCTACTCTACCCCTCTGATTCTCTCGGACCGCCTTCTGATTGCTCTTTGGACAACCCCTCTGACTCGACGCAGCGCTTGTGAATAAGCTAGTGCCCTGCGCTTGTCTTTTGAGTTGCGCCTTTTACAAGAAGTTTGCTATTACGATCAGAGAAATTTTCCCAAAGTCACCGCTTGGCTTATAAGTAGGCTACATGTATAGTAAACTACATGCACATTTGTACTAAGCATATAAACTAGAGAATCGTGGTAGACCTGCATTTCACAAAGGTTCTGATTAGGACTATCGCGGAACGAACAAAATGCATTGGGAAAACGGATTGGCAAAAAACTCTTTGCTGCCGAACAAGTTCTTGACTAGAATCACTGGTTTAGTGGTTCATCAGGGCGTGCACGCATGGGTGGGACACATACTGTACGTAGGCTGTATACCTGGCCAACTTCTGAATACACGCGCATACCAAAGTGTGACTGTTAGTCAGTCAAGTTCAAAATGATGGCATCGTTTGCATGACACAATGTAAGTTTATATGTAATCGTAAGACATTGGACAAACCGATGTATAGACTACCGACCAGCATAAGATGTCATTAGACAAGGGTCACCGGCATCATATTATGTGTAACTATGTGTGAAAAAATGAACAGAACTAAACCCACATGTATACAGCCTCATAAGGTTGCAGGCAAATGTCTTGTGATATCGTTAAATCTCACGATGCCAATAAATTTCTAAATGGTTCATATGGATTTTGTTTTCTTCGACCTCAAAATACCAATATCAAAGCACAGCATGTGGGCCTACTTTCACTCAAAACTCTACCCACAGCAGAGCCTGGAGCAGATTTCGTTCGATCCCCCCTTCCCTCCTAAGGTGCGACCTCGTGCTAATATCGACGAAGTAATTGTAATCGTAAAATCCAATTTATGTAGCGCCCCACGAAACAGCATGCTCTTCAAGCGCTTACTGCAGCCCAAGAGCGCAGTCAGTATAGTCAGGGCCCGTTGTTTCTGCATGTCATGTTAATGTTAATGGTTTCATTCGTGCGAGCAAACTACAAGCCACCAAAGTTTTGTGGATTTTTAATGGTGCGCGTGTTGCACGGATGAGCGCATCGTCGTGGGAAAAAGGCTCTTCTATGAATCACGGCAATTCCCACCCATCGCATGCAGTGACTAAAGTCTGTCCTATATTGTATATGAAACGGCTTTACAGTAATGAGCAGAGTCAAGAGCTGAGTATTGTGACGAATTCACATCGAAGCCGAAACCGTCTATAGTAACCAAAGATAATTAATGTTGCACTCCTCTACACTGTGGTTCAAAAAAGTAAGCCAAACTGTTTTTCATATAATATCTCCAACGCCTGATTATTAATCATTCTAAATTTTCCACATATTTAAAGCATCGAACCAGAAATATTATTCCAAAATATCATTTCATAAATTTGAACGGATAGAAAGATATGAATCTTTCAACTTCAGCTGCCGAAATTTCAGTTTACCAGCAATTTTCTTTTGGGCTTTGTATCAGAGTAATTCAAACATGAAAAAGTCCTTGATATTTTTGTAGAGAAATTTTAAGCAGTTATTGTTTGATTATTTACACGAAGAATCTGATAAAGATGACAGGATTTAAATCTGATTTTTTCTGATGCCATAATGTGGGATAAATTAAGTATGGTGTCTCTCTTGTTAGCATTTCGATTGTTTATCTGGCTCTGTGGGCTTGCACTATTCTGTAGAAAAAAAGAGAATAGCCTTCTGGGGCTATAGATTTATGAGAACAGGTGGAAGATGTTGTGAGAGCAGAACGTTGCGATAATATACTCCGTTAATTTTTACTCCAGGATCACTGAAGACCAAAATTGTCAACTATCAAGAGTCGAAACCGCAACGAACATCATAACAGACCAGTGGCGGCGCTAGGGTGGGGGCTGGGGGGCTAAGCCCCCCCCTAAAAAAGGCCATCCATTTTTTTCTCCATGTAAAAATATTTTTTTTGACAATTTACCCTCTTTAGCCCCCCCCCAAAAAAATGAAATCCTGGCGCCGCCACTGTAACAGACTTACTGAAAACTGAAATTTCGGGAGAGGAAGTTGAAATATTCATATTTTTCTATCCATTCAAATCTATCACTTGATATCATGGAATCATATTCTTGGCTCAATTCTCTAAATGTTGGGAAAATTTTAGTATGATTAATAATCAGGTATTAGAGGCAGACCTATATGAAAAACAGTTTGACTTACTTTTTTGAACCACGGTCCACGGTGTATATAAGCTAACACCGTAAGCTAAATTTAATATTCCGTGTATACAGTCCGTAGTCCGAACAGTCCAGATGCATTTTACATTAATGAACAACCTGTTGCTAATGGACTATCTAATGGACTACATTGTATCTTGTTGTCAGCGGACTATACTTTGTGGCCAACTGACTATATACCTTATTGTAGTTCATGAACAAACTTGTTACTAACTGACTAACTTGATTCGTGATTTGAACATTTTGAATCAATTATAAACCGATCCCCGTACGAATGACGCATTGATTCGAACAGTCGCATATAAATAGGCCTAATTAATTAATCGCAGACATAGACGGAAACAGAACTCACATCATTATTTAATTAATCGCAGACATTGACGGAAACAGATCTCATGTGTTAAAGCGAGGGATCAATGACGCTCACGACCTCAACAATGACTCCCACAATAATTTATAAACTTTTCCACTACATAAAATTTGTAAAATAGTCGACATAACTGTTCACCATGTAGAATTATAAGCGCATCAAAACTGCCCAGAAACAAATAGTTATGACCTTCGATACAACTCAAACTAAATACTCGATGCCATTATTTTATTCTTGCAATGCACATGAGAGCTCTTCAATTCCTGTCTTGTATATATGCATGTTTGTCTGTTTGTCTGTTTGAATGTAATAAGCTTGCCAATTCATATCATTTTTCAAGAATAATTTATATCGCGCCCCTTAGTGTATGATAAGTGGAAGAAGATTATTCATGATGCGGCCAACCCTCGTCACGAGGACGGCTGATGAAGAAGAAGAAGTGTAGGATAAAGGAGGATGGTTCCGCGGAGGACTTGCAACCAACCCGATTTTTAAAAACCCCCGCAACAAAACAGCGCAAAAATTCCCTCAACAAGTACCACGAAGAATTGGCAAGACGTCATCAAAAATGACTTAAGATGTCTGGAGATGTCACAGAAGGAGGCTGAAGAATTGGCTATGGGCAGGGAGTGGGGAAAGTGCGTTGCCCGAATCGGCTGTGCAGACCTGCACGGTAAGGACTAAGTACTAGGTACGTAGGATACTATACTATCCAAATATTGACCTTTCCAATTAAGCTCACGGTATCATTGTTAAGTCGAATCGTCATCTTGAGATATTTTTAATCTCTTAAGACCTCCGTGTGACCTGCAAAGCAACATCGATTGAATATGAACTGTGATCGCTGCGTCCTGCAGTGTGTTCAGACGCAGCTAAAAGAGATAGCAGATTACTTATAGATTGTGCAATGTGCAGTCATACACAGAGTAAAACTGTTAGAGAGTTGATCTATAAAAATTATAGTAATGTTCAGCTGTATCGACCGGCTGATTGAGTAAATTACCGTTGCAGGGCTGTTTTAAAGAAATTTTTAGAACTGCACAATCCATTCTTTCCTGTCCCATCCTCCATGGTAAATTACTTCCAATCGAAGGACAATGACCGTTTTTGGCAGTTTTTAACTGTAGCCTACATAAGTGCTTTTACAACTGCACAAATCGATTTAGAACTGCACATTTTGTGTACAACTGCAACGTTTAAAAAACCTGTACCGTTGCATACTTTGAATTTCAGGGTAATGATAGATCCTTGATAATTCTAATGAGCAAGAAGTCTATTGTCCTAGAGCTTCATAAATGAGACGTGAGCAAGAAGTTGTAAACTCGCATTAAATACAAAGTTGTATACATTCACACATACATGCATTCATCAATGCATATATATAATTATATATATATATATATATATATATATATATATATATATATAATACATGCATATATATGCATTATAGCAGAATATGTTTACAATATCGGAGTCATTTGAACACGAAAAACAAAGTGGCTCACGAATTAATTCAGCCGGTATCGATACCCAACAAATCATTCAGCCAAGTTGCTTACAGTTTCTACCGTTAGAATTAAGTTACATGTGAACGTGATTACCGACCACCCATCATCCACCTGCCCACCCGCCCGATTGCATCATTATTCAGATCAGCTCACCTTGTCGACTGTGCCTAACATTAGCCGTATAGTATCGTTTCCATTCGCCAACCGACCATTGACTCGCATTAATTTGTCGCAGATATTCGCTGCAGTTTCCACTCGGTGTGTTTTCTTTCCACTACGCGCCCGCCTCGTATTATGACTGAAAATAGCAGCAGATGAAAAACACACCCAAGATGAGTGAGCTGAGATTGTTAGCAGAGGAGTTGAGTATCATTGCAGAGACGGGTTCTGTGTGTGTATAGGCAACGTGCGTTTGTGCCAATTAGATGTTGAATCGATCATCAGTGTCTCTTACTACAGACTGTTGTGGACTGTGGAGCAGGTGTTAAACGCATTCATGGGGATTGGTAAAGACGTTAACGCAATCGTATGAAAGAAGATAATCAGTTATAACGACGACAATTCATTGCGCTTGGAATGCATTAGTATCCGGTGAATTTACTCAGTATCCTTCACTCTATATAGATATACTATGCGCTATATATAAATTATATATATTTATTCAGACTATACATGTAGATTGTATACAGAGTTAGTCTGTGGAAATGTTCATAATGTCGTATCAGTTTTTATTGACTTTGCTCTGTTTGCTATTTCGTTCAGAATGCTGCAAGCGTTGAGTGGTGGCATTTATCTCACGCTGCTAAATATGACTACCTACTCACTCACTTAAACGTATACATGCAAAGACATAAACAATTATTATGTATTATGGGGTTTCCTCTGCCGTCTGGTGCTGAGTGCTGACCAGAGATGCGTGGATGGATGGATAGATGTATGGATGGATTTACGGATTTATGGGTGGATTGATGGATAGAAAATAGATAGATCGATAGATAAATAGATGGATTTGTGGATGGGTGGATGGTTGGGTGGGTGGGTAGACGGATGGACGGATGACGGACAGGCAGATGGACAGACAATATGTGGATAAATAGACATATTGATAGGATAAATAGATATATATAGATGGATGGATGGACGAATGGATGAATGACTGGATGAATGGATGGTTGGATAAATGGATGGGTGGGTGAGACTAAACCGTGAGTGAGTGGATGGGTTGGTGGATGGATGGATGAATAGGTGGGTGGATGGATTGATGGATTGGTTGATGGATGGATTGATAGATGGATTGATGGATGTATGGATGGATGGATTGATAGAGGGATGGATGGATTGATGGATGTATGTATGGATGGATGGATTGATGGAGAGATGGATGGATGGGAGGATGGATGGATGAATTAATGGGTGAGTGGGTGGATGGATGGATGAATAGGTGGGTGGATGGATGGATTGATGGATTGATTGATGGATTGATGGATTGATTGATAGATGGATGTAATGGATGGATGGATTTATGGATGGATGGATGGATAGACATTCCTACATACAGGCATACTTACATACTTTTTTTCTTAAATTTACGTTGCACCATTTGGTCTATCTAACAACGTGACTTGTCCTCTATTCGTACCTCCTATTCAAACATCAAAGCTTCTATCCGCTGTACATACCAGCTAGTTCAAGTCATGTTCTATCCGACATGGGCTGTAATTAATTTTGGTGAATGCAACGGAAAGAATGGAACTGTCGTTGTTGTTGCATACGGTACAAACATAAATCGAATGTGATGTGAATAGGACATTTCACACCTTATGATCCTCCTGATATTTATCAAACCCAATGACATTTTTCTAACCTACAACAGACTTCAGCTGTGCTCTGAATAACGTCTGTTTACCACGTGAAACTCTAGCTTAGCTCTGCCGATGCACATACTTGAAATGCCTGTTGCATTAATGTCGTTTAGGCCGAGGCCTGTATACGTACGGTTTAGGAAAAGTATAAACAGTAACTTTATGCACCAGCACTGGTCTATCGTCTGCACTTAGGCCACCATCATCACTGTTCTTGGTCCTCTTCTTGTATTCAGGATTGCACAAATTGTCGTCAATACCGAAAATTTATTGCGTCGAAACTCTTACTAAACGCCTAACTCAAGTAGACTTATAGGCCTATATGATGGCCTTGTGTTTTTGCTCGGCACTGGCGGCTTGCAGACTATTGACATCGTTAAGGCAATGACGTAGGCCCCAATGAATGTTTTACAGAACTTGAAGATGATTTATATTCATATTTGAATATTCTTTGCAATAAGAAAAATATGATCATTGCATGTACTTCACGTAGCCTATTAGTTAGGCCATTGCTTGCGTATGTCGACTTTGTTGATGTATGGGGCTATAGGGTCTTGGTATATTTCTTTTTTGCTAGAATGGAATGCCTAGATAATTATGCCCTGCGTGATTCTTTTACCCATCTACATATAAATGGGTATCATGGGTTAACCATGCCACTTGCAAAGTAAACATTATGAGCAGTATTGGCCTATTCGTATTTTTTACAGATTCGCTTACGTAAGCGAATTGGGTTTCACTGCTTCAAAGTTAACAATGGCGGTTTATGTTGTAGAGTTGGCCATCGGATACGATTAGCTACGTCGTGTTAGAGCACTTGAACAGTACCACAAGCTGTCGATATGCCATCGAGTCTTAAAATGGATGACTAAAGGACTGACGCTAAGATCACCAAAAGCACGGATATGCAAAATCCGGATGAGAGCCATAACGTGACCGGGTCTACTGCCTGGTCTCTGACGACCCTACAGCAGCGCCATCAAAATGGCGACGATGACAGTCGAAAGCACTACACGAAGAACAAGCGCCACCTATCGCTGAGCAGAGAGAAGATCATTCAGGCGAATAAGATGAAGAGACCTTCATCGACTCCGCTTATCGTAGATGGTCCGCCAGAGGAAGAGAGGCAGGTGGTAAATGTCCTTCAGGAAATACACAGCAACGAACCAGAGAGGGTTGCGTCGTCAAGGGGCGCTGATACGCATCCCAATAATTCTCCTCGTCTTGTTTCGAATCGTATGCCAGGATTAAAATTGAACATTACTCAAAGTCTAAACGATGCTGGCCAATCAGGTCATGACGTGCGTCTTACCCGTGGCCTTCTGGGGAGTCTGACTCCAAATCCGACTGTCCTAAATCCGGGTTTTACGTCTACAGATCTGGTTCATAGCAAAGGTCGTTCTAGTTCGCTGACTGATCTGATGTATCTTGATGGGAAACGACTCCGATTCCAGAAGATGGTCTTCGAAGTAGAGCTCGTGAAAAGACCAGGTGGAAAGAAGCTGGGGTTCACTGTGGTTGGTGGGCAGGATACTCCGGGAAGACCAATGGGAATCTACATAAAAACAATTCAACCGAATGGTCTGGCAGCTGAGGACGGTCATCTCAGACAAGGTGAATATAAGAAGAACGGTTATATAGGATTAAGGTTCAATTTATACGACCCATAACCTAAAATGATAAGACGACCTGTTATCTAAGGTTTTCGACAGTGAATAAGATGTCAACTTTGCATTTACTGGCATTTGGAATTCTACCTAAAATATAGTAAACACATTTATTTGCAATTCTTCTTAATATTCTTTTTAATGCATAGAAAATCAATAAAATTTAAAATAAATTTATCTATGTGCAAGCATTATAACACGCATAGGCCTACAGGTCTGTAACCATTCCTGAATAGTGTCACCGTAACGGTGTAACCGTTTAAAATTTATCTATGAATCACTGGTCTACAAATGTTGTGTTGAAAGTTTCTCTTACCATCTCAGAGACTATAATTATAACTTAGCGAATTCAGTTAGTGGTTAGTTATGGTATCAATAATAATAATAATTCAAGGAGGTCAGTCTCGTTGATTGTCAACAAAACGAAAATGTCTGGGTATGCGAAAAGGATAAAATAAAAGACAAACAAGTGAAGACAATCATCAAATAGTTTATCACTGGCTTCTACTGACATTGCAGGTGACGAGGTGCAGGAGGTGAACGGCATCTCTATGTCTGGCGCCACGCATCAACAAGCATTGACTGCGTTCAAACAGCAGAAGAAAGGACCTGTTCGGCTGACCATCTGTAGACTAATTCAACGTTCTCGGTCGAGGTAGGAATGGGTTCGGTATATTATACAATGTATACAACTATACAATGTATAATTGTATATTATAGGATTCGTCCTTAGTTTGAAATAAGACTATTTTATGACTGATGATTTTTGTCTTTCATAATAATTGTCGGAGGTCACGTCAATAAAATGTTGTGCACGTCTTTTAATTTGCATAGATCTAGGCCTAATCATCGGAGGATCGAGTTATCCGGTGTCGTAGATCAACGGTTCTCAACCGGGGGTCCGCGGACCCCTGGGGGTCCGCGGCCGTCTGCCTGGGGGTCCGCGAGCACGTCCTGAAAATTACATATTTCTTAGTTAAAAACATAGAAACAGATAAATCTTTGTCAATTTGTCAATTTTTCTCCTTTTCAATGGCGACATGAAACTAATAATACGCTGATTAATTTAAAATTCATTTGTTTTAGATTGGTCAGTTTGTAACCGACTGTAGATTTCGGGATGCTTTTGAGAGAGTTTCTTATAGAAAAAGACCACAGCCTGTAATTCATTTAAATAAACAACTCATGAGTTTCAACTTTGGCTTACCTGGCTGGCATTTTTGAATTAACTGCAAGTGATGCAGACAAATCTAATCACCCTTAATTAGTGATAAAGTGTCTGCTTGTACAAAAGAGATGATCTCTGGTGCAAAACTGATAGTGGTTGATAACTTTGACACATTTTGATCAATTGCATGAATTCACATAAAAATAAAGAAATGCTCAGATCAATCAACCAAAATTTGTTAATTTAATTTCAGGTCAATCATACCTGGATCAGTTCAACTTCTAATTTGGTAATTTGAACGTTAACAGTTTTTCGTGAGCTTCCACTGCAGTTTCTTGCAAACTTTGATTCGTGGACTTTGCTAACCTCAGAATTGAACCAAATCATTGAACTGACTATATTGACATTAGACCTACATTGAAGATGTACGTTGCATCCATGCAAGAGTTAGCTTGATGCATGAGTGTTTCGAGCAGATAAACTGTGCTCGAATATGCATGCATAAAGCTTAGGCCTACATTAAAATAAATTACAGTTTTTTCTAATAAATTTCAAAATAATCTTATCAGTAATATAAATTTGTACTACAGGATTGCAGGGGCATAGCCTATCTATGCTATATTATAATAGCATACATGTAGGCCTACTATTATATAGGATTATAGAGTCGCAAAGTCACGATATTGCGCCAAAGGGGCCAAATTTCGGTGGGGGTCCATGACCGGGACCAAAAATTAAAAAGGGGTCCGTCAGTGTGAAAAGGTTGAGAACCGCTGTCGTAGATGTTCTGCAATTTATTGCTACTTTAGCAACGTTCTGTAAAGAAGGGCTTCCAGTTAAATTGGTTTTGAGGAATTTCGTCTCAGCCTTGACACTCCTTCACCCGATGACTTTTATACTTCTAGATGTTCCTCTCCTGACTGTTCCTCTCTTCTCTGTTCCTCTCCTGACCGTTCCTCTCTTGACTGTTCCTTTCTTCTCTGTTCCTCTCCTGACCGTTCCTCTCTTCTCTGTTCCTCTCCTGACCGTTCCTCTCTTGACTGTTCCTCTCTTCTCTGTTCCTCTCTTGACTGTTCCTCTCGTCTCTGTTCCTCTCCTGACCGTTCCTCCCTTCTCTGTTCCTCTCCTGACCGTTCCTGTTCCAACCTGCTAAATGTGGCAGCGAAGCAGCTTGCAAAAACAATTTAAAGAATATATGGCTATGTATAAGCCAGATCTGTTCTTCGATTATATCACGTTGCCTAACTTCATCTATCGTTTAATTAGCGTTAGTTATAGTCTTTATCTTGCTTTTAAAAAAAACCTTGATCTTACTTGACCTTTCTTTAGCAAGTGTCGTGCTCTGTGTTGATTCGCTCGTAGGCTACTGTGCCCAGCACATTACTGTTTTTGCTTCATGAATTAATGACAGTTAACCTAGTATGGAAAAGTAGGTCTTTCTTTCTAAGGCATTAATTTTATCAGAAAAGCAGACTTTGACCGAATCGGAGATCCTCAGGCGACCATAAAATAATGGCCAGGCAAATAGGCAGATCTGCATCCTCGTGTAGGCTATGACTACGGACGCATGACGACTTAAAAATGTTCTGATCTGATTTACAATTCGCTGATTTCTAATCGGATGCACTGCATCGTGAACGATTCAAGAGAATTCGCTGCGCACGAGACATTAACCAACTAACTAATGATAGGGCATAATACATTAATCTCACAGCAAGTCAGTCAAATTACAAATGTTCTTATTTATTACTTTAGCATTATTCACGTTGTTTGTTTTAAGTGCCTGTGTATTTATTTAATCGTTCAGTTCAAGACCTTGTTTCGGAAATGAAAGGCGTGAAGCTAAGCTCCTTGAAACTCACTTGCATGCTAATCGTTATCCTACTAGTTAGATGTTTGTGAGGTGACCTTTTAGCGATATCCTATATGGCAGTCACAGTGCTACAGCGCTATGTAAATTGTCGTTAATATTATTAAACGTTGATTTTTCTGAGGCTTTTCTGTGCACTTTTGTCTGCAGAAAGGAGTCCGTGGACGAAGGTGTTTCGATGACGTCAATCCCCATGTCGCCATTCCTGAAGAATCCAACATGGCGGAATCCGTACGACACTGATCAAAATCCGACCGAGGAAATCTCTCCAGTTCAAAAAACAGCAACGGTCGGTGAGACTGGTGGGTCTGGTTTCGTACATCCATCAAAACCGGCTGCATCTACAGAAAGTGAAAGGAACCTGGCTGGAAACGTCGCGAAAACGCGCCCAACCAGAGCGAAATCACCGATCACCGTTGACAATAGACCACCGATCAGAGAAACGTTAAGATCTGTTCTGCCGTTGAACGATTTGCCACTTGGCAGCGTCAGGTCAAACCCGGTCGTTCAAAGCCATGAACTTGTCGTTCAAAAGAAGTCATCAACGGAACAAATCACTTTTTCCGCTGCGCCCTCTCGCGTCTCTGATGAGGATGAGGACGTTGAACGGGACTTTTTGTCGGAAGAGATATCGATGTTGACGGAAGAGATGACGAACTCTCCTCCGATTCCAGAGGAAAGGCAGAGGAAACGCAGCCTGACACACGGTCACAGGGCACGACGACCTTCAACGCCGAGATTCATGGAAGACAACGAAATGGAAAACGATAAGGACGCGGAGGAAGACCACGAGAGCGGGTATACACTTCCAGATAGTCACGAGGAATCGTCAGTCTTCATACCTGTGTCTCAGACGCCTGTATCTGAAGACAAAGACGACCAGAGTGATGATTCAGAGGAAGAGAAGCAATGTGAGGTCACGCTCATTCCCAAATCAGTGGCTGACGCTTCAATCAAGTTACCAGAGATCACGTCTATTGTATCAGATTACGTAAAAGCGATAGAAACATTACCTGGCATTTCGGAAGAAACAGCGTTCAATACTTTAGAAGTTGTCGGAAAGTCGTCCAGTTTATCTGGAGAATCTGAAGAAACTCCCATGGAAGCGGAGGATTTAGTTGTTCCATCGAAGATCCAAAGTCTGCCCGATGATGATATGCCTAGTATATCAGAAGAACACGAAGACACGAGTGTAACACCAGATAACGATCGTGTCACTGTACAAAAGTCTAACGCTAACCACTCTTCAGGTGTGGTTGCAGCAGTCCCCGAACAGGCGACAGACACGC
This sequence comes from Lumbricus terrestris, assembly GCA_949752735.1. Lineage (NCBI taxonomy): Eukaryota > Metazoa > Annelida > Clitellata > Crassiclitellata > Lumbricidae > Lumbricus > Lumbricus terrestris. The sequence continues at coordinate 50,392,448 of OX457040.1, read as the reverse complement.
CAGAAAATACATCCGCGATGCTTAATAATGCAGAATACACACCTGTTATAGGTGATCACCTTTTTACGACGACTAACCAACAGTTTTCAGCAACCACAGAAAATGCAGAGCATTTTGTTGCCGCAGAACACAAAAGAACTGGATTTGAGGTTCAATGGAATCATAGTGTTAGTGGATTCAGAACGGAGGTAGAACAAAGAGATACGATGGAGTCCGATGATGCAAGGTCAAACTGCACACTGGATGAAGAAAGGACAATTGACGCAACTGTATCACAGGATTCTGAAAAAGTTTTAGAAATAAGAAGAGACATGGAATGTGAAGATATCGTGGAAATTAAAGAAGAAACTACTAGCAGAGACGACGATGGACAGGAAGAAACTACTTGTTCAGAAGACGAAGAACGTGAGGAAAATACTAGGATAGACAAAGAGGACCATGAAGAAATTACTAAGGCAGACGACGAAGACCACGAAGAAACCGATAGAACAGACGACGAAGAACTACAGACGCCAGACAATCGAAGCCAAATTTCTGAACAAAGTAGAAGAAATGTTGAAGTTAGTAGCGACGAAGTCAGAAGAGAGTTGCATATGGAAGAAGAAAGAGAGGAACCAGTCCGTTACGGAGATTTTTCAGATAGAGGACGTGAGATGAAAAGACGGCTGATGGAGATTCAGCAGATATTGCGTAGGAGTGTGGACATGGAGGAGGAGGGTGATGTTCTTCCCTATGGAACCCTGAAACGAAAACAGGAAGTATATGAAACAGCTGAAGCAAGCGAAGATCGGATGATGCGTGAAGATGAATTCGGTGGAAAAGAGGAAGAGAGTGAAACGGAAAACGGAGAAATGAATCAGTGTGATGGAAAAGCACGTGGAGAAAGTAGGAGCTCGCATCAGTTAGCAGAAAAGGACATTGAAAATAACCCGACAGCTTCTAAATATGCCACCGAGGCAGCGCTGGAGAACAATAGAGAGGCTGATCGTGTTGAGAGCAATTGCATTGCAAAAGAATCAACGAATGAAAATGTTTATAGCGAATCATCTGCAACATATTATGCTGATAAATTCCTTGGCGTAGATGCATTCGCATTGCATGCTATACGTGACGCAACGATTATGAATCTGTTATCATCCTTAGATGATTCCACCATATGCGTTGAAGAGGTTATGGCAGTTGAATCCTCGACTAAACCGAATTACGATGTAGATTTTAGTACTACAACTGTTGATGCAAGTTCAAAAGAAGACCTTCCAAACATCATCGACGTATCATCCAACGTTATAGAACCTAAAGAAATCAATTCTTTATCGCTCAGTGCGGTTAATTCAGCAACAGACACGAAGTCCTTAAGCTCATCTGCTCATCCTGCTTCCAGTCCAGATGGGAAGAAGTCTCGGACAGCTGGACGCAAAGAGAATTCAACTTTCAGCGATGATTTGTTTACACAAATAAGAGACGAGAGGATCGCATCGGACGATTTCTTGGACTTGATGCTGGAACCGCTCTCAGATGATATCATCACGACACCAGAAGGTTCTGCTTATTCACCTTCAGGTTCACAGACGTCTAAAGACGACAGCAGCACCAGCGTATGTATTGATAATGGATCTACCATAACCAATCCACTGTTGAATCGATCTCGTATTGTGGCTGCTGATTTGAAAGCGGAGACTAGGGCAGTGGATCAAATAGACATCCATGTTTCTTTAGAGACAAGAAACACCTCCGACCAGTTAATGTCAGATGACCACCATTCGATCTCAACGACTGAAACGATTGGTTTAAACGAGTCAGACGACAGGCAAGCCTCATCGCTATTTGAACCGTCTAATAATAATTCTGACTTTTTCCTTACTTCTGATATGGTATCAACGCCGCCATCTCCACCTAAACCTCGATCCCCAAAACACGAGAGGAAATCTTCACCGGAGCCACCAAAACTTGAAATGATCGAAATTAATTCTTCCGTTGACAGCAAAGTAGACCTCACCGCCTCCCTTGCTAGTGAATCCCCAAACAGTCGCGTTGATCACACGACCGAACCTGTGAAACTTCGTCTGCCTAACAAAGTTGAGACATCGACTGCGACAAGAATCTCAAACAGAACAAGAGGCAAAGAAGCTGATGGTGAAACGATGAGTGGAAACGTCAACTGCACTTCTTCCATTGTAGATTCTGGTGGAGATCCTGATTTGCCAACTGGAACAACCGTCGGTTGGAACGGTGGACCAACGGAAGTGGATCCAATGCAGTTGCTAAATAGCGAGGCGTCGACTGGAGGCAAATTCTTTCTAACTTCGATCGACGTTGATCCAAAGATCGAGAACTTGAAGTCTACGGAAGTGCAAGCTAAGTTCCCTGCGGAAGAAGACGATCAAGATCGCCGGACGATTCCATTCGAGGAGGAGGAGGAGGAGGAGAAGGAGGAGGCGGAAAAGAATCCACCGCTTTCAACAACCCCCAGATTGCCTGTCAGTGACTTTGTTAGATTACTAGATCCTGAAAGGAGAGATTTTGTCTTGGAATCAGAGGGGAATTGTCTTCAGGTACTGAATACTTTAAGTCCCGTGGGGTCAGGTAGAGTTTCCTCGCCAGCGATTGAAGCCAGCAAAACGTTTTCATCAAATATTCAGGAAAACATTCCCGAAGATCTCAAAGATGTTTTCGAAAATGCTGCGGAGGGACGAGCAACATTATACGCAAGTAAACAGGACATTCACGTACCAGTTATTCCAGAAAACGAAATGGACAAACTTTCAATCATGGAAAATTCGTTTTCGATAAACGAAATCAATGATTCGATTAAATCAATTAACAGTAGAAGGGTTCCATCTGTGACTAAAGACATCAGATTTTCCGACCTTTCACCTTCGCGAAAGCACGTAGGCCTAAAGCCATCTGATGCAGATGAATATCATGTAAGCGGTTTCGAAACTCACACCACGTTGTCTGGAAGAAATACAGAAGCGGAGAATGTGGAGAAACATTCCATCGATTCTTTAAATAAACAGGATACTTTTTTGAAAGCCTTCGATTCTATTCACAGTGAATCCAACGAGTTTGTAAAACGGTCGGAAATCACAGTTGGTCCAAATGGCCATGATATTGCTTCGAAAAATCGACACAAAGCATCGCCACCTGACACTGAATCAATTCAACCATGTGCTTCTCTCGAGTCCTTGCAACACTCAGTAGTGTTCGCACCGTTCGGGGAGCACCCTGCAGCTCTCAATTCACCCTCGGGTGACATAGAAAACACCGGAGAGTCTTGCGATGTAGGTCAAACGATGTTGACATCGAATAACCAAACTCAGCCGGTATTCCTCGCATTGAACCGCACCGAAACTCCTCCTCCTCATGCCAACCAGAGCCGAGCGCCTCCTCTCCCGAACAGCACTCATCCAACGGCCGAAGCTCTGCCTCCCAGTTCACCGTTCTGGTTCCACCTTACCGACGAATTTAAATTCCCCCATCCGGATGGAAACCGTCAGAATTTAACCGCAACGGACATCAACGGCAATAAACTCTTAGACAACGAGGCTTTAACATCTACGCATGCAGAAGCAAATGCTGACGAAGAGACAAAGAGAGAAGACCCGACTGGAGAAGGGAATCCCAGTGGAGCAATCGACAACCAAGCGACCTTTTCCAGCTGCGTCGTGTTACAATGTGACTCGCGTGGAATAAGCAGACCGCCTCTCATCCACGACCTGGAAAACGCCGTCGAAGAACGAACGGACTCACGGAAGAAATTATCGATCCGCTTTCTTCAGAACGCCGGAAGTAACATCCACTGGAACCTGAACGATGACGACGAAGAGGGGGACCACCGTAAGCATCGAAGTCGAAACCCGCGACATTCTGATCCTCAGATGAATGACGATTCAAGTGTTCTGAAGGACAATACAAGTCTTCTCGAAGGAGTTGTTGATGATAAAAATGATATAAATACAAGCGATAGTGGTGACATTGGAAAGCATGCACCATCTCTAACACTAAGCCAGGGTGATGATGGCAAAGAGATAGTAGGTCTATCTGGTTCTATTCCACTTGCAATACTCAGCTACACTTCGACGCCCGCTGTTGATGCCTTGACATCTGAAGCGAGCGCTGCTTCGGTCGTTTCCATCAGCCACGAAGAGACTTCGATTACTACCTCAGCGCGGACAATTCGAAGAACTCGCAGCAATCAAGTCAGCGACTCCTGACTTACTCACTCACTCGAACTTGTCGCTACTTATCTTGGAAATATCATCGTTGGATCACGAATAAATAATGGCGCTGTATAAATGGGAAATGTGACTCTGAGGCGATGTCATCACATCCACATTATTTCAATTTATGTGTGTCATAAGGTCTGCCAAAATAATGAGAGTCCTCTTCCGGTCTTTTCAGCTTACGACTTCACTATAGATCAAAAAGATTTGCCTGTGGTCGCGACTGCAAAGTCAACGTTGATTTTTGAACATGACCTCTGATCTGTAGTCTGACCTCTGTCGACTTATTTTCCTGTGACTATGCTATGCTTAGAGCAAAGCTTAAGCATCGCTTACTTATAAGATTCTGTTCTGCTTGTTAACTGCGTCGTTGCAAAACCAGTCACCACTCGAAACTGAATTAAGTCAAATTGGTCGCGGATGACATTTGCGCAACGCATATTATAAGACTGATTTCCATTCGTGGTTTTTTACCGTTGACTTCTAATGAGATTAAAAGTGTCCTGGTAAAATCCGAAACATCTTACTAAACATACGTCAACCAACCAGGGCTTAAAGTGTGCCTGGACGGTCATGGACGGCGTCCAGGCACTTATTTTAAAATCTGAACGCCGTCCTGCCACTTATTGGCCAGCACAGCCTGGAAAGGTAAGGGGCGTCCAGGCACTTCTTTTGGAAAAATAAGGGGCGTCCATGGGCACTTCTTTTTTCACACTTTAATCACTGCAACCAACCAAGTTTGAAACTGTCTGAATCAGGCAGCAATAATCTAGGCTCGTCGTATGGCTTATTATTCATTCATTCATTCGGAAATTCATATAGCGCCGTTCAAGAAAAACTACTCAGAAGCGTTCCCGACTCAGTGCACCCGAAAAAACAGTGTTAAGGTTGGTAAGGAAGTATCCTGGTAGAGTTTCAGGTGTAGGCGTAGCTCTAAAGGAAGGCCATTCCAGACCACTGGGCCAACCACAGAGAAGGCTCGATTCTTCATGGTAGCAGTACGAGCAAAAGGATCTAAGAGAACTCATTTATCAGCAAAGCGTAGCTGACGACATCCTTGGATACCCAATGTAAGGCGACAGCTCACGGAGGTAAATTGGGGCTAGGCCCGGACAACATCGCCATAGCCTACCAGACCAGCTACCCTGAACTCAATACGCTGGCGACTTTGGAGTCAGCAGTGACGCACCATAAAATTATATAGCGTCATTGCAATGACGATTGAAGTTCAATCTGTAATAAACGGTAATCATAGAATTCTGCATAGATGCTACTCTCAAGAAATCAAACCGAGAACTTACTGCAAAATAAGCGACACCTTGCGATGGCCATAACAGGCAACAGTAACTGACATATCCTTTTCCTGGTATGGGCTACGTATAGAGGCCTACCATAGCACGATGTATTGTAATGTAATCATAGCTGTAGACCTGTAGTCAAGGGTGTACGCGGGTAAAGCCTACAGCGTGTTGGCTACTAAGTAAATACTTACCTCACAAATATTTATGTCTTCATTCATTCATTCATTCAGAGCATTTATATAGCGCCCCTTCAGAAACTACTCAGAGGCGCTCTTGCATGCGGAAAATGCCCCGAAGACGGGTCAAGGCAACTGTAGCGTGTAGGCTACTCACCTCTAATCTTGCCACTACAATGTACGTAATGTAGGCTATTGCGATGCATTGCAACTTGGTGTTTTTTCTAGTCTATTTCCTGAACTTCAGTTATATGACTCGAAATATTGCACGAATTTTATTTGCATTAAAAGAATGTTTAAAAAGCATAATATAATATCTCAGTCTAGACTTCTTCTCTCAAAGCGAAAGCATCTCTTTCGCAATAGCGTTCGCCTATTATATACGAGGACTACGTGCGCTTTTCCGTTCTGCAAATCGAAGAAAGATTTATAATAATAATAAAAAGTCTAAGCATCTTCTGAAAAAGAAAACGTGCTGAACAGCATCTCATAAAAAAATTGCGAGATCATCGTCAATTGCTACATCGCCGCAACGAACATAAGTATATATAATGGCTCGATATAGGACCCATATATATAATATATATATCATATTCAATGAATATTATGTGTGCACATATATATATATATATATAATATGTATAAACAGCTCAGTTTCTGTGGTGATGCTGCATATTTAAATCCGGTTTCTTATCGAAATCTTCTTTTCGTTGCTGTTCTGTTACTTCCGTTTTGGGTGTAGCGATTGCAGCCGTATACATGAACGCTGCTATTTCTGCTGTGCAAACTGTCGGTAGAAACCTTGAACGTAGGTAAAGACGCATTTCCAGTCGGGGTTCTTCATGTGAACCATGTCCTCAACGTCCAACACAGGATAGATGTCGGCCAGCTTCCTGTGTATAAAAAACAACACACCGCATAGGCTATAATTTATTATAGCAAGGATTCGAATAATCTGATATGTCGATTTTTCTGCCTCTTCTCGCATCAAAGCTCGAGGGTACGTACCATACGTATTCTATTTTTTGAAAGGTACGTACGTATTTTAACGTACCCTATTTTAGGGTACGTAAACAATAAATAAAATACGTTAACCACGTCATTGCTCATTATAAGAATGTTCAATTTAATTTAAGCAAACACTCACCACCCAGTATACGGCATAGTAAATTGCTGCAATACAATATTATAATTGGTAGGTCTATATATATATATGTTTATCCAGCATAGGCCTACATTGCACTTAATGAATGCACTAATGTCAGTCAGCCGTCTCAGTTCTGCTGCAGCGCTTCAAAGACGTGTTCTTATGCGATTGCCTGATCCAACCCAGAACTGCTTGTCGAAAAAATTGCATTCAATCAAATAATTGTTTTTCGCATTTTTCAAAATTTTCACGTGCGTCCATTCCTTCCCAGGTTCTCTGGGCATCGCTGACTCGCTGACTGATGCGTAGGCTATATAGATATAGCCTACTGCAACTTTCGAGTTAGGCTACACCAATTTTCAAACCAGCGACGTGTACTTAGCTCTCATCAGAAAGAAAGTACAATTTGCATTAAATTAATTATAACCAAAGAATTTATCGAATTAAATTTACCGCTACGCTGCCGGAAGTACCGGTTTCAATGACGCATAGGCCTACAGTTGACGTCAGATTATACGTTGGCTATGGGTCGCCGAGTAAACCATAAATAAAATTTTCGTGTATGGTACGTATCATACGCGTATTCTATTTTTTGAAAGGTACGTACGTATTTTAACGTATTCTATTTTAGGGTACGCGTACCCTCGAGCTTTGTCTCGCATAATAAGACCATAGGCGTAGGAGACGGGGGTCCAGGGGGGGCAAATGCTCCCCCCCCAAATTTCGGGCAAGTCTGTTTTTTCGGGCAAGTAGCCTAGACCCGAAAAAATATTCACCAAACTTCTTGAAGTTCAACGTTCATTGGTAGATCTACAGTAGGCTACACCACATTAACTCCCAGTTCCAATTTGCCCGAATCGAGTTAAATATTAGCTCACAACATTGCAACCATGGATAGCAGAAATTCCCGAAAATTTCAGAATACACGGTAGCAAAAATAGGCTACATAATGGCGAGAATCGCAGCAAATTCACGAGACTAAATTTGCCCGAAAATTGCGACTATTCGTGGCATTTGGAGAAATTCACAGCATTCAAACCAGGTGCTACAGATCACGGAATGCACTGCCTGAATGACATCGGAAATATCTACTAGGCTATCCCTGGTTATGAGGCAAAATAGACACGATAATCTTGCGATCATCAACATTGAACGTGCAAATCTTGTTCTGCTCTTTGAAGATTTCCGATTTTTTCCTTCTTATCAAGTGTGCGGGATCAGAGTGTTGCACCTTGATAGCTCACTTAAATTACGGGTAGTCTATGCCTTAACTGAGCACACTTCCAAAAGCACACGTTCCTCTTATTTTAATTTAAGGTATCTCAGGATCTTTCGCCGTTCTGTCTCCACCCTTGGCTTCCTCTCCGTGCTCACATGCAACCTAAGATCCTCGCTATGATCTTCAAGGCTCAGCGGGGTTTTATTAAGGCCTCACTCAGCGTCCTCCAACCGTTTACTTTGTTCATCCAACAGACTTGACTCTTGCTTCCGCCTTCTAAAACTGCTATGGATCAGTCCCGATCATATTTGCCTCAATTGGTCTTTCTCTTTGAATTTGAAATGAGCTTTCTCCTTGCGTTCGCTCTATACACTTTCTCTGACAGTCTCTCTTCTTTCTTCTCTTCTCTTAAAACCTGCCTCTTCTCGCGTGATCTTGCGCACTATAGGAGCGCCTCTGAACTGTTCACCGTACTAAAGTCGCTTTGTAGAGGATCAAATACGATACAATGCAAAACAATATACAACTACGAATTTAATCAGTTGCTCGTTTCAGTTGCTCGTGTGAAGTTTGAGCTGGTTGTAGTAAAGTGTCAGGAATATTATACATAGGCTACATCATACATTTGCATATAGGCCTAAAATTACCTAGCCTGGTTCCTATATATGGATGGGTCCCAGAGTATTTGCCATCCTGCCCTTTGTCCCCGGGTGAGTGCAAGAGCAGAGGTATACATACCTATGTGTGCACGACGTCAATTATTCCGGGTTTAATTTTTCGGGCGAAAGTAAAATTTTGGCCCCCCTCTGCTGAATTGTCCCCTACGCTTATGAATAAGACCTATCATGGCGTAATACTAAAACAGATCGAAGAAAGATTTATAATAATAAAAAGTGTCTATAAACAGATCGGTGAACTGATAAAATGTCATGCGACAAAATGTCATAAAGACAAAATGGCACCAGTCCTGACAAAATATAATAAGCATAATCGAGTAAATAGGCGTAAGTGTTTATTTTGTTAATTGATCATCTCAAAATCCGACTAACAAGTTATTATTTGGGACACATTGCAGGAGTTCTTAATATCAAAGTCCCGTGTAGTTTCTATAATGTAGGCCTACAGACACTATAAACACTTGAGCCAGCTTTATTCAGTATTCCAGTATTGTACTAAGTAGGCCTAGTCATATTTTGCTTATTATTTCTTCCTGGTATTTGCCATCAAAATTGTTTTGTTTCAATCAATTTTCTGTCGATTTCGAGATAATCAATTATTAAAATAAACACTGATTTACACATTAACAATTGTGATATTTTGTCTGTGACATTTTGTCAGGTAGGGCCTAAAGTTTTGTCATTTTTATATTTTTGTCCCTGCCATTTTCAAAACCATCATCATCACTGTCATCATCTTAGTCGTAGTAACATGCATGGCTTTTTCTAACGTGCAGTACTGCAGTTGTACACAAAAATGACAAAATGTGTAGTTGTAGAAGCACTTATGTACAGTTGAAACTAGCAAAAAGTCATTGTCCTCCGATTTGAAGTAATTTACAATGGATGATCGGAATGGAAAGACGGAGTTGTGCAGTTCTAAAAATTTCTTTAAAACAGCCCTGGCAGCATGCAATCGTGACGATATGAAACATCGTCATCGTCGTTATCATTACAGCAGCATACACTAGGCTATAGTGAGTAGGTGGCATTACGTACTCGGCCGTGGTGAAGGCGAGCGAGAAGTTGCCTCTGCGGTTCTTCGGGTTGAGTTTCTTGAAGTCGAAAGCCTCCGGATGGAAGTGATGAATGAGAGCGCAGAAGGCCAGACCATCTGACCAACTGCTCGAGAAGTTGGTCACGTTCACATTCTGCAAAGGAGGATCAGGAGGATGGAAATGATGATGATGAAGATTATGATGATAGTTATGATGATGACGACAACGACGATGATGATGGTGATGATGATGAAGATGATGATGATTACGATGACGACGAGGATGATGATGGTGATGATGATGATGATGATGATGATGATGATGATGATGATGATGACGACGACGACGATGATGATGATGATGATGATGATGATGACGTTGATGATGATGATGATGATGATGGTGATGGTGATGGTGATGGTGATGATGATGATGATGATGATGATGATGGTGATGGTGATGGTGATGGTGATGATGAATTGATAATGATGATGATGATGATGGTGATGATGATGATGATGATGATGATGATGATGATGATGATGATGATGATGATGATGATGATGATGATGATGATGATGATGATGATGATGATGATGATGATGATGATGATGATGATGACGATTACGTTAACGATGATGATGATGTCATCAACGGACATAATTATTGAATACTTTTTTGAAAGCCTTCGATTCTATTCACAGTGAATCCAACGAGTTTGTACAACGGTCGGAAATCACAGTCGGCACAAATGGCCATGATATTGCATCGGAAAATCGAGACAAAATATCGACACCTGACACTGAATCAAGTCAACCATGTGTTTCTCTCGAGTCCTTGCAGCACTCAGTAGTGTTCGTACCGTTTGGGGAGCACCCTCCAGGTCTCAATTCACCCTCGGGTGACATAGAATTCACCGGAGAGTCTTGCGATGTAGGTCAAGCGATGTTGACATCGAATAACCAAACTCAACCGGTATTCCTCGCATTGAACCGCACCGAAACTCCTCCTCCTCATGCCAACCAGAGCCAAGCGCCTCCTCTCCCGAACAGCACTCATCCAACGGCCGAAGCTCTGCCTCCCAGTTCACCGTTCTGGTTCCACCTTACCGACGAATTTAAATTCCCCGATCCGGTTGGAAACCGTCAGAATTTAACATCAACGGACATCAACGGAAATAAACTCTTAGACAACGAGGCCTTAATATCTGTCCATAAAGAAGCAGTTGCTGATGAAGACACAGAGAGAGAAGACCCGACTGGAGAAGGGAATCCCAGTGGAGCAATCAACAACCAAGCGACCTTTTCCAGCTGCGTCGTGTTACAATGTGACTCGCGTGGAATAAGCAGACCGCCTCTCATCCACGACCTGCAAAACGCCGTCGAAGAACGAACGGACTCGCGGAAGAAATTATCGATCCGCTTTCTTCAGAGTGCCGGAAGTAACATCCACTGGAACCTGAACGATGACGACGAAGAGGGGGACCACCCTAAGCATCGAAGTCGAAACCCTAGACATTCTGATCCTCAGATGAATGACGATTCAAGTGTTCTCGAACAAGTTGTTGAACATAAAGGTGATATAAATACGAGCGATAGTGGTGACGTTGGAAAGCATGCGCCATCTCTAACACTGAGCCAGGGTGATGATGGCAAAGAGGCAGTAGGTCTATCTGGTTCGATTCCGCTTGCAATACTCAGCTACACTTCGACGCCCGCTGTTGATGCCTTGACATCTGAAGCGAGCGCTGCTTCGGTCGTTTCCATCAGCCACGAAGAGACTTCGATTACTACCTCAGCGCGGACAATTCGAAGAACTCGCAACAATCAAGTCAGCGATTCCTGACTTACTCACTCACTCGAACTTGTCGCTACTTATCTTGGAAATATCATCGTTAGATCACGAATAAAGAATGGCGCTGTATAAATGGGAAATGTGATCACGTGACTCTGAGGCGATGACATCACATCCGCCTTAGTTCAGTCATGTGTCACAAGGTCTGCCAAAATGATGGTAGTCCTCTTCCGCTCTTATATTAAGCTTACGGCTTCACTATAGATGAAAAGGGATTGCGTGTGATCGCGACTGCAATGTCAACGGTGATTTCTGAGCATGACCTCTGACCTGCAGAGTGACCTCTGTCGACTTATTTTCCTGTGACTATGCTATGCTTAAAGCATCGCTAAAGCATTGCTTACTTATAACGTTCTGTTGTGCTTCATAAGTTGAAAACTGCGTCGTTGCAAAACCAGTCACTTGAAACTGAATTAAGTCAAATCAGTCGCGGATGACATTTGATCAGCGCAATGCATGGCTTATAAGACTGATTTCCATTCGAGGTTTTTTACCGTTGACTTCTAATGAGATTAAAAGTGTTCTGGTAAAATCCGAAACATCTTACTAAACGTATACGTCAGCCAACCGAGTTTGAAACTGTCTGAATCAGGCAGCAAGAATCTAGGCTCGTCGTATGGCTTATATTCATTCATTCTTTCATTCGGAAATTTATATAACGCCGTTCAAGAAAAACTACTCAGAAGCACTCCCGACTCAGTGCGCCCAAAGGAACAGTGTTATGTTTGGTAAGAAAGGATCCTGGTAGAGTTTCAGGTGTATGCGTAGCTCTAAAAGAAGAGCATTCCAGACCATTAGACAAACCGCAGAGAAGGCTCGATTCTTCATGGTAGCAGTACGAGCAAAAGGATTTAAGAGGACTCTCTTTTCAGCAGAGCGTAGTAGACGACATCCTTGGATACAATGTAAGGCGACAGCTCACGGTGGTAAATTGGGGCAAGACCCTGACAGCATCGCCATAGCCTACCAGAGCAGCTACCCAGAACTCAATACGCTGGCGAATATAATTATATAGTGCCATTGCTATGACGATTGGAGTTCAATCCGTAGTAAACGGTAATCATGGATTCCGCATAGATGCTACTCTCAAGAAATCAACCCGATAATTTACTGTAAAATAAGCGACACCTTGCGATCGTCATAGCAGGCAACAGTAACTGACATAATTATCCTTTTTTTCTGGTATAGGCTAGGCTACGTAGAGGCCTACCATAGCACTACAATGTACGCAATATAGTCTATTGTGATGCATTGCAATGTGGTGTTTTTCTAGTCTATTCCTGAACTGCACTTATGACTCGAAATATTGCACGAATTTTATTTGCATTAAAAGAATGTTTAAAAAGCATAATATAATATCTCAGTCTAGACTCCTTCTCTCAAAGCGAAAGCATCTCTTTCGCAATAGCGTTCGCCTATTATATACGAGGACTACGTGCGCTTTTCCGTTCTGCAAATCGAAGAAAGATTTTATAATAATAAAAAATGTCTAAGCATCTTCTGAAAAAGAAAACGTGCTGAACAGCATCTCATAAAAAATTCGAGATCATCGTCAATTGCTACATCGCCGCAACGAACATAAGTATATATAATGGCTCGATATAGGACCCATATATATAATATATATATATAATATTCAATGAATATTATGTGTGCACATATACATGTATATATATATATAATATGTATAAACAGCTCAGTTTCTGTGGTGGTGCTGCATATTTAAATCCGGTTTCTTATCGAAATCTTCTTTTCGTTGCTGTTCTGTTACTTCCGTTTCGGGTGTAGCGATTGCAGCCGTATACATGAACGCTGCTATTTTTGCTGTGCAAACTGTCGGTAGAAACCTTGAACGTAGGTAAAGACGCATTTCCAGTCGGGGTTCTTCATGTGAACCATGTCCTCAACGTCCAACACAGGATAGATGTCGGCCAGCTTCCTGTGTACAAAAAGCAACACACCGCATATAGGCTATAATTTATTATAGCAAGGATTCGAATAATCTGATGTGTCTATTTTTATGCCTCTGCTCGCCTAGGCCCTATATATTTTTCTTGACGTCATACTATTGATCGGTGGACTGACAAAATGTCATGCATGGACAAAATGTCATAAAGGCAAAATGGCACCTCACAAAATGTCACAAGCATAAACGAGTAGGCATATATAGGCCTAAGTGTTTATTTTGTTAACTAATCACCTCAAAATCAAAATCGACTAGGGGAGAGCGGGGCATAATGGGATAGCGGGGCATAACGGGAAACTTCATTATTGTCGAACTTACTTACTTCAAAAATACGAAAAAAATTCAAACGGAAGTAATGCATCTTTGAAGGTGAAGGACGAAAACATTTTCGATTCCGAGGCGTCTTGCAATTTTTATGATGAAAAGTTCATTTTCACGCTCTCCCATGTAAGGTACGTCCATAATCCAGAAATTGTCTAGAAACAGTGGAGCTATATTAAAGTTAGGTTATACAATCCATGTGTAGGGTAATATATAAAGTCACATATTCCCATATGAAAATTTTTACAAGTCCAGTGTTTTGTTTCAAAATGGCGGGTTTACAATTGTGGTATATTGGGGCATAATGGGATACAGATATCCCATTTTGCCCCATTTCATGCTTTTGCAGCTATTTTTTTCCCACATTTCTCATATTGTAATATTTCACGGGTTCTATGTACCCCTCACGTCTCAATCATTGTTAACATTATAAAATGAGCAATAATAAACATAAGTGACACTTTTTTGAAAGCATAGAATTTTGCATGTTATGGGGCATAATGGGATAGGTATCCCATTTTACCTCAGGTGGTGGGGCATAACGGGATTTTGGGGCCTGTTGGTAAAAAAATTGTATTTCCTGTGTAGTTGATGCTTAAGTAAATTATTCTAGTCTACGTCGTACGTTATATATGCCTGCATAATGTGGGTACAAAAAAGCACTGATTTCTTATTATTTATATGGTGTAAACTTAAAAATCCCTTAAGTATCCCGTTATGCCCCGCTCTCCCCTACGAAGTTATTAGTTGGGACATATTGCAAGAGTTCTTAATATCAATGTTGCGTGTAGTTTCAATAATGTAGGCTTACAAACACTAGGCTAAGGTTCTAAACACTTGAAATCATCTTTATTCAGCACTCCAGTATTGTACTAAGCGGGGCCGGATTTAGGTTGGTGGGGGCCCTGAGGCAAACACTAAGCCAAACAGTATGGAATACTTTTTTATAATTAACTATTAACTAATAACTAATGTACTGTAGTCTGTAGGTAAGTTACATCTTTAACTGTACTACAGACAATTTTCTCTTCTTAGCACCACTACCATACTGTCGCGGTGTTTTGTGCCGGTCTCCTGGTCTGCTCATGATGACCACTTAATAAATTTCAATAGAAAAATTATTATAACTGACTTACGGATTTCAGGATAACAATCATAACATCATAATTATTAATTTATTATATTTTTTGTCTGTTTTGAAATTTATCTTATTTTACAATTTCAACGTGACAATGTCTGCCGTTTTGCCGGAAATCAACATCAGACTCAGTTTATAATATATTTATTTATATAGCGCTTACATTTTTATATCGCGACGCTGACAATAAGTTACAAGTAATATGACTAATATCTACTATTTTTAGTTTTGTAGGTCTATTTACAATATTTATTACATTCATTTATTTCTATTTATCTATTTTTTGTGTTTGGTGGAATTGGTGGGGGCCCTGAGGCAGCTGCCTCATTTGCCCCATAGTTAATCCGGCCCTGGTACTAAGTAGCCTAGTTAAGCAGTCATATTTTGCTTTTATTTGTCATCGAAATTGTTTTGTTTCAATCAATTTTCAGTCGATTTTGAGATGATCAATTATCGAAATAAACACTAATTTACACATTAACAAATGTTTTGTCTGTGACATTTTATCAGGTAAAGTTTTGTCATTTTGATATTGTTGTCCATGCCATTTTCAAAACCATCATCATTACTGTCATCATCTTAGTCGTAGCAACATGCATGGCTTTTTCTAACGTGCAGTACTGCAGTTGTACACAAAATGTGTAGTTGTAGAAGCACTTATGTACACTATTGTACAGTTAAAACTAGCAAAACAGGTCATTGTCCTCCGATTTGAAGTAATTTACAATGGATGATCGGAATGGAAAGAAGGAGTTGTGCACTGTGCAGTTCTAAAAATTTCTTTAAAACAGCCCTGGCAACATGCAATCATGACGATATGAAACATCGTTATCGTCGTTATCATTACAGCAGCATACGCTAGGTTATAGCGAGTAGGTGGCATTACGTACTCGGCCGTGGTGAAGGCGAGTGAGAAGTTGCCTCTGCGGTTCTTCGGGTTGAGTTTCTTGAAGTCGAAAGCCTCCGGATGGAAGTGATGGATGAGAGCGCAGAAGGCCAGACCATCCGACCAACTGCTCGAGAAGTTGGTCACGTTCACATTCTGCAAAGGAGGATCAGGAGGATGGAAATGATGATGATGAAGATGATGATGATGATGATGATGATGATGATGACGACGACGACGACGATGATGATGATGATGATGACGACGACGATGATGATGATGATGATGACGATGATGACGTTGATGATGATGATGATGATGATGATGATGATGATGATGATGATGATGATGATGATGATGATGATGATGATGATGATGATGATGATGATGATGACGATTACGTTAACGATGATGATGATGATGTCGATGATGAGATGGAGGAAGACTAAAGAGACGACAAAATCAATGATGACTAAGATAAATAAGAAGGATTGGAGCATGGGCGATATATCTATGTGCACGTGCAGCTCTCATTCTCTATAGTCTATGATGATATTATTTGTTTAGACATCCCGTTGTTCGAACAAGGCGCTGGATGTTGGAACATGGCGCTGGAGGCATTCCATCGTCTAATAATTATCACTGTATACCTGGTTCACCTCTCGCCCTTTGGGTGGTTCATGCATGAAATGCGTGCCAAGGAGCGCCAGCTGATAAGGCAACCAGCAGAAGCAGAGGCAGCAGCAGCAGCAGAAGCAGCAGCAGCAGCAGTAGCATCGTCTGTTGCTGCAGCAGACAGCTAGCCATGAGGCCCTTAACCACGCTCCATATTATGTACACAGACATGCGGGAGACATATGTACGCAGAGAGAGAGAGAGAGAGAGAGAGAGAGAGAGAGAGAGAGAGAGAGAGAGAGAGAGAGAGAGAGAGAGAGAGAGAGAGATACAGATACAGATACAGATACGGATACAGATAGAAAGGAGAGAGTAGAGAGAAACAGATCGAAAGACAGACAGTCAGACAGAGAGAGAGAGAGAGACAGGGAGAGAGACATGGACAGAGATAGAGAGGAACGGACATGCGAGAGACAAATATAGGCCTACATAAAGAGAAAGTAAGACATAGAAAGATGGCCAAAGAGAAGCCGTCTAGACTCTAGACGTAGGGGCAGAGACAGAAAAAGAACTAGGAAGAGGCAGTACTGTTGTGACTGGGGATTGCGCGTGAGAAAAGAGGTAGGCTATGCCATAGGGAAAATCAGCTCAGCAATAATAATTATAAGGTTTAGAATTTTATGTTATCATAATTAATGTGCTAAATTCTTGCCGTGTTTTATGAATGACATGTTTTACGTCAGGAAAAGCTATAGGCTAGCCTATATGCAATGTTATGTCGAACAAGAGATGAAGTTACTTCTACATCTAAAAGACAAATGACAGGAAATGAGGATACGAAGAGATCTCTTTGGTTTGAAGGACCCACTGACTTACAGACCGTGCGACTGTCTGGCTTTGAATGACTTACTTACTTATTTACTTGTTTGTTTGCTTACTTACTGACAAATTCACTGACTGGCTGAGACTGAGTGAGTGAGTGAGTGAGTGAGTGACTGATTGACTGACTGACTGACTGACTGACTGATTGACCGACTTACATCGTATCCTGCTACTTGAGCTTTGGCCCAATCGAGCAGAATCTGCTTAATCGCAGTTGGGTTGTGTGTGACTCCACCCCTGAAAGCACATTCAGACAATCTTCTTAAAGTTACAAATGATTGCATTTAATCTCTGGATAAGCGTCGATCATGTATATATTATCGAAATATTAGCCTATGTTGTGTCCAAGATACCAAAAAGATTTGATTGCCAATCAAGGAGTAAGCTATACCATGAAGCCTACAGCGGACATCTGAGAGAAGACGAAGATACAGACCTGTAAAACAAGAAGACTTAGTAGGCCTAGAGCAGGGTAATACTATTCACTCAAAGAAATGGCGACAATATAGGCGCGTGGACAATTCTGCAGGCGATTGAATCAGGTCATATAGCTATAGAGTAGTATAGGCCTATATTCCTCTTTTGGATTAAAAATTGCCATACATTTTTCTCATAGAACATACATCAATACATTCGAACTAAAAAAAACTTAAAAATTCAAGATGACAACTGATCTTACCTGGCCTGTGTTGCAGGTGATGGAGGAGCTGCAAAAATGAAAATTCAGGGCATTAGACCATACTGCATAAGCTCTTATAAAGGCCACTCAAACCGGTTATCACTCCAGAGTGACAGACACAACTCCCATAATTATTATTAATTCAAATGTGGACCGTCACCAGAACATTCTAAAATAATCACAATAACTCCATACAAAATTTGTGCACTAGTGATGCGTGTTACTTATTCTTGTAAAGGAAAGAGGAAAGAGGATGGGCTTAGGTTAAAAAAAACCTATACAAGCATCTATCCTCAAAGTGGCTCAGCACAGACTCTTGCAGCTCAACGAATGATGACTTGTCATCACTGTACTACATTATTACTACTTGCATCAAGATTCTCATAATGTGTAAAGAATTTCTCCATAGGCTTTGTTTTCTCGATAATATAGTATACATCGTTCGTCTACGACCTAATCCGCCAAAAGAACCTGATGTCGTTTAAGCAGCCTTATTAATCTCTTGTAGACAATGTGAGAATTGTGGGAAAATAACTGGAGAGGGGGTTTGGACTATGATTCACTTGGAATTGGGGTGCGAAAAACAGATGTTGCTATGAGGCACTAGGGAAGACTGGGGGTTGAAACCTCAACCTCAGGCGATTCTCACCATGCTTGTAGACCTATGCAATGATCTGCAATCTGTTCTTAATGTCTGATGGGCATTCAACTATACATACGTCCAGCACTAACAAGGACTTGGCTGGATTAACGTTCGCTGCATAGGAATGTGCTTTATGTCGTCAGCAGCACAGCCTAGGCTATAGAGATCACAATCATCGAAGATGCACACACACAAAAACACACACACACACAAATACACTCACACACGCATCCAGATGGCAAACTAGAATAAGCCAAGACACAAGACCAGCATCCAACGTAGTAGCATTGCGTCTCCCATACAGTACTTCTCCGTCGCTTAAATAGGTTGACGAATAGATTGAAGAGTGATTACCGCTTCCAATTTATCCTACGTGAGTTGTAGGCTATACACGATGTTAATGGCCGCTAAAATCTACGTTTGTTTGCAACAGACAGCTTAATTCGGAATAGACTGCGTAGGCATTATTCTCAGCCTGCTGTGAAATGCTTCGTCTGTGTTTCTAGGCATCAGAGTAGGACCTTTGTGCATCTACTGGAACACAACCACTAACTGCCAAGGCCATAAATTAGACTGAGATCAGCTCAACGCGCCCGTGCACTAAGCCTATATATACTTTCCAAACCGACGTACGATGAATGGTACCGTCAACGACATCTACTGCGCTGCAGTGAACGTGCAGTATATATAACACACAAACTGAACATGCAAGACAGGTTGCAAAGGCAAAATATATCAAGGCTTAAACCAAGACCGCATGATTCGACATTAATAACAAGATTACGATATAATATTGTGGCGAAATTGAGGTCCCCTTGCCCCACTCCGCCAGCCGTGTTTCCCTTGGGTGGTCACGGTGGCCTCCCCTTGCTTGGTCACGGCCTCCTGGCCTTCCCGCCATGATCGGCCTCTTGGTTTTCCCGCCGTAATTAGCCTCCCAGCCTCCCGTGATAGCCGCTTGATTGGCCTTCCTGCCTTCGGCGGCAGTATCATTTGATGTAGAGAGGCAGCCTCTCAGCCTCCCACGCTCCCCCCGCGGCGGTGTCCTTTGATGTAGTCGGCCTCTTGTAATTGGCCTCCCTGCCCTCGGCGGCAGTGTCCTTTGATGTAGTCGGTCTCTTGTAATTGGCCTCCCTGCCTTCGGCGGCAGTATCATTTGATGTAGAGAGGCAGCCTCTCAGCCTCCCACGCTCCCCCCGCGGCGGTGTCCTTTGATGTAGTCGGCCTCTTGTAATTGGCCTCCCTGCCTTCGGCGGCAGTATTCTTTGATGTAGGAAGGCAGCCTCTCGGCCTCCCGCGGCAGCGCCTTTGATGTGGGCGGTCTCTCTGAATTGGCCTCCCGAGTTTAAGTGGCCTCTCTGAATTGGCCTCCCGAGATTTGCCCGCGGCCTCTCTGAATTGGCCTCCCGAGTTTAAGTGGCCTCTCTGAATTGGCCTCCCGAGGTTTGGCGCGCGGCCTTCCGAGGCTTAGCCTACGGCCTCCCGAGGCTTAGCCCACGGCCTCCCGTGGTTTGGGACCCTGGTTCCCCTCCCTCTTTTCGGGTATATAAGGGAGCCCGTTGCTCCGTGTAGTTAGTCATCGAGAGGGTAGTCAGCTAGTGGCCAGTCGTTACGTAGAAGAGTCGAAGTGAAGCAGTCAGTCGTGAAGTGAATCGTATGGTCGTGCAGCAGTGTGTAGTGATCGCTTCAATAAACTGTGTTTCTTTCTTCATCGTCGTTGTGTCTGTTGGACTGGGCGAATCGACCGGAAGAACTGCACTACCTTCGAAAGACGACGAAGGCGGACTCGCGTCTCCCTCCTGAGACGACACGCGGACATATTTGGGCTGGCACCCGCGGCCTCCTGGATTCGGTGCTGCAGCCGCGCGCGTTCATTTCTACAGTTTCCGCCACACTGGTACCAGAAGTGGGGTTGTGTGGTTGCTTCTGATCGACTTTCGCAGATCGACCGACGATGGAAGAAGACGAGGAAGTCACAGTCGCCTACCCTGCTGGAGGATTCGCCGACCTACGAACGAACGTCTCCACGCCATTAGCCGACGAGAGTGCAATGGCAGAGCAGCGGACCGACCGGAGCCGTATGATCGAGGAGCTGCGGAGACCGACGAGGACGACCTACCGAGAGACGTCTGACGATCGGGAGACTTCCCTGAGAATGCTGGAGACTACCGGAGGACGGCCGTGGACTCGACCGCCTCCGATGAAGCCGGGAAAATTTGACGGCACGGGATCGCTGGAGTCGTTCCTGGTGCAGTTCGAAGTCTGCGCCCGCCACAACCAATGGACAGCCGCTGACCGGGTCGACTACCTTCGATGCAGCCTGGAGAAAGCCGCCACGCAGTTGCTGTGGGACTTCGGTGCCCGTCCGAACGTCGGCTACGAGGAGCTTGTCGAACGTCTTCGACAGAGGTATGGAACGGAGGGCCAGGCGGAAAGCTTTCGCGCTCAGCTTTATTACAGACGCCAGCGTTCCGAAGAGACTCTGAGCGACCTGCTACACGACATTCGTCGCCTTGTCGTGTTGGCGTATCCGGTGCCTTCTAACGAGACCACGGAGATCATCGCCAAGGATGCTTTCCTTGAGGCGTTGAGCGACAGGGACCTGTCACTCAAAGTACGTGAACGGGAGCCCAAGAATCTGGACGAGGCCTACAGGACAGCGCTTCGTCTGGACGCCTACCAACGGACGAACGGCTCTGATGATCGACGGAGACCTTCCAACCGCGTCAGGGGTACTCAAGAGACGGACATCCAGTCGACGCTCGACCGATTCCTGGAGGCTCAGCGTGCCGAGCAACGACGCTGGCAGGAAGATATGGAGAGACGGATCGATCGCCAGTTCCAGGATCTGCGGAACAGAGCTTCAACCGACGACGATCTGGGGCGTAACGGTCGCCCCGGAAGCCGCAACGCCGACAACCGAGACCAGGAGCGCTCGAGACGGAGCGTGACCTGCTACAACTGCAACCGAGCAGGCCACGTTAGTCGGAACTGCCGCCAGCCACGTCGCCCCTTCGAGCGCCGGAACGACGACGAGACGACCGGAACGGAAGCGCCAGCGCCTCTGGTGAACCATACGACGCGTTCCAGATTGCCGGACCGAGCCAGCAGCAACGCGATCTACATTCGAGGGAGCATCAACAGACGGCAGCAGATGTGCCTGATCGACACCGGATCGGAAGTCAGCCTGATTCCAGCTACGATCGTCGAAGGGTTAGCGCTGCAATCTTGCTCTCGCTTTCTGATGGCTGCAAATGGCACTAACATTAATGTCCTTGGAGAGGTCCGTTTGCCCATTAAGGTACGGGATGGATTTGAGGTTTCCACTGTATTTTTGGTATCTGACCAAATTACTGAGCCCATGCTAGGTATGGATTGGCTTCGGGAACACCGCTGTAGGATTGGCTTTGGTAACGGTGCACTGTTTTTAGGTCGTAGACGGATACCCCTCGTAAAAGGGAATGGGTCTATGTGGTGCCGTAGGGTGATAATTGCTGAAGAGGTTGTAGTGCCTCCCAAATGCCAGAGCGAAGTCCCTGTTAAGACGCTCTATGGGGATGTGACTACTGTAGCGCCTGTCGATGAGATTTCGCCCCGCGATATGCTAATTGCAGATTTGCCGGAGGAGATTCCCTCCGAGATTCGGGAGCGTTTGGATAAATTGCTTCTTGATTATCAGGACGTAATTTCCGCTACCGACCGGGACTTGGAGAGGACGACTGCCGCTAAGCATAGAGTTGGGACAGACGAGACACGGCCCGTTAGACAGCCGTTGAGACGCCATATTTTGCCGCACAGGACCACAATTGATAGTGAATTGGACAGTAGGTTAAATGGCGACCTAATTGAATCTGTAGCGAGTGGGTGGGTTACTGACGTAAGTTCCCTTGAGTCTTGCGCAGACGATCGACTGACGGAGATATCGCTTAGGTTAGCGCTTAGAAGAGTAAAGTTACCGGTACGGTCTAGCGTGTATCGGGATAGTTGGGTTAAGTGTGTCCCGGGTAGAGGTACGCCCTTTAGTCGCTTGCACACACCCGTTATACAGCCACGGGTGGAATTAGTGAGGGTTAAATTGGGTCCACTCCCCCTGGGGAGGGGCCAAATGCAGCCATTCGGAAGTTCGAAACGGGGCTTGGATCCGCCTCGTGACCGCCTGTTGACGAAGAACGGCCGTCTCTTCCACCTGTTCGACGCGCGGCAGATGACGTCAGCTGCTGCCGCTTGCCATGAGGATGGGTCTGGCGAGGCGGTCGGACCTATGCCGCCTTCGCGATCCCGCCCAAGCGAAGTGGACGGTGAGACTATGACCCAGGACGCAGACCTGGCGGAACGGCGCCCCAAGCGAACTGTACGCCGACCTGCCCGCTATCAGTAAAGACAGCCGATAAGGACGATTGAGACTACTGGACACTGGACAATGGTGAGACTATTGAACTGACTGTATAACACATTGTGTACGATCATGCGTTTTATCCCACTGCGAGAAAGCGGATGGTTAATTGTTTACGTTAGTTAAGAGTTACGTGTTCAGCTTTGGTCGAGAAACGACCCGAATCGATGTTGTTCGAAGTTGTCCCGTGAGGACTCATTCTGTATTCGTGTTGCCACTGAGTGCACTGCGTATCTTGAACTGTCATGTCGGGAACTTCAAGGACTGTTATTGTTCCATCGCGTTGATTAGTAGAGAGACTCATTAGGAACGTCATGGACTCTGTTTAGGCTCGTTGGCCGCGTTTATTGTTCGAAAAATGAGGACATTTTTTTAGCGTGGAGGGGGGAGGATTGTGGCGAAATTGAGGTCCCCTTGCCCCACTCCGCCAGCCGTGTTTCCCTTGGGTGGTCACGGTGGCCTCCCCTTGCTTGGTCACGGCCTCCTGGCCTTCCCGCCATGATCGGCCTCTTGGTTTTCCCGCCGTAATTAGCCTCCCAGCCTCCCGTGATAGCCGCTTGATTGGCCTTCCTGCCTTCGGCGGCAGTATCATTTGATGTAGAGAGGCAGCCTCTCAGCCTCCCACGCTCCCCCCGCGGCGGTGTCCTTTGATGTAGTCGGCCTCTTGTAATTGGCCTCCCTGCCCTCGGCGGCAGTGTCCTTTGATGTAGTCGGTCTCTTGTAATTGGCCTCCCTGCCTTCGGCGGCAGTATCATTTGATGTAGAGAGGCAGCCTCTCAGCCTCCCACGCTCCCCCCGCGGCGGTGTCCTTTGATGTAGTCGGCCTCTTGTAATTGGCCTCCCTGCCTTCGGCGGCAGTATTCTTTGATGTAGGAAGGCAGCCTCTCGGCCTCCCGCGGCAGCGCCTTTGATGTGGGCGGTCTCTCTGA
This sequence comes from Lumbricus terrestris, assembly GCA_949752735.1. Lineage (NCBI taxonomy): Eukaryota > Metazoa > Annelida > Clitellata > Crassiclitellata > Lumbricidae > Lumbricus > Lumbricus terrestris. Next base: position 50,368,362 of record OX457040.1, on the reverse strand, counting down.
ATTGGCCTCCCGAGTTTAAGTGGCCTCTCTGAATTGGCCTCCCGAGATTTGCCCGCGGCCTCTCTGAATTGGCCTCCCGAGTTTAAGTGGCCTCTCTGAATTGGCCTCCCGAGGTTTGGCGCGCGGCCTTCCGAGGCTTAGCCTACGGCCTCCCGAGGCTTAGCCCACGGCCTCCCGTGGTTTGGGACCCTGGTTCCCCTCCCTCTTTTCGGGTATATAAGGGAGCCCGTTGCTCCGTGTAGTTAGTCATCGAGAGGGTAGTCAGCTAGTGGCCAGTCGTTACGTAGAAGAGTCGAAGTGAAGCAGTCAGTCGTGAAGTGAATCGTATGGTCGTGCAGCAGTGTGTAGTGATCGCTTCAATAAACTGTGTTTCTTTCTTCATCGTCGTTGTGTCTGTTGGACTGGGCGAATCGACCGGAAGAACTGCACTACCTTCGAAAGACGACGAAGGCGGACTCGCGTCTCCCTCCTGAGACGACACGCGGACATATTTGGGCTGGCACCCGCGGCCTCCTGGATTCGGTGCTGCAGCCGCGCGCGTTCATTTCTACAGTTTCCGCCACAATATATAGGCTTATTACGTCTAAGACACAGACCAAAATCAAGACCATAAACGTTACAGAATTCACAGCAGCGTTCTTAATTCACTGTATTTAAATTAGGCGTATACAAAGGAGCATTCTCTGAACAGGCGCTAATGTTATTGAGATGTAAAAACTTCTATAGTATACGCGAAAATAAATGTCTATCGGATCCTGATCTGCAGATTGGAATTAAGAGAAAAGTCCATGCTTTTGAGGTGATGAACGGAACAGAAAAACAACTTTACGTGAAGATCAGAATTGAACTGAGAAGCAAGTAAACAACTGGTGACTTTCATTATCAGGTCGTACCGTTTCTTACGTTTGTAGCATATACGGGAGGCCAGAAATTACTTTGTATCGCCTGTGCGTCTGCCAATCAGCTTGCTCTCTTGACAGATGCAGGCTAAGATCACCACACGATTAAACTGAACATTTGAACGTTCAAATTAATGTGGAAATGTTAAGGGATCACATAATTTTTATTTTCAATATCATTTCATTGTCATAGGGCCTACTGCGCAAGATAAAATCAGTCTTAACTCAGTTAGTTCTCTCTGTGTTAGCCTCACGACAACAACATGCAGTACTCTACTGTACACTAAAATGCCACAGGATTGCCTCATTCGTTCTGGTAAGATCTCTTTTTCTTTATGACGCACCAATCGTTAGTCAGCATAGAAAAAACGATCGGTTTTTGCTTCCTTCTGTTAGAGAATCTTCAACCAGCTGAAGAGCGAAAGAACAACTGCTGTTTTGTAGAGATAGAGATGACTCATAAACGACTGCAGATCGGATTATTGAGAAACATTTCCATTCGATTAGCAGCTAAGTAAGTCTTTGCAAGGAGAAATAAACAGTTTGGCGTATACAGTGATATGGATAAACAGCCTATAGCAGTGGAGGATAGTCTATTAATATTATTGTGATCCGCGATGCTCTTATGCCGAACCAAAACAGGCACGCTCGTCTATGTTTTTCGGCTCTCGCTCATTCAGGCACACAGACAGTAAACTCAGATGAATAAGATGGCCGGTGACGGGAGCTGTCACTTGAAAGCCTTGTGCCGCTGCTGCGATGGTCCAAGTGGCATGGCAAGGAATAATTTACTCCCTGATCGAATATCGTGCGGCGGAGTCCAATATGGCAGATTTATACTTTGTGATATGATATTAGTACTAAAGAGCACAGATGATGCGATGAACTACTTTATTGTACATCTATATATATTATTATGATCATGTGTGTTTGCATTATGTATTTATTTGATTGGCATAATAATAATAATAATAATAATAATAATAATAATAATAATAATAATAATAATAATAATAATAGTAGTAGTGGTAGTAGTAGTAGTAGTAGTAGTAGTAGTAGTAGTAGTAGTAGTAGTAGTAGTAGTAGTAGTAGTAGTAGTAGTAGTAGTAGTAGTAGTAGTAGTAGTAGTAGTAGTAGTAGTAGAAATAATAATAATAACAATAATAATAATAATTGCAGTAGTGGTGGTGGTGGTGGTGGTGGTGGTGGTGGTGGTGGTGGTGGTGGTGGTGGTGGTGGTGGTGATAGTGTTGTTGTTGTTGTTGGTGGTGGTGGTGGTGGTGGTGGTGGTAGTGGTGGTGGTAGTGTTGTTGTTGTTGGTGGTGGTGTTGTTGTTGTTGTTGTTGTTGGTGGTGGTGGTGGTGGTGGTGGTGGTGTTGGTGTTGGTGGTGTTGGTGGTGGTGTGGTGGTGGTGGTGGTGGTGGTGGTAGTGACAGTGGCGGCAATAATAATAATGATAAAAATGATGATGATATATTAAAAATACTATTGATAGTGATGATGATAATAATAATAATAATAATAATAATAATAATAATAATAATAATAATAATAATAATAATAATAATAATAATAATAATAATAATAATAATAATAATAATAATAATAATAATAGCACGACAAAGGATTAGGATTGCTTCTTGGAGCCTGACGGATTATTGATACCTGGGATGAAAATAATTATGATGGCAATGATAATAAAAGTAATAATACTGATAATAATAGCGGTAACAAAAGACTATTATCAACCAATTGAATTGAACCGACATAGAATCAATGCTATTTCTAATAGGATCAATTTCTTTAGCACCAAACAGCACACACACACAAAGCAGTCCAACACATCTATATATAGTAGGTCATAATTACAACAGCAATAACTGACCTCCTTTGGTACCATATGACGTTCCTCCAAAACCCTGCACGCTGCGATTGTCTCTTGTTCCTCTGCTAACATCTGAAAGAATGGTTAATTGTCACCATGCTCAAAAAGACAATAACTTCTACAACGACTTGATGATATTCATTAGGCTACACTATAAGAAAGATGCAGTTCATGGTTACGATTCCAAGCAATGAATACTATATAAACCTAAATCTACTCTCCAGTCTTGAACATCAATTTGTTAATAAACAACAAATCTATAGAAGAGAAGTCGTCACATGACAAAGTTATTTCAAAATAGCAATCACGCCAATTTAACTGATGTATTTAAGGTCAATACAACTTTACATGTAACTATAAATATACCACACCTACATAAAGACGGGCACCCACATAAAGACGGACACCCACACACACCCAGTAACAAGCACGCATCAAACAAGAAACCTATACAGTCACGCAAACCTACGCTAATAACGCTCGCAAGCTGCATTGTGAGAAGCATTGACTATATACCATTTCTCATGAAGTTGGCACTGTTGACGTCATCCTTGGCATGCGGGTTCTTCTCTTGAAGGATGTCATTCACGCCTAAGAACAAGAAATATCAAAACATACAGTATGTCTATAATTATTATACGCTAGTTGAAGCGCAGTAGAAGCGCAGTAGAAGCGAGTTGTCATTATAACCGTGTTGCTGGAAGCAGTATTGTTGTGTAAGATGAAGGTGAACATTAAAACTAATCTTATTCTGTCAGAAATGCTCTGTCGTGATAAAATTTCCTGGTATAATACCAGACATCAATGGCTTTGTCCAGTGTGAACGGGTCTTAAACTTACGTGTATTTTCTGGTAGTGTGGAGCGAGAAAGAAGGAAGATAGGTCTACGTGAGTCAGAGCTGCGATGTGATTTTCGTTAATTTGCGTGTGTCCTGAGTTTATGAGTGGCCTAATTGTGCATTTCTATTTGTAGGCCTACCACTGCAGGTGAATTGTTGGATCCTGCCCCATAGTCTACGATAGTCAATATGTCTATTTGGTATGCGGACGTTTCATCCCCGAACGATTCATCCAGTGGACGTTTCATCCCAGGACGTTTCATCCAGTCCGGGGATGAACCGTCCACTGTATGAACCGTCCGGGGATGAACCGTCCACTGTATGAACCGTCCGGGGATGAACCGTCCACTGTATGAACCGTCCGGGGATGAACCGTCCACTGTATGAACCGTCCGGGGATGAACCGTCCACTGTATGAACCGTCCGGGATGAACCGTCCACTGTATGAACCGTCCGGGGATGAACCGTCTACTGGATGAACCGCCCGGGGATGAAACGTCCTAGAATCGCCTATTTGGAGGAGTGCATATTCTGAGTTTTGTTCCGTGTATGTGCTATACTGAAAACAGTCCTCAGCTTTGACGCCTTGAAGAAATACTTCGATTTTATTTAGATGCTTCCCTTATTAATAATTCTCTTTCCTCTTGTGTCGAAGCCTCAACTTCCGTCCGTTGTTCTAGCGCTGCTGCATCTACATGTATTAACCACGTGACTGTTGACTGAACTCGCATTAGTTTAAGACCCGCTTACACCAAACACTTGATGTTTAATATCGTGATAAAGACTGGTTAAAACAGACTTTTTTCGACAGTCCCACTCAATGTGCCATCAAATAGAGAGAGTCTTTGATTAAGCGAGAGCAATTCTCCAAGGCTATAGCAGATAAGATGGAAATTGTTTTCTTAGGTGAGTAACGCGCAGAACGAGGTAACGAATTTTTATAGCTGCTCTTCAGCTTCTACTAACAGCCGTTAGAGAGAGAGAGAGAGAGAGAGAGAGAGAGAGAGAGAGAGAGAGAGAGAGAGAGAGAGAGAGAGAGAGAGAGAGAGAGAGAGAGAGAGAGAGAGAGAGAGAGAGAGAGAGAGAGAGAGAGAGAGAGAAGAGACAGATAGACAGACAGACAGACAGAGATAGAGGCAGATACAGAGATATAGATAGAGACAGAGACAGAGGCAGAGACAGACAGAGACAGAGACAGAGAGAGGGACAGAGACAGAGAGACAGAGACCGAGAGACAAAGACAGAAACAGAGATAGAGACAGAGACAGACAGAGGCAGAGAGACAGCGACAGAGACAGAAAAAAGATAGAGAGACAGACAGACAGAGACAGAGACAGAGAGAAAGAGAGTGAGAGATAGAAAAAAGAGAGAGACAGAGAGAGAGAGACAGAGAGACAGAGAGAGAGAGAGAGACAGATTCAACACATGAAAGATTTAGTGCCGAAACACCTTCCAGCTCTGTCCAATGACTTTAAAAAAGGTCATAAGAATCTAATTTTTTTACAACCTTTAAAATTGGACCATCTGCCAGACAGTTCTGCCTATGTGAACCTTGCCTGCATCGGTGTCTGATTTTCTAGACTATTTGCAAGACTGCATTTACTGCTCAAAGATCGAAAGATATGTTGCTTGCAAGAGGAAGCAGTCGACATAACCGCTAAAGATTCTACACGGCAGTAATAAAGATTCGACGAGGACTTGCCCATGCTCAATTGCTCATGCAGCCATGATGCATCGGAAAGACCCACGCCACTGGAGTCGAAAGATGCTTTCTAAGTGTTTTCCGGTCGAGAGCAAAAGTGTAAGAGACTTGCTTGCAAGCGCCGCCGAATTGACTTCAAATGGCTGCAGCCTTTTGCGATGCTTATAGGCTTAGGCCTAAATCCACTCAAGCAGAATAATTGGCCTTCACTTTTTCTCATTTTACAAAACCAAACAAATGAGAAGATATCGAAACAAATTGGTTTTTTAAAATTATCAGCACAATGTATAAATTGGATGGACAAAACAATGTACATAAAACCATAGGTCAAGAAACTGTGAGAAAAACAAAACAATGTACATAAAACCATAGGTCAAGAAACTGTGAGAAAATTTGTATTATGTTGGTCTAAAGATATATATATATATATATATATATCACGATGGGAGAAAGTAAGAGAACTATAGGTCTATAGATATAATATCGAGCAATTTTTCCAGATCCAGAGTTGATTTCAGTTTACTTTCTCTAGCTCTCTACACAGTTTTCCACTTGCGTCAGTATGAGACATCGCTTGAGAAAGTAAAAGCGCAATTCTACTAGAGTACAATGAGGTGATTGTTACTCAAAAGAAAGCTGCTGCTATAAGAATATGATCGTTGAAGCGACAGACGAATGATTCCACTAATGCGCTGCTTTATGCTATGGCAAACAGTGCCACCCAGCGCATGGTAGTTCATCGCATGAGATAAATAAACAGAATCCAGATGGCAGAGTGGAGTATCTTGAAGCCGGAGTTTTTTCGTCATGTGTTTCCGCTAATGCTATTGCGTGGAGCGACGATGGATTCTAATGACTATAAAAGAAACTGAGAAGTGATTGAGATCTGCAATGTATGCGATCGATTCCAAAACCAAACAATTTAACTGTTCTCTGCTGAAAGGGATTTTCTATAGGCCTACCGGGTAATTAGGTAACGGTAGATCTACATAACACTTGAAAGAAACGAGTAGCCTACAAGTGTTTGCGATGAATGGATTAGAAAAAATGAAAATGAAGAAAATGACGTGAGTAAGACATAGCAGGCGAGGAGGGAAGATATTCTGCGTGGGTTTAATGTAAAGAATGCTATTATGGATTAGTGATCGAGGGAAGGAGGTCTTGAATAGGCTAGGCTACTTTCAGTTGGTGAAGTGTAGGCTAGAATGGAATTTATCTAGTGATATGGTGCAACGTGGATTAAAAGTCTTGTAAATCAATCAGATCATGTGAATTAATCAAATCCTGTAAACTGATAAGAACTTGCGAACTGATTGCAATATGTGAAACGATTAAATCATACGAATTTATCAATCATGCGAATTGATTAGATCATGTGAATTTATTAAATCGTGTGCATTAATCAGAGTGCAATAGACTTTATAAGACTCTCACAGGTTCATTTCAAAGTTTAACGATGGTGCATGATAATATAAATGGAAACGATGAAAATCGACTGATTCCACAAAATTTGGAAATGGTCTTTGCCAGCGAACAATTGCAGCCAAATAATAGATAATAGGTTTATTATATCATGAGCGCATCCGAGTAGATCTCGTGAAAACGCGCTATATAACATTCTCGGAATGAATGAATTGAATATATGAATTTAAATCGTTTATCTGAAAAATGCAACACTGACAGCAATGTGTTAGCTGCGCATGCATTAGAATATTTCTCGCACCTGCTAACCTCGTTTCTACTTAGCAACTTGCTAGTATAGACCTACCCATTGGACAGGCCACTCTCATACAACAGGGATCAGATTCTGAAGCATGCAGTAGCAGTAGCACGTGTTTTCCCAGGTCTGACTCAGGTTCGATTTCTAGGTCAAAAGATACAAGGAGGGCGGCAGCTATTGTCTAGCCACAATACGCAACGGAGGCAGAAAAGCCGAGCCTTAATAGGCGGCGTAAACACGGCTCGCAGCCGCAAATAGGAACAACATTTACCAGCGCGCTTGTTCCAACATAAACAGAAACGTCTCAGATTAATATCTATGTGGATATTATGTTTCTTTCTTGGTAAAAATACTTGTAACATCGAATCTAGCATAAAAAGTGGCACGCGAATAGTATCCATACTTCTTGTTATTGTTAGTTCAAGCAATTCTCATTGCACGCATGGGCGGAGTTTATCAGGGGCTAAGGTGTTAAGCCCCCCCAAGAAGACCCAGATTCAATTTTTACCGTGTAAATGTTATCTTTTCCCGGGCTTAGCTCCCCCCCCACAAGAAGGCTTTAGCCCCTCCAAGAACCGAAACCAAACTCTGCCCATGATTGCATGGCACGAGATGTCGAGCTATGCGTCATATTGTTATGATACTGACTGCAATATTTAGTCTTTGCTGAGACGGACGATATAAAATATGCGGCTCTTGTAATGTGACTGACATCACTGTACAGCGGTGTTGCACCATGCGACCTATCGGACTCATTTCTGTACATGCATGCATACTTATAGTTGGCATAACTAAGTGGTACGAAATATTCTGAAATACTTGAGATTACTAAAATAATATTGCGACTTGCAACAGCTCCTATGTCCTCGCTAATATTGTCGATGTGTAGCCTATATAATAAATTATATAATGTTTAATTAATTAATATAAATTAATATTTTTCGCTTATTTCCGCAATCCGGTTGACAGGCCGCGACCGATTACATAGGCTACAGTGCACAGTTATGCATTTATCTTAATTAGCATCGACCTTAACTACTAACAGAAGAGACAGCCTGCAATACAACGCTTCTGGCTTCCTCTCTCTGCCCGCATACAATATAAAGTCCTTTCTCTGGTACTCAAATCCAAACTGGGTCTTGCACCAATGTATCTCAGTGATCTCATTCGTTCTCCTCTATCAGCATCTTCTCATCGACCTCTCCGTTCTCTGGACAGGGCTGACTTGTTCGTTCCACGAGCTAGGACCACTATTGCTCAAACTCGATCCTTCACCATCACTGGGCCCTCTTTGTGGAATTCTCTTCCCTCCACTCTGCGTGGGACTCTACTTTCAGGATCGTTATCTACAGCTCTCTCTCTTCTTAAGACCTATTTTTTCTCTAGGGGTTATCGCACTGGGAGCGCTACTGAATGGCCTTGGTTGTGAGCGGCGCTATAGAAATTACTAATTACATTACATTACATTAATAGCAGTCAACAAAGCATGTCCATTGTCCATCCTATGAGAGCTTCGTGAATCGAACTCAGCTCAGTTGATCTTTATCCAATGCGCTAACGGCCCAATGCGTTAACGGCCTCTACCTGTTTTCGACGATGGTGTCCTATAATGCTTGCTATGATAATAATTATATATGATATTATAAGATCGTATACCTGTGTTGTAGACGGTGGACAGAATCTTTCCCATGTCTCTGAGATGCTGTAGTTTCTGCTGCTTCACCTCCTCAGCATTCACCTGTCTCTGGCGCACAGCATCCTCGGTGGCGCTTCCTAGCTGCCTCTGCAGCTTCGCCTTCTCATCGAACTCCTTCAGCTTCCGCTGCTTCTCCTCCTGCGCTCGTCGCAGCCTTGCTTGTGTCGCATCTTCGTCGCTCTGCTGCTGAACCCGGACGACACGGTTGGCCTCGTACTCAGCTACAACAATACGCATCATCATCATCAGCAGCAGCAGCATCATCTTCATCATAATCGTCATCATCATCATCATCATCATCATCATCATCATCATCATCATTATCATCATCATCATCGTCGTCATCGTCGTCGTCGTCGTCGTCGTCGTCAGCAGCATCGTCATCGTCATCGCCGTCGTCATCATCATCGTCATCATCATCATCGTCATCATACTCGTCATCATCATCATAATCGTCATCATCATTGCCATCGTCGCTTCAATATTCATCTACCTCAAAACCACCACCATCATCATCATCATTACGATGCTATTGACGTCGTTTGTTGTTTGTTGTTGATGAGGACATCAATAGCAATTAGACGGTAGCAACACATTCAGGTTCATCAGTCACATCTTCGATAATCATCCATAATATGATGATAATAGAAAGAGCAATAATAACTATTATTACAAGATATTTATTATTATTATCTCAGATATCATCTATCTACATGTATCTATGAATCAAACGGGCAAATTGTTGCTGAAGTTAAACCTTAATATGGTTCACTATTTTCATCATGTTTACATGCAGCGTTGTGATTCGTGTAAACCTGACGCATTACTAAGCAGACGGTGAGCGTTGTTTTATTCTTAAGTGCTCCGCTAAGACTATAAAAAATTATCCGGCTTCCGTTTCCGTTTTCATTTCCTCTCTGTCTATTTACACGAACGATGTTAAGCCCTGCGGTTTATCTGCGCCGCTCCCTTGAAAATCTTATCAAGCTAAGCCAACATGAAAAAAGCTCTACCGATCTGTGCAGACTTAAGTGCGCAAAGGAAGCTATTATTCTGTGCGTGGAAAACAACCCATTTTGTAGGCGGTGTTTTTCAGCAGTATTCTTATTATCACTATGGGTCTAGTTCATGAGTCTAGTTATACTATAGATTGCATTTGTTAATTTCTTACCGTTGAGTTTATAGTTTTTTCATTGTATCATCATGATCTTTTCCTGGACACCAGTTGCATATAATTTACTCTGTGCTAACTTCAGCGTTTGAACACTCGGTTATTTATATTTCTTAAATATTCTGGATCTTTGCAAGTGTAGGTTAATTAAAGTTCGTGAGTAATGAGTATCTTCGCCTATATAATAATATACTGCATAGGCTACTTATTCAGTGTTTAGTTGCTGAGCTAGGCCCTATTAGCAAACTGCTTTCTTACTTTATATAATTGCGCGTTGTTATGACAACTGTAAAGCGCTTGCTCACTCAATAACACTCTACGGTTGGAACTGACCACTGTATATACAAGAGTGTAGGCTAATGCTAACCTTGACGCTTCTCTCGGATGTTTCTTTGCCTTCGCCGGATTTTTCTTCGCTCTTCCAGATCCTCTGTTTGGTTTATCTGTCGTCAAAATACATACAATGTAATTATCCTGTTAAGAACCCCGACAGATAGCATGTAGGTGAATTGAACAGTAGACATCCGTTATGCACTCTTGCCTCACAATAGTAACCACCTACAGTTAATGCCTTAAGTCTACCTTACAAAGTTACGGTCAAGACAACAACGCCCCGGCTCCGGAGGCTGGAGCTGGAGCGTGTGTACATGAGCATTAACCATGGGCGCCTATTCGATAGAATCCCAAGTCTTTTGTTAGAGATAATTATACTTACACTAGGCTAATATGGCTAGTTTAAGGAGATAATTATGTTCTCTAGGAACTCTGATCTATGGACTGAATTCCAGTAAATAATCTGTATAAAGAAGAAAAGAAAATCTAGAAAAAGTCCATTAACTCATGCTCAATCTGCGTCGTTCTTTCTGTAACTAGGAAGCGTCGGCTTAAATTGTAAAGAAATAAGGCTAAGAATGAATTTATTTAAAACCAATTGGTAAAACTAGTTATTCAGACCATAAGTTTAAGACTATAAGTTCAGCCGACGCACATCTTTACCGCTTTTGCGGAAGAGTGAAACATCCTACTGAGATTGACGAATCGTTCGGGTGAACTTCATCCCAACAACAGGAATCTTACGTAAACTTGACCTTATCTTCACCATAAAAGTAGCATGCAGTGCTATTGATCTGCTGTGACAGAGAATGTGACGGGTTAAATTGAAGTAATTCTTCTGGTATGAACTCCGACACATTCATGAACTCTGAGTCTCTGACCCATTCACAAACCCTCACCCATTCATCAACTCTGACCCATTCCAATTCCAACCAAACCCAACTCGGAAATGCTTCACCTAAAATATTGCTTGTTGTGTCCAGTGATGAAATTGACAACAATTACAGGGGACACGGCACTGATCTGTTTTGTTGCAACTGCAACAAAATACCTAAGAAGTGATTGACCGAGGACAACAGTGATATAGCTGGTTAGCAATTACAGACAATTTGTAGGCCTACTTATCCCAAAAATATAAAAGAAATAAATCTTGTAAATAGCATGGTTCAATATTATGCAACGCAATGGGAAGCTTCAATTAACAGAATACATGTAAAGTGAATTAATAATAGATTAAAGTCTTCTTATTTCACACATCGTAAGACAGTCTAATACAACTGGTGAACAGTGAACTAATGTCCGCTAGCGAATGGTTTATAAGCAACAAATTATCACTTAATGTAAAAAGTCCAATTATATCATTTTCCGCTTCACAAGAAAATCCGTCCCCAATAACAACAGCCAAATAGCACACACACTAACTTATATCATTTAAACTCAGCTTTATGTTTGTTAGTTAAGTTGTAGTTAAGAATTTTATATACGTATTCTATTGTATAAATGTTATATAGTTACAAATAACGTCTATTCCCTTTACTTAATTGCACCCATCATCCTGTTCAGCTTCTTCCTGGTACATAGGCCCCTACTAAGCAGGACTTGTCCCTTCTGGAGTGGCTAGTGCTCCCTAATCTATCTCATAACTTCTTTGCTAACGAATTAATGCTTTAATTATAACTTGTGTTAGTCCTATACCATGTTCTGTATAATTACGTTTATTGTGGGATCAATAAATAATTTTGAATTTGAAGTTTGAATTTGAATTTCATAAGTTTAGTAACTATCTATTTAGAATGAATATCGTCTTAAGATAAATACCAGAGATTCCAGCGCATCTTCGTCATCGATGCGTTCCAAGTCCGGAAGGTTAGGCATTGCAACTTGAACTTGACTTCTGAACGAAAACAATTCAAGGTATTGCATGCACCATCTATTGCGTTTCCATTATTAATGATTAATTAATTAATTAATTCATTCATTCACTCATTCATTCATGCATTCATTCATTCATTCATTCATTCATTCATTCATTCACTCATTCATTCATTCATTCATTCACTCATTCATTCATTCATTCATTCATTTTCATTCATTCATTCATTCAGTAGCCTATGTAGGTTCAGTGAGGATAACTTCATGCACAGCTCACGGAAAACGAGACACAAGAGTTCCAGAGTTGAAAAAGGTGCAGGTCCTATTTAAGATGACAATCTAGTGGATGGCAGTTAGATAAGGATACGTGTTAAATTCATTTTATCGCCATCGTCATCGCCATAACGAACATCATCACCATGCTCATAACGATCATCGTGAAAACTATGTTGATCATGATCATTATCATCATCATCGCCATCCCCATCATCATCGTCATCATCGTCCTCTTTTTCATCTTCATCGTTTTCACCATTATCATCATCATCATCATCATCATCATCGTCATCATCATCATCATCATCATCATCATCATCATCATCATCATC
>OX457040.1:50245637-50353137 GCA_949752735.1 Lumbricus terrestris | reverse complement strand
GAAGCCCAGGTTACGTAGCCTAAATAGAGCGAGGTGGGCCTACTTATGGAAATTACGTGAAGTTCATCATTAACAGTGTAGGCCCACCATTCGTCAAGGTTAAGCAAGGTGCGAAGCGTTTGGGTGTGGTAAGGTGATGCAAGTTGAGCTATGGTTAGGTTGGGCTAAACTGTCTACATAAATTTAAGATTGGGCAGAATTTGACAAGGCAAAGACAGAGAGGGTAAGGTGAGTCAAGGTCCGACGCCACTTAGTAAGCCTAAGGTGATTCAATTAATACTTTTGTTAGATTATAAAGAAATTCCTGGAATCAAATGTTGCAGATGAGTGTGCACTTTTAATAACCTTGCTCTAGAAATGGTATTAATTGAGCCACAGAGGTGTCTCAGTGTCTGAGTCAATGTACAAATATAGACATCACATAAATTGCTTATTCTGTCAAGTCTTGCGCCAATGTAATGCTTCCGAAAGTATCATTCGATTGCGATCCAAAGCATATTTACATATGGGTCAGTTCAAGCGTCCGTCTGAGGAGAATTAGGAATAGTCTGCATTAGTACATTTACCTCCTTTACATTACACATTCCCTAAATGCGATTCTTTTATTCGCGTAATGTACATGAAATGCGAAGCTGCAAATTGCGCTTGGCGCTACATCAAGAGCAAATACAGAGTTGAACGCTTTGTTTACCTTCCTGTGTTAACTTCCGATAAACAATGCAAAGTAAACAGCGAGTCGTTTGCGAGGAGTCTGCTCCGAGTTCACAACAGACGACCAGAGCGAAGAAGTCTGATAAACAGCAGCAACGGAGTCTTGAAGAAGTCTCTGGTTGCAATTGAGCGACGGAGGAACGGAGGGACCGGGAGATGAGGTGAAGGAGGAGGAGGAGGAGTGTGGTTCGGGTGTTTGGAAAAGTAGAAGGAGGAGGAGCAGTAGGCACTGGAAAATCCAACGGAAGGATGAGAGTCAGTTGGAGGAATCCACAGCCATAGCAACACGCGGCGGGCGCCCAATGCGCTAGGAATGCTGATGGACGATGCTTGCCAGGTCGCTCTCTGTCTCTCTCTGTATCTCTCCGTGTCTCTCTGTGTATCCCAGCCTATTTCTCTTCGAAGAGGTTGGCTGAGGCTGGCTGGCGTAGCAGGGCCTGCAGCGCACACATTCCGACGCGCGGTTCCGATTATTGCCAGTTAGGGTCATCTTATGAAACCTCGGTCGGCAATAACGCCCGCGGGAAACGAAGGCAGTGATAGAAGGAGATATAAGCACAGATACAGGCACAGGGACCTCAATCGAGATAGCCCAGATACGAGTAAAAAGAAAGAGATATATTGAAGAACGCTTTCCAATTTGGTCTGGGTATCCAGCGTGGGATATAGAGAAGGTGCGGACTGTAACCGCTCTAGCAGAGATTAAATGGAACGAATGAATGGCTCATTTGCAGGTATGTCCACAGAGCCTTAGCTTAGCGAAGACTAGGTCAGCAGTCTTGGCATGGCCAAGTTCAGCTTAGAAATGTTATATTCATTCAACCGTCCAAGAATATGCATCCTCGCTAAGTGTCGTATGCTCGCACGGATTCATTAGGCCTAAGGCAATTGGTCGTTAATCAGAGAAAATTGGTTGTTCCATATTGACTATTTGAATAAGAACTAGGCCTATAGGCCTATAGCAATTTTTTGTGAGGGAAGAGAAAATTTATGGTACCTATTCTTTAACAGAGGATGCTTCGGAAGCAATCATTCTGCTTGAGTGGTGATCCTCAGCTTGGATGATTTTGGAGTGATGAAACATTGTTAGTTAAGACAGCTCGATTAACATCACATAATTATACAGGACTGGCCTAGTTAGCTACACCGGTAAGTGCGAGCTGCATTCGTCTGTTGGTTGCAACGGACTGTGGTTCAAGCCCCGGGCTGGGAGTTGACATTCAGAGATTTAGATATCTCGGGCTAGCACGTGTGGGACGCAGAGGCGCAAGCTCCTGCGGAGCGACCTTGGGCAAGTTGCTTACCCATCATTGTCTGTGAGGAAGGCAACGGGAAACCACCTCACTCATCTCATCCCCAGGGGCGTAAGCCAATGAACCTGCCTTCTGGCAGAGCACCATCATCATCATCATCATCATCAATTATACAGGGTGGTCCAGCATAAATGTCCCGACTTTGCACGCGTATAATTTCGTCAATTTTTAACATTTATTTATACTTTATGCGTCAAATTAAAGGTATTTCACTCTAGTATCTGCAATGAAAAAATGAAACTGGTGCAAATTTAGGTTTTATACCATATTTTGTTGTAATTGTTGACGCAATATGACGCAGTTTCCCTGGAATATTCACAAATGGCTTTTTGCTAACACGCGCATAAACACAATCATTGTGGGTGTTTGTAGGAGTCTCTACCATGAATATCCTCTCGTCTCTAAACCATTTCCTCTTAATTTTATCAACAACCGTGCGCGCTGCCAGCCTGCCACGCGCTGCTTTAGACGCAAAGAAACGGCTGGCTGTTTCGCTAGCCGTTTCTTTGTGTCAGTGTTGGAGTGGTGTTGGACATCACGTCGATAAATAACTTTATATCATCTCTTAGAATCTGTTGTGCGGTGTTTGTAGGACTACCCTGTTTCGCGCTGAATGACCCGGGGAGATTTGTTTGTAGGGCCAACCGGGTCATTGTCTTGTCTGCAAATTTACTCGGACACAAGAGCAATGCTAGCGGATAGGCGCGCCGTGATTCCCATGGTTTATGAGTAGAAAGTCCTGTTTTTATCAATTTTCCGTAGCAGATAATTCAAGGTATTGTTTATTCCATCCTCTGTTAGAAAATTCGTTAATCATTTCAAACGAATTAAATCCCTTATCGGTTCGTAAAACTATAATCAAAACGCGATCATCGTCTGTCAATGGCGCCAGATTGCGTCACAAATTACAACAAAATATGGTAGCTAGCGCTGTTCCTAGCATATAAATTATACAGCTATAAGTTTAGGCTTTAATTATGTGATATAATTAAAGCCTAAACTTATAGCTGTTCCATTTTTTCAGTGCACATACTCGAGTGAAACACCTTTAATTTGACGCATAAAATATAAATAAATGCTAGAAATTGGCAAAGTTATACGCGTGCAAAGTCGGGACATTTATGCTGGATCACCCTGTATTAATAACCAGGTAGCTCTGCACCACATCCGGAGATCAGGATAGTGTACTCACAGCTTGACTTCAAATATCTTTTTAGTCATGTTTTCAGCCTGATGGATTTTTTGGGTAAAAATATACTAATAGCAATAATTGTTGAATCACGATTTAATTTTAAATGTGTCATCCGAAGAAGAGACGTTAGCAAGGTGACGACAAAAAATCATTCTTTGTTGTAGACCTCTCAGAATCCAAACTTCTAAAGCACCGCTCCGAAAACAAAGCGCAGGACAATAGCTTGTTCACTAACACTGTCTCCATAGGACATTGCTTGACCCCGCTGTTACAGAGGCTATTGATTTCAGTTGGCGAAAGATCTGGTAATATTCTTATTGGATGCATTTTTCCATTCGATCTTGTTTCTTCTAGATTATTTTTCTGCATTTTTATTATGCCTTATATAAGTCATTTGATCCGTTTGTTAAATCGGATAACCAGAATTGCTCCGTCGATCCAATTGATCGATTCTAAAGCAGTTTGCTTGCGACGGCGTTTTATAACACGAAGAACCGATCGATAGTTAGTCTTTGATAAGGAAAATCATTTCTGTTTAGATCCCTTCTGAGGAGCGATTCAATCGGTTATGAGGAAGACCGACTAACTACACAGATAGATACTGTTGACATCTGACGAATGAAACTGAACTTGTAAAAGACGTTTTACTGTTTAACATCGACATCAAACGATCAACAGTGTTTTGGCGCAAATCTACCGTCTGCAAATATATATGCTACTCGATACTCAAAGCAGCGCTATTGTAGGCCTAATCGGACTTCTTAAAAGTCGGTCAAAACGATCCATTCAGTGTATAATATAAATCAATTAATCAAAAGAATGTGAATGGAGCGATGCGACATGAACTTGCACTTTTTGTCCTATCTAGATTCATTTTGATTAGGCTACATATCAACCGGACAACAAAACAGGGCTTTTTAAAGGAATTTTTAGAACTGCACAACTCCTTCTTTTCTTTCCCATCCTCCATCGTAAATTACTTCCAATCGGATGACAATGACCTTTTTTGCTAGTTTTAACTGCACAAAACTTGCGACAGAAGTGCCTCTACAACTGCACAAATCCATTTAGAACTGCACATTTTGTGTACAACTGCACGCTAAAAAAAGCCCTGCAACAAAAGTTATCCTTTGAATTGGGGCAAAACGTATTTACGGTTGACTAAACATAGATCTAATTTATTGAGTGGAAAGGTAATGTAAGAACGGCGCCGATGACCTATGGCAGCCATAAGAAGAATATCGTTAATCACTGGAAATGCTTTGGTTCAGCAAGTTTAACTGAAAGTAGATGAGGTAAAGTTGGCGTCATAAGAGGCGCTAAAGAGTGGGTATAGCAATTAGCCTAGAGCCCTAAAAAGACGACAAAGTGGGGTATAAACGATTCCCGTTTCAACTAAGGCGATTCATAATTACATAGTCATGCCATAGTATATAGGTTAAGCCTAATTGATGGGAAAGAGTGAGCCCAAGCTAGTAAGTCCCCTGTTCGTTGAAAATAAACTCCTAAATATTAAGCAGATTAGATTTGAACAGACATGTCAGTTTATGTATTCTAAGTCAAATTTCTTCGCAATAGTCATAAGCCTCAAGATCACGTTATTCCTGCAAATATGAAATCATTCAGAATAGCCTACTAATAACCAGGGCATAGGACAGGATTTGGAGACCCAGGGCCACAACAAGTCGGATAATATTTGAAGAAATTAGAAGAAAATTATTTGAATTATTTGATTCATTGTCAACTGTTAAATGCTGCACAATTACATTTTCTTGGTTCAAAACTCCATTCTCTGTCACGTTTGCTACAGTCGTCAAAGTCTCTTGGATGGTACTTTCTGTTTGTGATTAATTTATTTCTCGCAAGATCTTCAGTCTGGCTAAGCCTATTACTATTATCAGAATGTGCAAAAAAGTTGATTTTTTTTGGCTTGCTGAAGCAGCTTCCCTTTGTCGAGCGAATTTCTTTCGTTTCTCATGTAAACTTACGACTAACGAGTAACGAGCTGTGATAGAGTTTAAACTGTAGACTGTTGACAACCTTTCAATTTTACAACTAATAACAGATTAGCGAATTTTTGGCAGTTTGTAATCAATCATTTAACGTCGACGATTTCGTCACGAAGTAATAAGAATTTGTATAGCGCTACATTTCAACGAATAACTCGTTAATTCCGTAATTCCCCATTTAATTAAATTATTGAAATACGGAATTAAGGAGTTATTTACTATAAATAACTCCGTACTTTTGAAATTCCGAGGCCCTTTATCAAGTGAGGCGTAGCCCCGCCTGTCCTAGGCCCGGCTAATAACAGAGACTGGTTGAGTTAATAATAATAATTAACACGACGTAGGCACTCACCTAAACGCATGCATTTCGGCTGTTGATCCAATCCGTTTCGAAAGAGAATCAAGACTGGTTGCCTACGTATCATGCAGGTGCTTCTTATGACGCTTACATCGACGGAGGGAGGTGTAATCGATGCTCGCAGGGTGTAACGGCAGCATCAGCAGAGATAAGAAACCGAATATAGAAACCGTGCTGGAGGCGAGAGTTCCGTCTGCTGGAGTTGTTATCCATAATACAGCAACAGAAATGTTTGCAGCCGTAACAGCAGATAGGCCTACAGAAGAAGGACAAAAGGAGGAAGATAATGTGCTGTTCCACTGTGACAAACTGACAACAGAATCATTCAAAGCGCTGACTTGTTAGTTAGACGAATAGCCTACGAAAGGGGATCCAAAACACGTTTGCCATTTAACGATTTTGACTGTAAATGTAATCGTAACTGAGCATTTATTTAGCGCGCACTTGGGATCTCACAGATGCCAATCATGCCATGATATTGGTTTAGCTCAATGTTCTGTCTTGAGCAATTTTTGACGATTCATGATAAATTTCAATGGCCTTGGTGTCCTAAAGAAGTTCTCGAATAACTCAGATACTTTTGATGATTTCAAACATAAAAAACCGATTTGCAGTCTTGTTATACAGTGCGATTTGTGAAAAATTCAAGGCTGCAGGTTATTTAAAGCAGGTTTTGGATGTTTGAACACACCCCGAAATGAATTATTATAATCTAAAAATGAGACAATGCATTTACTAGGGAGATTTTATTTTGCAGTTCCTATTTCTATGTGGTCCTGGGCACGACGTTAAACTGCATCCATCCTCTGCCACAGGGAACCAGCAACTTCCCTGTGCCGGTCCTAAGCCCGGATAAAATGAGGAAGGTTTGCCAGATGGGTGGAGATACACTGGCAGTAAAAGACCAAGACCATTGAAATCCGCAAAAACCACGGCACAAGTGACATAGCGACTCAGATGCTTCAAGGTGTAATGATGTGGAGCTGACATGCACAGGCCGGTCAGTACAGACCAGTGGAGAGAGTCGGGGGGGGAGAGAGCGTGGGACACATACGGGCATTGACCCAGGTTGTCCTTCGTGCCTCTCTCCCAGTATTCTCTTCATCAGACAAGGTGGTCTAGCTGGTTCAAGATGTTAATGGTATGGACCTGCAGACCGGACAGGTTGAAGATGGGCAACATGACGCGAGACAGACTCAAACAGAGAGTGGCGCCGGACACCTACGGGCGTTTAGCCCAAGGATTTCGATGATGATGATGATGATGATGATGATGATGATTTCTATGTGAAATTTTACAATATCTAATCATGATTATAATGTGAAAACTGATGACGTTCTGAATAATGAATTCAGCTGATAAACCTCCACCCCATCCCACCCCAACAAAATCCTGTCTACGGACCACCGCCTTGAGAATATTCATGGAAAAGGGAACGATTTGCAGAAGCCATCAAGCACTGTTTCCAACTGTTGTAAACAGTATTTCTTTAGAAGTAGCCAGCTATTATAATGTGCATGATTTAGACAAGAATGATAAGCGTAGGCTTACTAAACGATGCAATGCTGCAGTAGGTTAAAGTAAGAATATATCAAGTTATAATAGAGATTTGCAAATAGGCCTACACCTTTTGGCTGAAAATTGGAGACTTGTGTGATTGCGCAAATGGTTTAATATTTTTGCATGCGTTTATGTAGGGCCTATGCACATATCTACGTATACATGCACATGATATGTTATGTAGCCTACGCATATATAATTTTATGTGGATGATTTGGACGGTGCTTTGGTTTTGCTATAGAAGCTTATAGGACCTTTGACGAAATTATCTCGTCCGCTTAACGACCAACTTGCCGGCTTATATGATGGAGGAAAAGGTTGATTGCCGTAGTCTTCTAGGATTTGATGGCGAACTGTAGTGATGAGACTTCAGCGGCTAAATCTTCGCAAGACTTTCTCAGCACGTGGGTTATCGTTTTATTTCACGGAGAAATCAAGACGGTTTCTTGATGTTTCTTGTATTTATAATTAAGTATACGTATAGCGTATTTACGGGCGATGAACTGCATCACAAAATTTTCAGAAGAGACGCCGATTTGCATAGGCCTATACTGAAAGACTACTCAATCAAATTTTTCGTCGAGTAGGCCTACATTGTATTATCAAGAATACGAGGCTCGGGTTTCGAGAATTGGGCAGAAGCACGGCACTGGCGATCTTAGTTTTAGTCTTCCTCCTCATCCTCCTCGTCTTCTGCTTATTCGTCTTCATCTTCCACTTCCCCCTTAACTTCTCCTTCTTCTTATTCGTCTGTAATGAAAAATTGTCTAAATTCTTGACTATGGAATTTGGAGTTCCTCAAGGCTTCATCCTTGGTCTCCTCCTGTTTTTAATATAATATATCAATGGCCTCTCCAATCCATCATCCATCTTACACTGCATTCTTTTAGCGGACGATTCTAATGTATTACTTATCGCATGCCTCCTATGACTATATTTTCCAGCCAGTCAATAATAAAATGGCATCTGCTAGTAACTGGTTTAAATCAAGCAAACTTTCGTTAAACCTGTCTAAAACCGAGTACATTAGGCTATACTTGCCTCAAATAAAAAAGGAATAGCCTATACACATACATAGGTCTATCGACGATATAAACAAAAAATCTCAAGAAGCATAAGCATTTTAAAGTCTCAAACCTGCTTCCCTCTCATGCACTAACTGATCTCTATTTCACTTAGTCTATCCTTACCTTACTTACTATAATTTAATTTGTACTTCTACCTACGATACTCAAAACCTTGCTCTAAAGATTCTGCAGATAAGCCATACCTGGTATCATTAAAAGCCACTGAATATGTTACACAGGACCCCAGTTCGCTGAAAATAAACTCCTAAATATTAAGCTGATTAGATTTGCACAGACATGTCAGTTTGTGTACCTAAACATCAATAACCTTATCCAATATCCCTTCTTCCATCACTTCCTACTTCTCTCCTACAATGCATCCTGGACTCTTTAGAATTAACACAGAGTAGGCCTATCTTACCAAACACAAGTGTGCGTAAATCAGACTACCAATCAAATTCAAAGTTCCTGACTTGTGGAACAAACTTCCTACAAACATTCGCAAGACTATTAGTTTCATTATTATTTTCATTATTACTATTAATATTATTAACATTGTCATTTTTATTATTATTATAATCATCATCATCATCATCGTCATCATCATCATCATCATCATCGTCGTCGTCGTCATCATCATCATCGTCATCATTACCGTCATCATCATCAAGCACTACACCAATGCTGCTTAATTTAATAAATCACATGGCATAAAAATGACACGGTATTGATGAAAGACGTTATTCTTTGACATCTGTATTTTGTCATTATTTTGAAGGACAATCAATCATTGAAAGAGATTTACAACACAGAATTGTTCGTTGAAAACGATTAGTTGAAAATCATGCGAGAAACATTGATCCACTAGGTTTTGACAAAAAGAAACATTTGAAAGAAACTTCTAATAACAGAACACGAGATTAACGTGTTGAGAATGTCATCTCCTTTTTAATGAGCCGTTGCACACACCTTCAGTAACACACTGAAACTTATGTTTAATTTTTATGTAGGCCTAATTCAAAAGTGGTATTTCATCTAACAAGGGCATAGATACCAGGCAGCCGAGGTGGGCCTTTATCGTTAAATCACAGAACAAAAATCCAAATCAAAGTGGCGTCTGAAATAAATCAATGAAAGTCCTCATGAGAAACAAGACATGTTAATAATAATATTATTGACTATACAACATTATTGTGTAGTGGTCAACTGCATTTGCAGTATTAAGAACTGCTGAATATAGAATGTCGTACTCAATCGCTCAATCGACCAACATGTTTTCAAAACAGCAGAAATGGAAGTCACTATAACCGACTTAAATCGTCCAGGTTCGTCATTATTAGGTCTATAGACTGCTTCTTTCAGGCTGACTGCGTTACGATGTTAAAACACGGAGATTCTCAGACAGTTTAAACTGACGATTTCACTTATTCACTCGATTGACATCTGAGCAAAACCACTCGCGAGACCTAAAACAGTCACCTATTTATAGAAAGCTAAACTCGTACAAATGCGATTCAGACAAAAGCAAAAAATGAAAGACATTATGTACATTGCGCAACAATTAAGCCTAAACATCTGTAGCAACCTGTGGCTGAAAAGCACCGATCATAACCAACAGCAAGATAATGGACCTTGAGCAATCAAACAATTGGTTCACCAGTCAATAACCAAATCACCAGGTGAGTTAAAATCACAATTACAACCTTCAAAGACTCGAAGTGGCAGCGATTATTCCTATGCAACAATGCAACGTTTAAATAATAGACTTTAAGCTATTAATATTTCCAGGGGCGGATCCAGGGGGCAAATCCGGTCATGGCCTTCATTTAGAAATTTCTTTATTTTTGACCAGCTTTTCTGGCTCGGAAAGTTGACGTGGCCTCCCCCATGAGTAGTTTCGTAGGTCCCCCCTACGCCCACGAAGTCCGTACAGGGGCTTAAGAACACTGTACGACTGACAAAATAGGTCATCAGATTTTTCGGTGACCAAGACGAAATTTGTTCCTGTCCCAAGACCGAAAATTTTGGCCCCTCCTTCGAAAAATTTCTGTGTCCGCCCCTGAATATTTCTGTTAATTACCAAAGCACAAAGACAATGAAAATTACGATCACAGCGTTAAAAGACCCATCGGGTCTGCGAAAAGGTCTGCACATCAACAATATATATGTAGTCATTCCGTTTCTTAGACACCAACCAAAGTGCTTGTGTTGGGGATCTTTCGGAATTTAATGCCCGTCGCGCTTACGTCCAACATAATATCGATAGGCCTCAACAATTCTTATACGAAATTGACACATATAAAGAAAACAATGTATTCACTAACAACAGTTACTCAGTACTCACTCTACTTTAGCGACTACGCTGTTTGTCTAAATCCAGACTGTCACAAAAATCAGAGAAGCTACAAAACACTTAACTAGGCGTTTGGCGACAGTACAAAAGCGAAAGTTATACTATAATTCTAAACTTTGGTACAGACTACAGAACTTTTTGTCTACTCGTGTAGATGATATCTCTAACTTCAACATTCTCTACATGATCTACAGTCCAAACACTTGTACAATCCAAGCAAGACCTGAACATCTAAAACAGTGACATAAGTCATGAAAGAACGCACTTCAAAGCACCGTAAGTTGACTGATAAAAAAACAATTAACACACACTCTACCAATCAATAAGACGCGTTGCTAATTAAAATTGTGTCATTAGCATATGGTGCAGCACACTAAACAACCGTAAAGTATCAGCATTTTCATCACAGGGGAAATCGCAGCCGCCAAACGAGAAGGCCTCTTTCCTTCATTTGTGAGAATTGATGATGACTTCTTTAGACAGCCAAGGTTTGATGTGAATGATAACGCACACGCTAAGTGTCTATAGTTTCTGCAATAATCTCTACTGGCTGTTCAAATTTTGCATAATGTAGTCTATAGCAAGCTTGCTCAATTCCTGGATTTCCAGACAGAATCAACAACGTAAGCAATTCTTCCAAAAACTATATAAGTCTACTATAGTTAAAACATTACAAATTAAGCTGAGAAAATAGCGTTGACCCGGCTCATCAGTAATCTCAGGAGTGGACTGATCCATTTAAGTACGCTTTATCAAATTCTGCACAAAATCTGAATATGCCAGCATAATAATGCGAGTTGATGAACAAATACTGAAAGTGTTTCCAGAAGATATTAAGATATACAGCGTCAATGTCTATACTGTACTGCGTGCCTCATTTTTGTAAATAATTTTCAGATAAGCATGCTAGAGCTACCCACAATAACGAGTTGTTTAAAAATATCAACAATTATAGTATATCACAGTTGTGCATAAGTACTGAGCATCTAACATTGAACCATAATAGACTTTCGGTTATCTTAAGCAATGAAACGATCTAGCAAGACTTAGGCTATCTGTAATGTGAACAAAGCACAACGAAATATCACAAAGAGATAATAGGCCTAGTAATCTCACTGTAACAGTGTTTTGCAAACCAAACACTTCTTTGCTATATTACTCTAAATATCAAATATTAGGATATCGCCGAGTTGCAGTAATCTAGCAATCCAGCCAATTAAAAAAACTCAAGTGGCAAAATATAATGAATGAGACAAGTTTGAAGGCCATGGAAGTGACTGTTTAAACGTTTTGGCGAAAAACATATGCGGCCTTGTTAAGACTTAAGATGACTATATTGAACAGTAAACAAAATATCACGGTTATTTGTGAAACAATGTATGAACACACTGAAACCTGGCAATATTGGCACAATAGCCGATGAGATCAATCGTGCTGGTATATCGTCTTGGCTGCAAATAAGAAAAAACATGAACTAATAATTTCATGATGTCATAACATTTTTGCCCATTCTGCACCTTTTCGCAGTTGCTGCAAGATCTTTAAGAAGTGACTCAAAGGCGTTTGACAACAGCAGAGCAAGAACTGAAAATATATTGAATGCTAGGCCTACTTCTCCAGTTTTCAAATTCTTGGTAGTTGCTGTTGAATCTCGTGGATTTGACTTAGACCTCGATGAGAGATATTAAATTGAGAGACAAAACGATGAGTTGATGCGTTAATATAAGCATTTGTAAACATTACCAGCGTTACCTCAGAACGCATGAGAATAAACTTTATATGTAGGCCTATGGAAATTGTCCCCAGTAGACGTCGATCTCCGCTTTATGGTTTGACTTCTGCAGCCTTCGGTTTGGCAAGACTTTTCTCAACGGCGTAAACCCTCTGTAGTTCTTCGACGACGTTCTCCGTCAATCGAGTCTGGAACTGAACTGTGGTTCCTAGCTGATTTCTTCCGTAGCGTATGACGTTTTCCTTGGCCAAGCTTTGAACGGTCGCCTCCGATGTCTCCTTGATCAGCTTCGACAGAAGCATTGTCTTTTCCGGGGCGTTTCGAAGCACTGACACAGCGATCCAGAGAGCAGGCTTCCGCGACACGTTCACGAACTTCTCTCTTTCACGCATCATGAGGTCACTCACCGAGGCCTCGACTGGTTTACCCAAGATCCAGTTTCGCTTACAGGTAATCAAATGGTGGATGTGACCACCGACGAGGTCCACTATCTTCTCCGCTTCTTCCAGCGGCATGCTCTCCACCGCCGTTGAATTCTCCATGAACCTAGGAGACGTGAGAAACTCGACGCCCTCCTCTCTTGTCATATCACCGAAGACGATGGGGGTCCCTGCCCTTGACCAGTTGCTCGCGTTCTTCTGCAGCAGGGCCTCCGTCTCCTCATCGTTGCTGATGAAAATGACCTTGGCGATGTTGGCGTCCGCCCACAGCTTCGCCTTCTCCTGCAGCTTTTCCAGTGCGCCTGGCATGTAGTTGTTCAAACTGTTGACCCCATCGAACACGAGAACAATTGGTCGACCTGAACGCGTCATGTATTTAAACGCCGACTTTTCAATGGCGTCCAGCACACGAACCAGTCTGTTGTTGTCATCGCGGCTTGGAAAGCTGTGAATGCGCATGACGAAGTCGAGAAAGAATGCAAAGCTGACGTGTTCGTCGAAGTAGAAGTTGACGGCCGACGCCAGAGTCTCCGGGAAACTTCGTCCTTGAACAGACAGAACGTAGACCGGAGCCCCTTGGTGCCTGCGTCCCTCAGTGGCGATCAGTTCCCTTATGATCTCAACGACGGCTCGGGTCTTTCCGGCTCCGGCCTCTCCGGCTATGAGGTAGTATTCGTTGCTGAACTTCGGACTGAGTATCTGTCGGATCGTCTGTTCGAGGTCTGGGCGCCGGAAGTAGGCGACCTCGTAGTTGTTCTCTGCGAGTGGCGGAAGTATCTTGCCCTTCGTGTAGGCGAGGGACATGCGCGCGAAACGTGTTTGGTCCTTGTAGACGACGTAGGATCCGGTGGCCAGCACTCCACCCGCCATGGAGATGACCGTTCCAGAACCGAGGAAGCTTCGGAAAGCCTGTCCCCACGACATCTTTATCCGAACGAATGACGTCGAAGGCGGATCAGAAATCTATGACTGAAGAAACACAATCAAACATGTACATGTATGATATATGCACTGACAACTCGACAGGGCATATTTTGAGAAATTTGTAGAACTGCACATCTCCATTCTCTCCCTTCTCTTTTTACAGCTTCATAGATCCATTTAGAACTGCCCGATTTGTGCAGAACTTAACGCCAAAAATTCTCTGCAACTCTACCTATAGGCCTAATGCTTTTCTTAACTAACAAAAAAGCCCTGCGTCACAACGTGTTTGATGAACTGAGAATACTCGTCGAGCAGACTCCAGTGAAATCGAGCAATAAGAAGAGGAAGACAGTTTAGCAGAGACGGCGCGGCACGAGGAGTGCAAATAGAATCGTAGAGTATCGAGATCTGCGTCATTTCTGTGTCTCCAAGTTCAAATCGCAAGAGTAGAAATAATAATTAAGGGCCTGACCACCAAGTAGGAAACAAAAACCACAACATGTAGCACAGCAGATATAGGCAGCACAGATCATTTGAAGACGGAAGAAACATAAATTTGCGCTGAAGCGCATCTTTTGCATTGTGAAATACACCACCGTCAAACTTAGCCTAGGCCTACTCATGACTGTCTAGGAGCACAAATCTCAAAATGTGACTCTTCCTATAATGACCTGGCCACCGGTCATCGAAGAAGAAAACACAACGTCCACCAATGGTCCCCTGTTACAGTAATCGACACACCATGGACACCTTGAACGATGCCACATGCAATCCTATTGACTATCATGACACCCTCCCATGCAGTATGCCCACATTAAGTCGACGCATGTATGATCCATATTTCCATATGGGACCCGTAGGCTATAGGCTACAGCTTACTTACTTGCCTTGGGAACGCTGCATGGTAGACATAATCAATAAATTCTTGCAGCAAACAAATCCGTAGAGATCGATCGACTTCTGATCGACTGAGAACGTTATTAACATGAAAATCTGACCATATAATATTGTTTGTCATTTCAGATCGTCTACGTTAAGCATCCAATTTCAGTGTTGTCGTGAGGACTTACCCGCATTCCTATATGAAACCGTTAGAGCCAATAAGAAGAGGGTTTGGCTTCTGCACAGACCAGACCATTGATCGGACGATGATGTCACATATGATTATCATCTCATGGTCCAACAGCAACAACGCTAGGCACCGGCGCAACATTGCCCGTATCGTCAATTATATTGCAGCCCATTTTTATTACCAACTAGGAGTCGTACCGAACAGTTGAATATCATCATGTTCTTCGTTTAATCAGACAAATCAGGGTGACACACCGCACCCAGTTATATGTCAATGCACAATAAAATTAATGTAAAGATAACAATGTCATTAATGGGCTACAAAGAGAACCCTCGGAATAAAGTTTCTAACATCTTTCACTGGTAGAACAAAAGGATGCGTCGAGGGCGTTATAGGTGGTTTTTGCTAGAGGTGGAAAAAGGTTCCTCAGGACATGATTGACATTCAGCATTACATTACGAAGCAGCCCAGCATCAGCTTCGAAAACTCATTTCTCCATGTTCTGGAACATCGCGAAAAGGAATCCTAGTCGTCGCATCCGGTTCAACATTTTGTTCTATTTTAGTTTTGTCGTTGCTAATGGTGAACCCACACCAGGCTGGGGCAGCATAGAGGATCCTCGCGACTGAAGTGGCTCGAGCTACCTCGTGGAGAGCATCAGAGTCCATGGGCTCAAAGCATTATCAGTGCATAAAGTGATCTAGAACATCCCCTCAGCAACTCAGAAACATAAACCAGACCATATGAAACTACGTACATGTATATCTGTATGGAGGCAAAAAATATGTATGCATGGCATGAAAATATGCATGGCATGATTACGTGTTCAATACGTATTCACACAATATCCTATTGATCACGGAAGCCTACAGCTGCGATGCTAAATTTATAGTCTGCTGTTCGTGCACTGAAAGCCAGTGGCTGAATGTTACAGCATCGAATACGTGCACTGAACGACCTTGAAAATCACAGCGCTCGATGGATGGTAAATGTCAAGGGTGGGCAACTGATGCCGCCGCCCCCCCCCCTCACTTAAAAATTGACTACGTAAAAATTGGCCACATAAAAATTGACTACCTGAAAAATTGGCTACATAAAAATTGACTACCTGAAAATTTGGTTCCTGAAAAATTAACTACCTAAAAAATGGTCTATGCAGGAACATCACTGCGCATGATTGTGGCCCAATGTGCAGCTGTTTAAAAGGCTTAAGGTCGATGTACGGCAGACGAGACATAAGCTTTTTATTGAAGTATAGACAAGGTTATCCAGTTGTTTACCGTCAAAAGAATCCTGGAATTCCAAGATCTGCAAATACTTAACAAATTTACGCGTGAAACAGTATTCACGTGTGGAACATCCGACTGTGAAGGTGAGAAGCCTAGATGTGGCTTACGTGCAGACAGGTCGGTGCCAGTTTGCAATGACATGTGTCTAAAACAGTAATCTCACAAAGCAGACTCACCATTCATCGGGTCTGATAATTGACTATAGAGCAGAAAGTCGTTATTGCAATAGAGAACAAAGATTTATTGCAGTTGTTATCATGCACTGAATAGACTCTAATAGACCAGTAATTAATAATTCATTAATTCATTTCAAGAATTTGTATTGCGACCCTCAAGAAGCCAACTCAGAGGCTCTCCCAGTTAAACCCCGGGTGATACAAATGCATCTTCAGACGCCTGTAAAACACTAATGAATGACCCTTTAGGTTACCTAAAGGTTAGGGTTGCATGCTTAGAAGCTAAACTGAGGTTCAACAATGTAGGCCAACTGGTGTAATTCTCTATAAACTCAGTGACACTTAACTGGCGCCAACAAGAAATCATTCGAAAGTGTTCCACGATTAATTGCACATGGATGGACATAAGTTTTCCATCAGAAAGAAAAGATGGTCCTAATAATCCATAATTATTTACAGCTGAATAATGCTAGAACAACAGGAAGGCTTTGACAGGCGAATCTCGCATCCGTGTAGAGCCAAATCAAACATTGTTGACGGGTAGCAGGCCCACACTAATTGCAACTTGGATTCTAAGGCAGCAATTATTAAAATTGACACGAGGCTCATGTCACATGAGCGCTTGCTAAACTGATATAGATGAAAAGCAACATTAGGCCAGGATTACAGTGTTCATCAGATTGCGTCACATGTAATAGGAAGTCATTCAAGCAGCAGTGGGATAGTATTATACATATATAAGCCTATTGGCTATACATGTCGCATATATACATACAGTATGCTCATTCATTCATTTCGAGAATTTATATAGCGCCTCTTCAAGAAATCTACTCAGAGGCGCTCCCAGCCCAGCCACAGCTGAAAAATAAGGATTAGAGATACTTAAAAATGCAGGTGAATTTAGCCTAGGCATAAGTCGCAAGGTTAGTGGGAGACCATTCCAGATAGCGTTAGTATATATATATATGTATACATAAATATATATCACATTTTAGACATTTCTGCGGTAGGTCAAAAGGTTACGTTTTCACTCACCTCTGAATATCCTAAATATACCGCGTAGACCTGTAGGTCAATATAACAGTTTAACGACAAGTCTCCCAGAGGTCAGAGTTCAGTGTCGTGTGAAGATCCAGATTCCAAAGTCAATCCTAGCATCATATTCAGATCGAATGTCTTTCAAACGAAAACTGCAGCGAAAATGAAAGGCTTTGGTCCACATGGACGAATGCTATAAGTCAGCAACAGCCTACTACATGTATAGGAAGAGCAGCCGACATAATATTATCAGCAGCTGATTTAAAAACAAACAGCTGCAGCGGCAGCAGCCTCACAGCAGTGCATGGAAGTCAGAGAGCAGCTTCATCGAGTACAAAATACCGATGCGTTATAAACGACTCGTTGCATCCAATCGACTGCTTGTATTCTAACATATTATTATATCGTTCTATATGATTGTGCAGACAGACAAGTTGAAGTGTAGACGAACTGATAGGTCAACGGTCGATAGGATAGACGCCGCTATGATACGAGGTCGATTGATTATAATCCGATTGATAAGTCGTTGGATTGTCCATCAGTGATGGCTTAAAGTGTGGCTGGACGGTCATGGACGGCGTCCATGCACTTATTTTAAAATCTGAACGCCGTCCTGCCACTTATTGGCCAGCACAGTCTGGAAAGGTAAGGAACGTCCAGGCACTTATTTTTCCACACTTTAGGCACTGGCCATCACAGTCGACATTTGCAGGCTAATTAATGCATGGTGTATACAGAAGAATAAGAGAAGAAAAAGTATACGAAGACAATAGGTTGAACAATACAACATGAATGAGGAGGTGACAACACTTGGATTAATACCAAAGGAAGGGTTGGACCTGAAAAATGATCGATCCATGACAATGGAGATCGTTGATTACCATTATTTCCTTCCTCGTGTTTTCTCAAACAGACCTTCAATTTCGACATTCTTCATTCGAGCACCTGCAGCATATTAGCGAGTTTCATCAATCTGTCAAGCATAATATCAATCAATCAATCACATAAATTTATATAGCGCCCCTTCAAGATCACTACTCAGAGGCGCTCCCAACCCAGGCCTGGTCGAAAAGAAAATACTCGAGAAGACGATATAAATATCATGCAGAGTCACGTGGAAGCGAGCGGAGAGCCGCAGGGAGGCCATTCCAGATAGCTGGACCCACTACGGAGAATGCTCTTCGCAAGATAGTATAGTGGTACGAGAAAAAGTGACAAGATAGTCACCACGGGCAGCTGACCGCAGCGAACGGCGACCCAGAGAAACGGAGACAGAGGTAAATACATGTAGCTTACATAGGTGGGATGGAGCTTGAGCCGGGACACAGTGCCAAGCAATATACATGTATATCGGTGTGTGTTTTCTTAATTTTCCCTCATCGTAAGGTCACTCATTATAATAATATATATTAGAATCAGGCAACATGATCTTACCATACCCAGAATTGATGTCTTTGCAAAAAGAGAGTCTATTATGACAATGTCGCGTGGCTGGGCGCAATTTTTTCTATTCGGCTATTTGAACTTCCTCTGGAATCCACTTAGCATGCTGCAGTGAAATCCGCCACTAGTTATTCTCTGCCAGTGCCAGTTCCAAGCTTGGATAAAGGAGGAGGGCGACACTAATCTCATCTTTGATATGGCAGGTTGTTAAACATAGATCTATAACAAGACCACTTGGTAGTTGCTGGCATATAGTCTTTTAAAGAATATTAGTACAGTCTGATAAAGAATATTCCTACTTTTTACTTAGTTATGTATGTGAAATTGTATGTATATATGTATGTATATATGTATGTTACAGTATGTATGAATGTGTGTGTGCACATAGGCCTTCCACACGTGTATGAATCTGTACGAAGACTCAATAATAGTTCACTCTTAATGTTTGCATTGGTGTGCAGCAAGAGTGCTTCTATTACAAGGGTTTATTTGGTTTTTCTCGTCACTCTTTCCGCAATGTTTGCGAGATCCGAATGATATTATCAGCAACTGATGCATTCGCGTTGCACAGTTGTATCAACACGTGTGTAGGCTATGTGTGTTTCGTGGTCCTCGTTACCAAGTCTAGTTTCAAAGGTATATCTGTCTCCTTTGTCAGAGGCCGCACAGTTAACCTCACGAGAATTTGAATGTCCAAAGAGATGTTGTTAGTATTTCGTTTACGCTGTCGCGACGGCTCGACAGTTGTAGTACTAGGGTATACTGACATTTAGAGCG
Organism: Lumbricus terrestris; assembly: GCA_949752735.1. Taxonomy (NCBI): domain Eukaryota; kingdom Metazoa; phylum Annelida; class Clitellata; order Crassiclitellata; family Lumbricidae; genus Lumbricus; species Lumbricus terrestris. The sequence goes on along the minus strand of OX457040.1, from coordinate 50,333,683 downwards.
CTTAGGCCTAATCGAAATGACTTTTCACCTGTCATAGTCTGTTTGCCAAAGATTGAAGTCGACGAACGTACAGTCCGATCAAGTAGGTTATCAGTAAGTAAAGCTTATCGAAAGATTTGCGAACATAGACTCTATACACAGAGTATAGTCAGTTGCATTATTGCTAGAGTTGACGACGCTGTGCTATATGTCTACTACCGTTGATCACAAGTAGGCGTAGGTCAAATCTACATTCTGCTGTATAGTCTTGCTATCTGCCTATTATGTGTGTCTCAGAGTCTTAGCTAATACAATTCGATGTTTTGGACATCCCCGATTTCCCATGCAGTCTGGCCAAAGTCTAAGCGTTTTGAACATGTCTTCTCAATGTTACCGACTGGATTGAATGTTTGCTTTAATATTCATTACTTTCACAGCAACTGATATGTCAGTAAGAATTCAATAAAACGAATATAATAACAATTATCATCTTATCTAATAAATAATATATTTTTACGCATCAAGCACAGCTGCTTCTTCGCTAACGTAGGCTATACGGTATACTGCGTATATATTATACAGTTGACTTCTGCCATGCACACATATGAAACGACGATCACCCGTGCAGCGTGCAGACCACACACCTACATAATGCATGGACTGTTCCGTTCAGCTGTCTCCTTCAATCAGTGAATTCATGTTCAAGTGAAAGATTGAGAGAGACAGGTGAAGTAACGCTGGCGAATACAAACGAAAAGTCATTTCCAGTGGCAGTTAATTCTCTCAACCAACGGCGTAAAGCATATTATGCACTGCGGCGACCTACATGCATGGCTAAAAGCATAATTATTGGAATTCTACGAGGAAATCATTTAATTTCATTGCTTGCAAAAGCTGTGAATATTTCTATTCGGTTCTCTTTACGGATTTATAAAGCGCTTCTCACAGTACAGCCTAATCAGAGGCACTGCGAGTGCGAAGAGCCCCTATAAAAGGAAATAGGCAGAAATAGTAGTGCCTCCAAATAAAATCTCAGCACTAAGTCTTGTTGTAGGAGAGGAGGAGGAGGAGGAGGATCATTTACACTTGCACATACATACACACACAAAATAATATTATGCGTACACACTCGAACAGACCCACACTACACAGGCCTTTGCCACAACGCGACTGGTGCATTTTAAGTAACTCATAAAAGCGCTGTACCTGCAACTATATCTAACAGTACTAAACAAAGACCATTTAAAGACAGCCATGATAATTCACTGGACAACACACAGATTGCCTTCTAAATGAAAATGGCAAATCTTTACTAATTTTGAGGTGCTGAACACGAATATGATAGTAAAATCTGTCGATTGGCTCTAGTTTAGGAGAGGCAGAGATGGTTACGTACAAATGTCTCAGTACACATTGAATCAACCTACATATGTGGGTAACCATAAATTTCTCAACGCTGTATTTCAAACTATATGTACATAATAGCAGCACACAATTGTGTGACATATTGCATCCTCCTGCCATGCACCCCTCCCCCGTGTGCAAGAAATTTTCCAAAGTACATGTAGTTGAAAGATGAGAAACTGGCCAATGCCCTTTGCTATTCCAATTGCTTGGAGAGAACCAAGCAATCACACGAAATGACTGCTATTTCAGCATGGTTCCACCTCCTTCTGCAGGCATGACAAGGAAAGAGAAGTGGCCAATAGGTTACCCAAATATCCCATCTGCAATCCGGCCCGTTCCGCAGACAAAGGAATTCCCATTCCGGATCCACGGAAAGGATTTTTCATCGATTCAGACGATGAGGAGAGAAGCAAAGTGACTTCAGGTTCTCCGCAGCCATCGACCCACCCACCTCTCACCCAAGGTGAACTGAACGATCTTGATCGTGACCTGGACCTATCCAAGACCAAGTCAGAGCTACTTAGATGAAGACTTAAAAGAAAGGAATCGTCTCCAGGAAAGTGCTTGAGTGACATCGTCATGGGCAGTTTGAGGATAATTTCACCAAGGAAGATGACCTTGTCTTCTGCACCAATGTAGATTGTCTGTTGAATGCCCTCAGAATCAAACATGACCTTCAAGAATGAAGACTACTCACAGTACTCATAGACTCCACGAAATTGAGTCTCAAAAAGGTGCTGCATTGATTAAAACCAATATCCATCCATTCTGTTCGGACATGCTGTCCTTATGAAGGAAAACTACGACAACCTAAAACACCTGTTGAATTTTGTTCACTAGAGCAGGTATAGATGGCATCTCTGTAGTGACTTGAAAGTTTACTGGCTGTCTTGGTGAGTCTGCAGCTTGGATATGCAAGTTCCAGCAAGGACTTCGCACTAAGTGTGGAGAAACTGGCCTGAGAAGAAATCTGTGGGCGTCAGTAAGAAGTAGGCTATGTGCAACACCTAGCAAAACTTGAAACCCAGAAAATCCTGCTACTGTCGCTACACATCAAACTCAGTGTGATGAAGAACGTCATAAAATTCATGCACCGGACTGGATCAGCTTTCAAATACTTGGCTGTTAAATTTCATGGCGAAGCAAACATTAAAGAGGACATTTTTGGGGGTACTTATATCAGTAAGCCATCCAGAGATGAAATGTTCGACAACCTGCTTCAGCGTGACAAGAAACAAGCTTGGGACGCATTTCATTTGGTGGTAACTAACTTCCTCTGGGATGTCAGGACAGAAAACTACAAGGATTTGGTCGAGGACATGTTGTCTGTGATTCCATGTATATACCCTATCGCAAATTTGGCTACGATGTGTCTTAAAGATCCACTTCTCCAATCCCACTTGGAGTTTCTACCCGACAACTGCGGCATGGATATAATGACTGTTGAGGACGGTGAACGAATTCAAGAAAACATTGCAGCCATGGAAGACGATATCAGGAAACTTCCATGTTGGGTGGCTATAGGTCTGCTATGTGGGGCGCGGTGGTGTAGGGGTATTTTCGGTGCCTTGGAGTCGAAAGGTTTTGGGTGTCAATCCACCTCACCACCGCGAAGGGACCCTGAGCAAGTATACTTCACTCGCAATTGTTCATGCACGTCATGAAACTGTGATTTAGTGTCCGCGCTGTAATCGGGAGCTCTTCCGACTAGATTTTAAGAGGCGGTATAGCAAGTGTTCATACATACATATAGGCCTACTTGCATGTTCGCCAGACCTAATCCTGAGCAGTCATACAGGAGACAATGGGAAGTAGAAGCGAAAATCTACTGGTACAAATGTTATATGTATGCATTGTTCTATTTATAGAAACTCTTGACGATTTCAGAGAAACTGGAGCCAATTCTTTAATTTCATTGTCATATTCGTGTCCAGCACCCTAAAATCTGTAAGAAATTGCAAATTTCATGTCAGAGGCAAAACTTTTATGAAAATTTGTTGTCCAGTGAATTACAGTTAATAATGTTACATGCTGCACAGAATCGAAGGCAGCACCACGTACTCGTAAGTGCAAAGTCAGACTGCTCCTGAAGATCGTTTCAACACACGAGAAGGCACGATAGTCTCGAGTTGATCTGCGAAAACGTGCCAAATGGCAAATGCATATTTCCATATATGTACGTATGTATGTTGTCGTTACATGTTTAACGACACTGCCATATCGAAGATGATTAGTGTCGCCACGCCATTTAGGTCCCCGTGGACTAGTCCGAGATTTTTTGAATCTCTGAAATAGCCACCTTCGGGAATCGAACCGCGGCTCGCAGGCTCTTTCACAGAGTGAATTGCGAACAGACGCGCGGCCTTCGACCTTACCGGTGTAGCCAAGCGAGCCAGTGTGTGTATGTATGTATGAATGTGCACTTCTTATAGCGCCTCTATCAAGATTCCTACTCAAAAGTGCTCTCGACTACAGCGCGGACACTGAATCGGAGTTTCACGTCGACGCGCATGAGCAACTGAAGGACTTGCCTAAGGTCCATACGAGGCGGCTTGAGGTGGATTCGAACCCGCAACCCTCCAGCTCCAAGGCAACGAACATACCCAGTTACCCACTATGCCACCGCGCCCCACGCTCCATGAGCATCAGAGTTCAACGATCGCCATCCTAGCTGACTATGCAGAGACTTAAACACATAATTCGCTGACGCTGTGCCGAAGCAGTGCCTTCAATCGATCGACGCATGTGTCAACATGATGGTCGGGAAAGCAACTTGTTTGTCTTGCATGCTATACTCAATTAGTGACAAATACCGAAGTTCATTCTCCCGGGCAGCGCAGTTAAGGACGGATTGGATATTATCTAATGACGGATTGGATTCTATCTTCTGCTGGAGATACGCTTGTTACCTAATAATTATAGGGTTCATTCATTAGTGTTTCACTGCAGACTCCTTGAGACCCATTTGTATCACTGCTGTTGGACTACATGTAGGAGTACCTCTGAGGGGTCCGTGAGTGGGCATCTTAAAGGAACACTTTATACATTCTTGAAACGAATGAATGAATGAATTTAAATAGACGTTGCTGTCTTTTGACAGTCTTTTTTCTCATTCCGTGCATCCAGTTTGCTATTAACGACTGTCTGGAAAACATGAATGGAAACAAATTCTAATCTATCGAAATCCAGAATATGCATTGCATTGTCATCAACCGGATGCGTTGTGCAAACGAAACATCAGCGCTTCATAATTACAGCAAATCATAGGAAAATAGGCCTATGAAAAATTATAATTATGCCAGCATCAGCTCAAGTTAGTTTACATTCTGCTGGTTTATGACACCGATCTTCAGTTATTGTAAAGTAGAATCGCTTCAGCATCCAAGTCGGAAGTCCTAGGTCTATCTAAACCAGTCATATATGTCACGAAAGTCAAAATCACGGTAACTGTCTTAGGCGATATGCAGATCCGGGAAACGGACGAGTAAATTGTTCGTCCAAGGAATAACCAGCATTCGGGCTTTCTCTTAATTATATAAACATACCGAAGATAAAACATTGAACAGCGCAGATTCTTTATTGACGCGTGGCATTAACAATTGACCGGACTGTAATATTTTGCACAATATCGACCTTAACGAGCGAGTCACGCGCGGGGAAGGCATCCAATATTCATGCACCAACGGGTCTCACTCACCTTTAGCCGTGCAAAGCAGCGGCAGCTGGTCGCTTTGCAGAAATGCTTCAGCACACATTAAAGTCTTTGCCCATAATTGCTCTGTATGTCTATCTAACTATGCCTTTCTTTCTCACTTTCTCTGTCTGCTTGTCCGCCTGCTGTGTGTAACCTGCATGCTTGCTTGCCTGCCTGCTTGTTTGCATGCTTGCATGCCTGCCTGCTTGTTTGCCTGCTTGTTTGCCTGCCTGCCTGCTTGTTTGCCTGCCTGCTTCCTCTGTATTTGCGGTCATCTGCTTGTCTGTCTTTCTGTTTCTTTCTCTACCATATTATATGCATGTTTTGCACTTGCAGACCCTGATTATCGAACTCGCTGAGCTACTAAGTATTGAATATTCATTCATTTAAGAGATTTTGGCGAAACTGGAGCGCCAACTTTACCCCTTTTCAAGCCTCGTAAGCATCTTTAGCCTAATTCAGTCATAATTTTATGATGGCAGACATACATGTATACCCAAAGTGAGAATTGCCGGGGTTGAGAGTTTCAACCACCCCCAGTCCTTCTTAGAGCCCCATAATAAAGTATGTTTTTCACACCCCATTCCAAGTGGATCATAGTCCAATCCCCAGTTATTTTTCCACAATTCTCACATTGCATGTGTTTTATGTTTCAAACTGTGTAATCTAATTGTAATATTGGTCTGTCTTGATAGACTGAAAATCGAAGTTGGAAATGCTATGGTTAGCAGACGCAAGAATAGTCCTATTGGAAGCGACTAATGAGAAGTATATGCGCATCATTAATTGTATACCCACGAAACATTCAATGGATAGACAGACCTCCATAATATTATACGACGTATAAACGGAGCTAAAAACAAACAGCTGTCGTCACCATTAAAGCTCTGATCTATGTCCTCTAACGACCTTTTCCTGTCAGTGGCAGCGCTCTCAAAGCCACGTCGTTTGATAAAGAGTCGGACCCTGAAAGCACCTGCCCCGACTTCAAGACCAACCAGAGAAATGCCAGCTGGAAGAAAGGAGCGACGGAGGGAGAGAGGTTGCTTAGGAGAGGGTAGGTCCTGGGACAGACGACTGCGCCGGCTGGTCAATGTGGCAATACATTACTTCAGGATCGAAAACGGCTCCGACCCGAGCAATGTTTGTCATAGCACATTAAGATGACTTTAAACTTAAAGAATTTTTTTTGTCCTGCGTGTATGGTAGAAACATCCGATATTGAGGTGAAAATAGAAACTCTGGAGGTCGTTCAATCTTCGTACCGTACTTATTCAGTTATTATTCAGACAAAGTATGATTTCAACGAACAAGAGCAAAGCATGCAAGTGTTAACTGTGTTATCATTGGCTTACAACAGCAGTTGTCTTCGTTTAGGACACATTTCGATGTCCTTCCCACGCAAACGAACAACAGCAATTTCAGGACTGTTGATGTTTGGCCATGGCCTCGCATCGACTGGTCGCAAGGTCAACTGGCTGGCTTGTTGGCTCGTTGCCTGGCTGGCTGGTTGGCTGGTTGGCTCGTTGCCTGGCTGGCTGGCTCGTTGCTTGTCTGGCCTGACCGTCTTCGTGTATGCACGAAGTTGCTTTGCTTTTCACCAATGGACGACTCCTCGGTGATCAATACGACAAATGTGCGACGGTAGGAAGGTGAAGCATCCTTGCCCGCGGCTCTGCAGGGATATGCAGGGTGACCGGTGAGGAATAGGGTTGGGTGGAGTTGGAGCATAATGGCGACGGCTGGAGAGGACGGATAGATCAACGGAGGCATGCAGGGTTGGAAAAGGAAAGGTTGTGGACTGGACAATGGGAGGATTGCCCGAGGAATTAAGTATAATGTAGACTGTGTAGTGTACACGTTGAAGAGAATGCTCGTTGCTCCAGCACATTGGACGACCCTGAAATAAATGGTTCGGTTGAACCTTGAGCGTCGTTCGTTCTTCGTTTGTTTCCAGAGCATGATAGAACGAATAGTTCTATGCTGTTGATCCAATGCCGTTCATCTTTATTCCAGTCACGCAGTCATTTCCACCGCATCCTGACGCATGATGAAGGCGACTCCACGTCGACCGACCGACCTCAGTCTCTTCCAGTCAATCCGCCATATTTACCTTCATATAATTATGTATATATAATATATGTATATTTATATATATAGGTATATATATATTCATAATCTTCCTTTATCTTTGAGCGTGGATCCTATTACATATGGCTACTGCCTATAGAACTATCATAATTATATATATATATCAAGGTATACCACACACTCTCGTGAATGCATACAGACATGACATTGTGTAGACATAAATGCAAATATGTATAATTGCTTATACGTATATAGGTCTATATGTTGGCCTATATACACAATATAAGTATATACAAGGCTTAGACTATCACAAACTTCATCATAGCTGGCGTTCTTATAAAATGCGGTCAGCAAATGGATCTTTAAATTAGTTCGGCCACAGAAAGTGACCCACATCACGCTCAAATACGTCGCTTATAATTATAGGCTACAGGGCACGACTCTTGCAATGGCTCCCAAGGCTACTGCATCGTAACGAGTCTCATTAATCGCACGCACGTATACAGTTATACTGAGTTACCTTATACACATCAGTGACATCACACAAATGTCATGTACATTTTACAATTGTACATGTACATGCATTGTGCACTTGCGTGTATTTATTTTTTTGCCCATTTTATAATCTATATATGGTGGGTGGTGCTTTGTAAGATGCACTAGAACGTACATGTATGCTCACTTCTGTGATTGACAACAGTGCTTTCTACGTCTGAATATTATTGCACATGTATACAGTGTCATTCAGACATACACTACTACACTGATCTCGGAACATCCATCCACACCATCTGTCAGCTGTCGACGGAATCCGTTGGTTGGCTTCACCCGTGTGTATGTGTGTGTATGTGTGTGTGGGTGTGTGTGGGTGAGTGGGTGTGTGGGTGTGTGTGCATACGAATTAGACTCGTCACGTCGATAGATACTCTCTATCGCATGCCTGAAGATCGCATTTGGCCATAATGACAGGAATTGCACAGAGATGTTTGGAGTTAAATGCTGAGCGTAAATTAAGAAAAGAGGGAATTTAAATTCAACGGCCACAAATGAATTGTCTACAAAAGTACTCACAAGACGGAGGCTTTCAGACGACATCTTGAAGGCGCACTGCATGCTGGGGGAAGCAAAAGGGGTCAGAAGCATTTGGTGGAGGAAGGTAAGGAGGGCGTGGAGGCGAAAACGGAGATGGAATGAAAGGTTGAAGTAAAAGAGGCGGTGCTGAAAAGGGAAGCGACATTATGAGAGGAAGAGATGGAGCAGAAGGAAAAGAGTAGGAGGAGCAGACGGTAGATAAAAAGGAATGGGATTGAACTGTGTTTAATCTAGACGTCTCTGAGGGGAAAGTTTCTCCCAAGGATTGACATTTCTGCCCCAGACAAATTTGACAAAATGATATTGGTTTTTAGTTGCTGTTTTCATCATTGCTTTACACGAAGTGTTATAATACACCATGGTATTATTTACTGTTATATGATTATAATGACATTAATACTACTATAATATATGATACTATCATGTTGCATTGAGTAGCATATAGCTTACTGTATATAATTTGTATAAACACTATTTTTACCCAACTAAAACAGAGATGACATCCCTCCAGAAAAGTTGACAGAATGATAATGGTTTTAATTGCTGTTTACATCATTGCAATACATGAATTGTTGTAATATACCGTAATATTTTTTACTGTTATATGGTTATAGCAATTATTTACTATTATAATATATGATACAATCCTGCTAAAATGAGTATATATAACTTAGGCCTACTGTCAATATATGTACAAATACTATTTTTGTGCAGCTGAATGTCTTCTTTCCAGTGCTATATATCCTTCAAATTTAAACTGTCAAAATTCAAACTGTTTTGGCCCAATTATTTGAACACCTATTAAAACATCATCATTATTACACGCGGCTTCCCGATTTTGGTACCGGTAGCTTATTAAAACTTGTTGCTATTCAACTGTTTAGGTACTTGGACTCGAATTTGCTCCTCCCTCCATACCAATCTGGCTTTCGCAAGGGGCACTCCACTGAGACCCTTCTTCTTCATCTTCTGTTTGATGTTTACAATGCGATTGACAAATCGCAGTTAACTCTACTGGCTCTCTACGACGTGAGTGCTGCTTTCGACACTGTCGATCATAGCATTCTTATTCATCGGCTTTCTATTTCTTTTGGCATCTCTGCTCTGCCCCTTGACTGGCTCACATCCTATTTAGCTGACCGCTCCTCTTCCACTGTCTTTCACTCCACCCGTTCCCCTTGGATCCCCGTTCCAGTGGGCCTCCCGCAGGGCTCTGTCCTAGGGCCCTTGCTCTATATCCTTTTCACTGCAGACATTGGCTCTTTGCTCGCATCTTGCTCATTGCGAAGCCTTTTTTTCGCTGATGATGTCCAATCATATGCCCATTGCTGTGCTGTGGACGCAGCCAAAACTGTCCGCCTTATGGTCTGCGCTTCTGACACCCTTACTTCTTGGCTTTCGTCAAATCGACTGCGACTCAACTCTTTGAAGACTCAATTCATATGGCTGGGAACTCGGCAACTCGCCAGCAGCTGGCCAAGATTGACTTGGCTGCTCTCGCACATGAGTTTCCTCTGGTAACCTTCTCTACCTCTGTTCGAGACCTTGGGATCATCTTGAACCAAGAACTCTCCTTCTCTAAGCACATCTCTTCCCTGTCACGTGCCTGCTATTACCAAATTCGACAGCTGCGTGTTGTTGCTCGCTATCTCATTCACTGCATCTTCTACTCTTGTCCATGCCTTTGTTTGCAGCCGCTTAGATTACTGCTCCTCTCTTTATGTTGGCCTCCCACAGGTCCGTCTGAACTCCTTGGTTAGGGTTCTTCGATCTGCAGCACGCTTGGTTGGTGGCATCTCCCGGTTTGCTCACGTATCTGCCTTCATGAGGGACGACCTTCACTGGCTCCCACTGCAGCAACGCATTGCTTATAGAGTTTCGTCTATAGCTTGGCGCTGCATTCTGTCTCAAGCTCCATCCTACTTATGTGAGCTTTTTACTCCAGTCTCGGTTTCTCTGGGCCGTCGTTCGCTGCGGTCAGCTGCCCGCGGTGACTATCTTGTCCCTTTTTGTCGTACCGCTACTATGCAGCGAAGAGCATTTTCCGTGGTGGGTCCAGCTATCTGGAATGGCCTCCCTGCGGCTCTCCGTTCGCTTCCCCGCGACTCTGCTGGCTCTTTCTACCGTCTTCTCAAGACCTTTCTCTTTGACCAGGCCTGGGTTGGGAGCGCCTCTGAGTAGAGATCTTGAAGGGGCGCTATATAAATTTATGTGATTGATTGATTGATTGATTGATTGATTAGTTCTTGGTTGATTTGTGTAGGCCTGCCATTAAATATGATTTCAGCAATTCAGGACCATAATTATTGGAAACAAGGATAAGCTGATTATGGTGCTGAAAAGTCAGCTTAGGCTATATACTATTATAGGCCACTCACGTCTGCAGTTATTCATTAGCTCTGCTCCACTGTTCTCAAATCATTTGTTGCTATCTTTAGAGAACATCAATAAATTTCAAATATGTCTCTTCATGCATCGCTATCACCATAACCTATTGCCCAGCTCATTCAATAACTATTTTACTACTGGCTCTAGACTTCATGATCATGCTACTAGGCATGCTCATTTCTACCGCAGTGATTATGCACGCCTAAAAATTAAACAACTTTCTATTAAATACTTGGGTCCTGGAATTTGGAATGGTCTTCCCACTCACATATCTGCCTTAAATTCCACCAGTCTTCTTAAAAACCGACTAAAAAAGTTTCTTATTGGGATCTGATAACATATATCCCTTCACCATTGTCTATATGATCATATTATATGATTTGTCCATCAGCTTCTCATTTAAATGGGATCATATGTCACTTACTAATAATTGCTGGTTGTGTTCAACTATTGTCTTTTTTATAAATTTATTTTGTGGACTACTTGCTTATATTTGATTTCTATTATATATGCATGCATTGACATTTTTGTTCACCTACTACTTACTGTTTAACATTTTGTTCAACTTATTGTTGTGTTTTTTTTCCATTTTTCCATGTCTTGAGAATGTACACATTGTCTTCTTGGGTTACGGGGGTTTTACCTTCATTACTGAATGCATTGGGGTTGGAGCCATTGCATTCTAATCTGAAGTCATAGCCTCTAAACTATACTCTCTATACTATTAGGCCTACTTGTTTCAATCACCTTTTCTTCATTTTCCTAGCTCTACACTTGTTTCCTCCCCTCTCTATTCCGCTTATTTAGTGCTTTCCACCATCTTGATTTAAAATCTCTGTCTATGGTTACCCAGGTTTAGCGGGATCACTCCCTTTCTGGGTTACCCATTCTCAGGGATCTCGTACTTAATAGTTATGTTATTCTGACTTCTATATTCTATTGCACACTATTATACTGTCACTTTCTATGTTGTTCTGTTTTTTTCTTGATCTCTGTGAATAAACAAGTTTTGATTTGATAACCTAGCAACAGCAGAGCTGAGCTGCTGAATTCGAATAGGCTGCCAACTTTTTAGTTTGCCATTCCGGGACGCGCACAGTTACTCGATATGACATTGAAAACTTACACTGTCCACATAACCGCATAATGTAAAAAATGTTGTGTCAGCCCGATATAAAATCTAGCCTACAATCTATCAATAATAGTCGTTAATAATTCTGCAGATAAATTGTCAAAAGATAAATTGGCCTAAATTTAAGATTAGAATCAACTTCAAGAAGACAGCTCTTTAGTATAGGCCTACAGTTATCTATATACCTGCCAGAGCAATCAGACTTATCAGCATGAGCAAAGTTCATAGGTAGACCTATAGCCTATAGGCTTGCACACCTATACGCCATGCATGCAGATTACTTGATTACTACTCCATTTATTACATTATAAGGTTTTTTCGACCAGTGTAGAGCTTATCTTAAGCTCATAGGCCCTAGTCTGCCAAGTTTTAAGTAGTTCCAGAACACTATCTTGGGGTCGAGGCACAAAGTTGCAGAAATCAACATGTCATCTCTCAAGCAGCATTAGAACGGACTGACAGTAGGCCTACATATAGGACACAATATGCTATTGAGTGTCAGTGGTTTGTAAAATGATTTGTAGGCCTATATATTTTAATATATCGATGTCCAGCATTCAGTGCTCAACCAACAACGTTAGGTCTAATTGATCGCAGAACTTTAAAAATCGTGCGGCTTGCCGAGTTTTAGTGTGCAAAATAAGAACTTTATGCATGCGAAGTGAATCTCTACAACAAATTCCGGGACAATTTGAGATCCGTCCGGGACGCGGGACGCACAGGGTCGATTCCGGGACTGTCCCGGCGAATCCGGGACGGTTGGCAGCCCTAAATTCGATACATAAAGATATTTTGTGTAATTATAATTATATAATATATATATATATATTGAAGTTCTAAGACACTTTTTATCAGTACTGAAACAATAGAGTTATTTTGCTAAAATGGCATCTTCAAAGGGTACCATTATACAGTGTGGAAACTCCCCCAGAAATAGTTTTTTTAAATGCTGCGGATAACTATTGAAGTCTTAGGCCACTCTTATAAGCACCATAAAGTACAGCTATTTTGTCAAGATGACACCTTAAAATGCTGCCATTGCAATGTGGAAATTCCAAAAGTTTCTGATTGGGAGATGTATGGGGAGGGGCACATCCCCTCCCATGCCCCTCCCACCCGGTCTCGGCGTTACGCGCCTCACGAACGTCCTTCGGACGCTCAATTGTCTCTCCCCAGAAACCTGAATCCCTCCCCCAGACGAGGGAAACTAGATTAAACACTGGGGATTGTAGGCGGAGAGCTGGAAAGGTGGACCATAAAGCATGCTATAGACTATAGAGTACTGCACAAAATTCAGAATGTGACCATAAAGACGAGAGATCGTGATGCAGAGACTAGGCCTAATGACATGCAAATTATATGCGCAGCGTTATACAAATCAGAACAAAATATCTGTAACGTTGTTGAACGTTCAAAGACCATCATTTTCATCCGCATTAGCGACTACGATATAAAACTCGTTGCTCGTTACAGGGCTACGCTATATTATAGGCGAAGACCCAGTGCGCTACTAATGGCGAGGAAAACGTTTCCACTTACAGCATAATACACGTGATTCAAAAACATTTCCTGAGATAAAGTTGAACGGATAAAAAGATATGAATCTTTCAACTTCATATGCCGAAATTTCAGTTTGCAAGCAATTTTCTGTGGAATAAAATTTGTCTAGGAAATTTTGGAATCATATTCTTGGTCCAATACTCTAAATATTTGGATTTTTTGCGTGATGTGTTATCAGGCATTAGAGATATATGAAAACAGTTTGGCTTACTTTTTTGAATCACGGTGTATATGCGGAGCTTGCACACTCTTTTGCTCACTCAGATCTTGTCAACCATTCGTGTGTTAATGCATTGGTCTATATAGTCTAAGCGGTACAAGTCAGATTCTGGTTAGGAAACTGCACTTTTTGAACACGGGTTGCCGCTTGGCACAGTTGTAGTTGGGACCCAAGAGAACATTTTAAGAAGGGGAGCCATCCGAAATTTCCCTTAGAATTCAAGATGGCGGCTTTTTTCAAAATGGCGACCTGAGGCTAAGAAATTCTTATAAATCATCGTATCATCTCGTGTCTGGTGTCGTTTCTATATATTTCGGACTCGAATAACATGAATCCAAGGTCAAAATCAACATTAGACATCAAATTTAAGCAAAAAGAAGGTTTTTTACATTAAAAACAGCAAAAATTGCTATTAAAATAATCCAAAAGCTCTTCATTTCCATTTGCTGGTTTTCCAATTTTCTTGTGACATATTCCCTCGTAACTCTGGATGTTTTCTCACAGTTTTGATTATTATGCATTGGAACTATTGGGAATTGTCCTTAGAACTCAAAATGGCGGCTTCTTAAAAATGGCGTCCTGCGTCAAGGACATTCGTACAAATTGTCAAGACATGTCGCATCTAGTGTAGGGTGACCATACGTCCCGGTTTTCCGGGACATGTCCCGGTTTTTCGTGGTGCGTCCCGGTGTCCCGACGACTTAGGCAAAATGGCCAAATTGTCCCGGTTTTTGGTAAGAAGGAAATTTCAATCTTGAAAACGTCAGTTTTATGACTGTATACCACGGAAAAAAGTGCAGTTTGCGGCCTTTAAAAAGTCGTAACGTAAGAGAAGTTGTCAATTTATAGGCATATGGAATATTATAATAATGCATCTCTAGTAGGCTAGTGAGTTTAGTTAATAGATTTAAAGAATTATTACGGTGTAACGAGAAAGTTTTCATAATATTCCTAGAGGGCCGGCCCAAGATCTATAACGACTTCGGCAGATCGCGCCAGGGTCGTAATGGGAGTTAGACTGCTCAAGACAGCACTGAAATACAGCAATTTCCTTCGACAACTTAAAATGCTGTCATTGTAATGTGGAAATTAAAAAATCGGACGGTGATGGGCACATTCCTTTTTCCCTGCTCGGCGCTGAACGCCTCGATCTGCGGTCGTCTCCCGGAAACCTTAAACTTCCTCTGGACTAGATTACCCACTGTGAACCGATTGAGAGAGTGTTCTCAATATTATAAAAGAGTTTACCTGCTGCACTAAGTGCACTGACGACTAGAGCAAGTTGCATATTTCTACACTGAAATCTATGCTCAGCACTAAATTTAATTGAGCCTATAGGACTAGGCCTTCGATCGTAAGCCTATGGCCCTGTAGTTAAGAAATTAGGCCTTCAATTGATATTTTAAAAAAAGTGTCCCGGTTTTTGATGGCCAGAAAATGGTCACCCTAATCTAGTGTCGTTGATATATATGGTTTTTTACTCTAAGAACACCAATCTAAGGTCAAAATCATCTTAGGACATCAATATAAAGCCAATATGGCCAATGTTTTGCAAAACAGCAAAACTGTTTTTATAAAAACAAATATTTTTTTGTTTTAGTTGCTTTTCTTCGGTTTTTCGTGGCATACTTCCTCATGTCTCTCGGTGGTTTTTGCAATTCTATTTATAGTTAGTATAAATCTTAATTAGACTAAATAGCTGAGACATAATAATCGTAGTTTTTCATATTTCCGCCCGGAAAGGGAAAACGCCCTCACAGCAGCTATGACCAATCGACCTTCGACCAACGATGATTCCTTCGTCTCCATGCAACTCTATCGGATCGATCGGGATCACGGACTCATCCAGACAAAGCAAAAGATCAACCGGGAGCAGCTCTGCTCCAATCCTCCTCCCTCCTCCTCTTCCTCCTCCCTCCTCCTCCTCCTCCTCCTCCTCCCCTCCTCCTCCTCTTTTCCCTTTAGGTCCAACTGTCTCATCCAACTTGAGGTTCTCGACTACAACAAAGGCTTGTCTGGATCGTCCTCAGAAGTTCTCACGGTCAAAGTCGATGCTCAAGACATCAACGATAACAGTCCAGTTTTCGAGGACGACGAGGTCACCCTGAGGATCTCGGAGGCTTCACTTCCGGGGACCTTCGTCAGTCTTCTAGTCGCCAGAGACCTCGACAGTCAGTGATTCGGCGTCAAGGACTGCCGTATATTTACGGTTCACAAGTCCACTTCCAGCTGGTAAGTGGCTTCAGTTCTGGTCAGGACGACACTGAACAGCAGCTGGAACTGACTGGACAACTGGACCTCAAGCAGGCGGACCGCTTCCGCTTTCCTCGTGGCCTATGATAGTGGCGACCCAGTCCTTACTCGGCAACTCCACATTCGACTACAACGACATTTCACCGAGGATCGACCAATCGACCTTCGAAGTGTCCATTTCAGAGGACCTTGAGGCAGGATCAACGATCTGCAGGGTCATGGCCCGGACCATGACCTTGGACCTAATGGATTAGTTCGGTTCTACCGCGACGCCAGCGCAAGGTCCTCAAGGATGACCGATCTCTCCCGCATAAATAATGAAACGGGGGCAATTGGGCTGCTGAGGAAGTGAGGAGGCTAGGCTTTGAATCAGTTACAGAGAATTGCCATTGACTCAAGTCATGACGTCCGATTGACTGACGAAGCAAGCGTCATTGTATACGTCAATGACAATGGACCTATTGTGATGGTCAATGTCCTGACAGAGTGGCCGAGGTGACTAAAGATGTTCCCAATGGAACCTTCGTCACTCTTCTCAGAGTCAACGATCTGGGTGACGGACTAAACGGACAGACTACGTGTTCACTGGATGGTTACGGGGTCTTTCTGTGGGACCCAATCTACTACGATCAGTACAAAGTGATTACAGCAGCATTGAGGCCAGTGGACCGCGATGCGACAACTGAGCACCGTCTGGCCTGTCTGCAGTGATCTGGGATATCCAATGCAGTCAACCTTGGTGGAACTGACTGTCACGGATGTTGACAAAAATGACAATCCTCCGTCTTTTACTAGCGATATCTAGGAGGCCATTGCCTTTTAGAACATCTACTCTGGTCATCATCTAGCTCTTGTAGAAGCAGTGAACCGTGACGAAAGACTGAGCGTAGTCATCCGATACGCAACTGACGAACATTTGAAGGGACGCTTCGATGTCCATCTTTCGAAAGCCATCGTCACGGCCAAGGTCAGTCTCGATCGGGAGGTCACGCCCAAGGTCAACGTATCCATCCAGACCGTTGACCTTGGGACACATTCTCTGACGTCATCAACACTGCTTTTGTTGACCATCAAAGACATTGACGACGACATTCCACGGTTCATTGAGTTAAGCTACAGCTTTGGTGTCCTGGAAAACCAGCCAATCGGAAAGCAGGAAGAGGATCATAATAGTCGGCTGATGACAGTCATTCCAAGAGATGCTGATGCAGAAGACAATGCCCATCTCTAGTATTATATCTCTCAGCATCCCTTTGACGCCGCTTACCATCACCACCACCACACCATCCTTCAGATCGACCTAAGAACAGGGGTCATCTCCATCAACACTACCACCACCAGCATGTCTAAATGGACCAATCTGACGTTGTTCGCTGAGATAACGGTCCGTGATTACGTGTTCGTCAGGCGCGAACCTTCTATCTCGTCATTAACGAATCACTCATCCGTAACGGCGCATAACCGGACGCTGTTGCCAAGGGAGACGGGTCGGATAATGATGTCGTCTTTGTCGTCATCATCATAATCGTCGTCGTCATCGTCGTTGTACTGTTGGTCACAACTGCTGTGAGGGCGTTTTCCCTTTCCGGGCGGAAATATGAAAAACTACGATTATTATGTCTCAGCCATTTAGTCTAATTACAATTTATACTAATTATAAATAGAATTGCAAAAACCACCGAGAGACATGAGGAAGTATGCCACGAAAAACCGAAGAAAAGCAACTAAAACAAAAAAAATATTTGTTTTTATAAAAACAGTTTTGCTGTTTTGCAAAACATTGGCCATATTGGCTTTATATTGATGTCCTAAGATGATTTTGACCTTAGATTGGTCTTCTTAGAGTAAAAAACCATATATATCAACGACACTAGATGCGACATGTCTTGACAATTTGTACGAATGTCCTTGACGCAGGACGCCATTTTTAAGAAGCCGCCATTTTGAGTTCTAAGGACAATTCCCAATAGTTCCGATGCATAATAATCAAAACTGTGAGAAAACATCCAGAGTTATGAGGGAATATGTCACAAGAAAATTGGAAAACCAGCAAATGGAAATGAAGAACTTTTGGATAATTTTAATACAATTTTTGCTGTTTTTAATGTAAAAAACCTTCTTTTTGCTTAAGTTTGATGTCTAATGTTGATTTTGACCTTGGATTCATGTTATTCGAGTCCGAAATATATAGAAACGACACCAGACACGAGATGATACGATGATTTATAAGAATTTCTTAGCCTCAGGTCGCCATTTTGAAAAAAGCCGCCATCTTGAATTCTAAGGGAAATTTCGGATGGCTCCCCTTCTTAAAATGTTCTCTTGGGTCCCAACTACAACTGTGCCAAGTGGCAACCCGTGTTCAAAAAGTGCAGTTTGCTTTTGTGTACCGCCTAGACTAATAGGCTAGATCATCCTGCGCAATATTCTGCACTACATGTGGCTTCCACTCTGTATATGATATAATTATGTACATTATACATCATTTGCCTGTCCGTTTACCATGCGAATGAGCGAATAGTATATGCTACGATGCATCGCCATTTTTCTCAGATTATCATCATACTGCATACTCAATCTTACATGTACATGTATAATTATTTGATAATAATGAGTTATCGAAGGCAGATTCATTGGCTTCATGCCCATGGGAATGAGATGAGTGAGGTGATTTCCCGTTGCCTTCCTCACAGACAATTGTGGGTGAGCAACTTGTCCTAGGTCGCTATGCATTGGCTTGAGGTAGATTTGAACCTGCGACCCTTCGGTTACGAGTCACAGAACTTAACGCTCCACCATCGCATCCCGTATAATTATATATATAATTGTGTATACATAAAGAGAGTGAAAAATAGTATGCATAGCCTACATGTATAGCTCCTTTACGAACACATTCCATCGAATATATGGAATATTCATGCCCCGTTCAATTGTATATATGTCACATGTATAAGACGACACGCATAGTGTAGGGCCTATATAAAACCGTACTTTGCATGACATAATCATAATATCTTATGCATACATGTATACATGTATATAAATATATATATAAATATATATATGCATGTATATATATGCGATGAGCCGATTCGTCTGCAGTTTTTGAACCATGGATCCGAGATTCTTTTGTCGCTGAAACTGCAGACGCCATCAGACGATTGAGGAATAGACAAAAGAAAGAGAAATGAGGAGGAGAACGAGGAGAAGGAGGACTAAGGAGGAGGAGGAACAAGAAGAGGAGAAGAGAGAGGAGGAGGAGGAGGAGGAAGGAGGAGAAGGAAGAGGAGGAAAAAGAAGGAGGAGGGAGAGGAGGAAGAGGGGGAAGAAGAGGAGGAAGAGGAGAAGAAGGAAGAGGAGGAAGGAGGAGAAGGAAGAAGAGAAGGAGTGGGAGGAGAAGGGGTATAGGAGGAGGAAGAAGAGGAGGAAGAAGAAGGAGGTAGAGGAGGAAGACGACGAGGAGGAGGAAGAGGAGGCGGCGGAGGAAAAGGAAAAGAAGGAGGAGGAAGTAGAGGAAGAGGAAGAGGAGGAGGAGGAAGAGGAAGAGGAGAAAGAGGAGAAGGAGAAGGGAAGAGAAGACGAAAGAAGAAGAAGACAATGAGAAATTGAGAATGAGGAAGTAGACGACGATGAAGAGGAAGACGACGACTATAATAACGGCCATGGCTGGCCGTCGACTTCTTTCTGCCGCGTATACACATGCCATGGGTCGGTTGGACGTCTAGCATTTATCACAACCATATTTTATTGATCTTCCTTACCACCGTGTGCCCGGAACATATATTAGGCCGCAAATTGGTCGTAAAAGGCGACCAGTAAGCATTGTGTGTATACGGCGTTGTCAAGTCAAAATACGACTCATGAGGGGCCGTCTATACCTTCCCAAATGACTTCCTTGTAAGGTTATATCAGCTTTTGAACGCCATCCTAAAGCCTCATTAACGCCGCAATAACCCGCCAGCCTTGACGCTCCTTCTTTCATTCGTGTTTCGCCGACTCTTCGTTCCTTGGTACTTGGTCAGTTATCTCGCCCAGCGCAGCAGCAGCAGTAGCAGCAGCAGCAACAGCAGCAGCAGCTGTATTCATCTGTATTGACGACCAATCAACTAGTTTCGCCATGCATCTATGGTTCTATATATAAGGCCGACCGACTAGACGCTCAATCCTCTAATCAGGGCGTGCGAGAATTGCGAGGAATTGCAATCGCAATGCATCAGGACGTTTATGCCTCGAAAGTAGTCAGTATAAAGCATTGATGTGCGCGCAATAAACGTCAAGACCCGAGCTCGACCTATACTACCACCTCTCGACCACAATGCGAACACCGGTCTATAAAGCATGCACAACGGAATTGACGGTTATATATGTATATAATTTATTTATCTATAATTTAGAAGATGGGAAACGCACTTCAGACGTCACAAAGTTTTCCTGAATTTCTCATCAAATTACTAAGAACCATGGAATACGGCCGATATGCTAGCTGCTGTCGGGCAAAATAAAGCCACACTGCAGACCATTGAGATGTGTGATATAAGCTTATATAACATATGCGCTAGAGCCTAGATAGAGCATGACGTATCTGCCCTGCAGTCAGATATGAAGTCACAAATATACGTCGCTCTTATTTTCGTACTGACCAACCATAGGCGATTTCTGATACCGACCAATCACACACAGTCTTACAACATCGATCTGAAAAATAAATTAAATAATATCAACATTTTCATAATAGGACATGTTCATGTCGATGCTTGCTTGTTAATATTGCAGTTTCTTGCAATATTGACAAGTAAATGTGGACAAGTTCGTCTTATTATAAAAATTCTGATATTATTTTACTTAGTTTTCAGATCGATGCTGCAAGATTGTGATTAGCTGGAATGAGAACTCGCCTGTGATTGGGTCGGTATGAATTAGACAGGTAGGGGGGGCCCGGTAGAGTAATGGTCAACACGCTGGCCAAGAGTGCGAGAGGTAGCAGGTTCGAGCCCCCGTTGGGCGGATATGCTTTGTAGGCTGCTATTAGCGCCGTTGTAATTACAAAGCTGTCTGTTCAGTGAGTAAAGTTTAATTAAGATTACAGCATAACTTGTAAATGTAAAGCGCAGTGCGTTTGCAGGCGCTCAATTAAAGAAAAGATTATTATTATTATTATTATTATTATTATTATTATTATTATTATTATTATTATTATTATTATTATTATTATTATTATTATTATCATTATTATTATTATTATTATTATTATTATTGTTATGTGATTGGTTGGTATGACTTAGACGAAGACTTCAATATGGACATCGTGTAATCAATGACACAACCAGGGTGGTGCTGGGGCGCTCTGAGCATTCCAGGGCTAAAAAGGTGACCCAAGTTATTTTTCCAAATCCGTTGAGTTTTTTGGGTGAGAGGTTGGGGTGGGGGTGGGGTGGAGGTTCTCTTGCGCTCTTTCATTCTTTCAGATTACACAAACAAACAAGTTCCTTCGTTCTTCTGTATTTAGTGGCGGCGCTAGGGAGTTAAGGGGCTAAGCCCCCTATAAAAGGCTCAGCCTCTCTAAAAAAATCCATCCGGCTTTTTATATGTAAAAGTTAAAAGATTCCCCCGATTAGCTCGCAAAAAATGAAAACACACACGAGATATCGGTCGGCTGACTAGAAAAAAATCATCAGAAATTTTGGCGGGTGAAAATAGAAGATTTCCTCGGAATTTGGTCCAGCGGATGACTAAAAAAGTCATCAGAAATTTTGGCGGATGAAAATGGAAGATTTCCTCCGCGAGACTTCAGCCCCCCAAAACTGAAATCCTGGCGCCGCCACTGAATATAATGTTACCTAACCTTGAAGATCATTGTATTTTGGGTGTAGGAACGACCTTCAAATTAAGACTGACCGAATGCATGTGTGCAGAGGCGTAACAATAGGGTAGACTGGGTAAGACAAAGTCTAGGGGCCCCCGAGTGTAGAGGCCCCAGAGGGACCCCCGAGTTTGCAAGACTTGTCATTTTATTCAGTCTTGTTAGGAACTTACAGTTTACTGTAATTTGTACTTGTATATTGTTCATATACATAGGCATTTCAGTAAATTAATAAGTAATAATACATTTCAATAAGTACCGTAGGGAGAGGACCCCACCTTCATATTTTGTCTAGGGGTCCCCGAGTTCCTAGTTACGCCACTGCATGTGTGGAAGTGGAATAGTGGATTTCTTTCACCAAGACAGGGCAATAAATATTAGAGAAAGACGCTGAACGTGGGTACACCTATGAAGCATTGCCTTTTGGTTGTCAGATCGCCCCACGAGGACAGCGGCACCTGCAGGCTGTTGGTTGACTGTCGACAATGAAGAAATCTTATAGAAATTTAAAGCACAATGTTACTTTTGAATTTTTTAGTATTTAAATTATCAGGCAATACATGTATATTGCGTTGCATTGAGCGTTATGAAAAATATGAAGGTTGGTTGGGCCTACAGAAAGTCAGAAACAGATGCATGACACCAGAGCGGCCAGACAGCTAGTACTAAAATAGGTCTTAAGATTGCAATAGGTGCGTCTTTAGAGCAGCAGAGCGCGTATATTCAAGCAAACAACAATTTCTTCCAGTTTAAGTATGTATGTATGGGCAATTGTTATAGCGCCCCTTCAAGACTACTACTCAGAAGCGCTCCCAATAACAGCGCGGACACTGAATCTGAGTTTCACGCCGAAGCGCTGAGCAATTGCCAGTGAAGGACTTGCCCAAGGTCCCTTAATTGAGGTGGATTCGAACCTACAACCCTCGGGTTGCAAGGCAGCAAACATACCCACTACACCACGCGACCCATAAAGTGACGGAGTACAGCGTCTCGTTAATGTGTGTGCAATATCTTACAGACGAACTTGTTCTAATAGTGGAGCGGCCAGGAACCAAAATGTGAAGGAATTGTTCACTTTGTGATACAAGCATGAAATTTGGTAGATACTACGAAAATGTCATAAGAAAAAGATTTGGCTATAGGGCCATCGCAGATTTGGCCCCTGGCCCCATTGGCGGCCATTTTTCAAAATGGCCGACCTGTTTACAGATTTTAAATTATCTCAGCTTCCAGTGCACTTAGAATCGTCATCTTGGTGTCAAAACATACATAGTTAGGGGCGAGGATTCCAAAAAAGTCATTACAAATGTTCCCGAGAGCTTCAATGGCGGCCATTTTCCAAAATGGCCGATCAAAATACGGATTTTCAATATCTCAGCTTCCAGGACACTTAGAATCGTCATCTTGGTGTCTAAACATACATAGTTAAGGGCAGGCATTCCAACAGAGCCATTAAAAATGTTCCTCATGGCTTCAATGGCGGCCATTTTCCAAAATGGCCGACCTAAAAGAATAATACTTCAATATCTCAGCCTCCAGTACACTTAGAATCGTCATCTTGGTGTCTAAACATACATAGTTAGGGGTGAGGATTCCAAAAAGACCATTACAAATGTTCCCCAGAGCATCAATGGCGGCCATTTTCCAAAATGGCCGACCAAAAAAGGATATTTCAATATCTTAGCTTTCAGTACACTTAGAATCGTCATCTTGGTGTCTAAACATACATAGTCAAGGACAGAAATTTTAATGGAATAAAATACAAACGTTTCTGTTCACAAGATTCGCAGCCAAGGACGTGAATGGTGCGGTGAGGTAAAAAGTTCCTGCTTATTTGAAAATCAGCTGTTATGGGCTCATGGAGCGTCAAGTATAAATATAGTATAATCCAAGCTATTTATTGCATCATACTTTTTCTGAAACTTCTGATTGAGTTCATTTGGCAATAAAACAAGTTTTGGAATATATGCAAATCAAGATGTTGCTGATATGCTCGTAGGCTAGATGTCCCAATCGTGATTTAAGTCCACATTTGGGGGCCATTATGCAGACAATGTACTGACCACAGAATTATACAATATCATCCACGTCATTCACGGTCGCATAGGCTTCTGCACAGACAGAGACCAGTACACTGTAGAGTGTAGAGAAGCTTTCACACATTTGCACTGTCCCCTACATCCCTCCTCACAGCCACATCTGAGCAGTTCACAACCGGCACGTGGCTCTCCGGGAAGTGTTGTTCACTTCACTCCCCAGCCACCTTTAATCGTTTTCAGCCACCCCATTGACCAGGACATGGTAGTTTAGGAACAGCTATGAGCATCTTTGTCCAAACGTGACCTGCTTGGTAGGCAGCTCTCTTTGTGTGTTTCACCAGAGCAGCTTGAGTTGGTGGAAGGCCATCCATAGTTCTGTCTTTCTGTGCGAACAGTTGCTTTTTTGCCTCATTCACCTTCTCCTCACCACTAACACGGTCGTACAGAAGAACCACAAAGCATTCAATTACATCGAGCTCATCATAAACAGAGCTGGGAGTTGATGCTATAGGGTGCAGAAGGCTGGGGTGATATCGCTGAATGTCTTCCAAATATCCCAGACAGTCCTTTTTCCGCACCCAGCAAAGGATGATACTGTGTCACATCCGCTGAATGTGTGTAGGAAGGACAAGGCTACGCACTTTTCTGGACCGAGGGCACTCGCCATCTCATGGGTTGGCAGGTATCTGAAGCTTTTTGCCTGAGGCAAAATCAACCCACAGTTCATCAATGTTCAGCTGCTGAACTGCTGCTACGGCCAACGCCAACACGTCAGAGTCAACGGTGCGCATCATCGCCTTACATGTATGGGAGCATCGGAGACATGCAGAAAAATTCTTGTATCAGCTTCCTCCTGAGTGCATGGAGCAAGTCCAGTTGTGTCTTTTTGCTGGGTACAGATCGAGCACATCCTAGTGGTAAGTGGCTATGATCTGTCTCCATATTTCTATTTCTAGTTTTGCTATTCGCAGACTCAAGAAAGAAAACAACTCTGCCTGCGTGTGTGTGTGTGTCTTCAAGCTGCCACGCACGTATTTTCAATTCAATTCAATTCAATTCATTTATTGTAACCAACCATCAACATACACAATAGACATAGTATAACATGCTTCACATAATCGGATGGTAACAAGGAAGGCCCTAAGGGATGAATATCCCGCTAACAGGGACACCTAATTACATATGCAATTTTAACAGATGGCTAGACGGTTGACATAATGAATTGAACAATAGGCTAAAAGAACAGCATGAGATGACAATTAATGTAGTAAACTTAACTAAAGAACGCAAAACAAACACAACAAATAATAATAATAAAATAAAATCAGTGCCTACAAGGTTAAATATCTTTGCAGTCATTAACCAAGTAGTTGCGCAGTAATGTTTTTGCTCTTTGTAAACTGGAAGCTTGTTGAACATGACTAGGAAACGAGTTCCATATACCTGGTCCAGTATATTTAATATGGAATCTTCTTTAGTTTAAACGAGCGGATATGGCTCGATAATGAGAGGAGTTCCTGGTGGAATAGCAGTGAATTTCAGATCCTTTTTGGAAATACCCTGCAAAGTTAAGGGGAAGAAGATCATGGGTGAACCGATACATAAAGACTCCTATCTGGAAAGTCATTATTTGGTGAAACTTTAATAAATTAAATGATTGAAATAAAGGACTTGAGTGAATAAAAGGTTTAACTCCAGCTATGATACGTATTGCACGTTTATGGAGAAGTACTAATTTATTGAGCCTGGATTTATATGTAGATGCCCAAACTAAATTACAGTATGAGAGATAAGGATATATTAATGAGTAGTACAATTTAACACGGATAGTGGGGGGGAGTATATGGGAAGTTCGACGAAGGATACCAACACTTTTTGCAACCTTGGCAGAGATATATTTAATATGATCATTCCATGTGAGGTGTTGATCTATGTACACACCAAGAAATTTAGTGGAGCTAACCTGCGTTATGGAGGTATCATTGATAGACAGTTGCAATTCATTTTGGGGGCACATCTTTTTATTAGTTCGAAAGAGCATAAAGTTAGTTTTATCTATGTTTAAGGAGAGTCTATTATCAGAGAACCATTCGGCTATGAAGACAAGTTCATTGTTTACTGTTTGTATTAGACTCTGGTATGATTTATGAGAGTAGAAGACATTTGTATCATCAGCAAACAAGATGAATGAAAGAGTAGGAGATATATTAGGCAAGTCATTAATGTATAGAAGAAAAAGCAAGGGTCCGAGATTAGAACCTTGGGGCACACCATATCTAACAACTCTAAAGTCTGAGAGAGCTCCATTGCAGGAAACACACTGGAGACGTCTTTCGAGATAACTGGTAAACCAAGCTAATTGGATGCCTCTGATGCCATAATTAGCTAATTTTTTTAATAGGATCTCATGATTCACAGTATCGAAGGCCTTTGCTAAATCGAAGAAGATACCAATAGAATATTCATTGTTTTCAAAGGCCTTAGAAATTTTATCATACATATCAATTAAAGGCATAAAATTTTCATCCCATACAGCATCTACTCTATGCACGTGCTCTAGCTATCTTGTGAAGTAGGGCAAGAAAGTATGAGAGGAATAATCTGAAAAGGTGCATGCAGTGCCAGGCTTCAGCATGATGACTATGACGCTTCATCCAGTATAAGAGCGTCAACAATTGGAATACCCAGTGAATGGCCTGGTTGGATATCTGAAGTAGGAATTAGTTCTTCTAGACAGTTACTGTCTGGCCTAATTCCTAGCCATAGTTTGCCCATATTCGAGAGTGATGGCTGGCATGCCTGGTTCTCGTGAGCAAAAAAATCGTCCACGTGACCAGGTCTCCTTCGCGTGTCTGACAGGAAATGTACAACCTGGAGAATAGTGAACAGTCCTTCTTCACAGATGACAAAAATGTTCTTTTGCTCGTGACTTGTCCCATACAGGCGGACGACTGAAGAGAGGAAGTTATTTCTTTTTATTGGATCACTGACAGGTCACGTTTGGTTAATGAGACGTTCCTTGATAAGTGTTTCGTACTACTCTAGTTGTTGTACTAGTACAACAGTAGTTGTACTCCGAGGTTGCACATGGTGTTCATCACTGTTTGATCGGCCAGATCTCTGGTATCCTGGACAAGTAGGTCATTGCTATCGTCAGTAAATTGGTTTCCCATCTCCTCGATAACACTGCTGAGAACCTTAACCTGATTGAAAAACTTTACCTTTCTTATATATTTCATATATTCCAAGACTTGTTTTATTGCCAAATGAACATGACCTCAATCAGAAGTTTCAGAAAAAGTATCATGCAGTAAATAGCTTGGATTATACTATATTTATACCTGATGCACCATGAGCCCATAACAGCTGATTTTCAAATAAGCAGGAACTTTTTACCCTACTGCACCATTCACGTCCTTGCCTGCGAATCTTGTGAACAGAAACGTTTGTATTTGATACCTTTAAAATTCGCCCTTAACTATGTATGTTTAGACACCAAGATGACGATTCTAAGTGTACTGGAAGCTGAGATATTGAAATATCCTTTTTTGGTCGGCCATTTTGGAAAATGGCCGCCCTTGATGCTCTGGGGAACATTCGTAATGGCCTTTTTGGAATCCTCACCCCTAACTATGTATGTTTAGACACCAATATGACGATTCTAAGTGTACTGGAGGCTGAGATATTGAAGTATTATTCTTTTAGGTCGGCCATTTTGGAAAATGGCCGCCATTGAAGCCATGGGGAACATTTTTAATGGCTCTGTTGGAATGCCTGCCCTTAACTATGTATGTTTAGACACCAAGATGACGATTCTAAGTGTACTGGAAGCTGAGATATTGAAAATCCGTATTTTGATCGGCCATTTTGGAAAATGGCCGCCATTGAAGCTCTCGGGAACATTTGTAATGGCTTTTTTGGAATCCTCGCCCCTAACTATGTATGTTTAGACACCAAGATGACGATTCTAAGTGTACTGGAAGCTGAGATATTGAAAATCCGTATTTTGATCGGCCATTTTGGAAAATGGCCGCCATTGAAGCTCTCGGGAACATTTGTAATGGCTTTTTTGGAATCCTCGCCCCTAACTATGTATGTTTAGACACCAAGATGACGATTTTAAGTGTACTGGAAGCCATAGTTGTAAAAAACGTTTTTTTCGTTTTTTATTCTCTCCCAAAAAACGTCGTTTTTTTCGTTTTTTATTTTTCCCATCGTTTTTTATCGTTTTTTATTTTTTCTTTAACTTTATTTATTCATTTACTTTCTGTTATTATTCTCCTTAATTTTAATTTTTTCTGATATTCCTTATGTTTTCCGCCAACTCTCAATGATTCAGCTAACTAAAGTCATTATTTCATCGTTTAACATCCATCATTTAAGAGATTGCCTGCGTGAAGTAGGTTCCTAATCAATTTTTTCAAGGTTAAAATGCGGTTTTAGATGTAGCAAAGTCAAATTATTTACCGTTTCCGTTTTTTATCGTTTTTTTGTCGTTTTTTATTTTTTCGAAAAAAACGACGTTTTTTACCGTTTTTTATTCCGTTTCCATCGTTTTTTACATCTATGCTGGAAGCTGAGATATTGAAATATCCTTTTTTGGTCGGCCATTTTGGAAAATGGCCGCCATTGATGCTCCGGGGAACATTTGTAATGGTTTTTTTGGAATCCTCGCCCCTAACTATGAATGTTTTGACACTAAGATGACGATTCTAAGTTAGGGTGACCATACGTCCCGGTTTTTCGGGACATGTCCCGGTTTTTCGTGGTGCGTCCCGGTGTCCCGAAGACTTATGGAAAAAGGCCAAATTGTCCCGGTTTTTGGCAAGAAGGAAATTTGAATATTGAAAGCGTCAATTTTATGTAAACCACAGAATAAAGTGTAATTTATAACCTTTACAAAAGTCTTAACAAAAGAGAAGTTGTCAATTTATATGGAGAATTTATTATATTACATCTTTAGTAGGCTAGTGAGTTCAGTTGATAAATTCAAAGAACCATCAAGAAGTAACGAGAAAGATTTTGTAATAGGCCTAAAAACCTAAGTATTAAATAGCGGCTCAAGAACTATATCGACCGGCATGTCGCGCTCGGGTCCTATAATGGTCTTTCGACCGCTCATGCTAGCAGGGCTTTTTTAGCGTGCAGTTGTACACAAAATGTGCCGTTCTAAATGGATCTGTGCAGTTGTAAAAGCAGCTAGGCTATGTGCAGTAAAAACTAGTGAAAAAGGTCATTGTTCTGCGAGTGTGAGTAATTTAACATGGAGTATGGGAAGGCAAAGAAAGGTTTTGCGCAGTTCTAAAAATTCCTTAGAAACAGCCCTGCATGAAAATAGACCAATTTCCTTCGACAACTTAAATTGCTGTCAGTGTAATGTGGAAATTCAAACAGAAATTTGGATGATCAGGGACACATTCCCTACCCAAACCCCGTTTCACTGCTCGGCGCTGAATGCCTCGATCGGCGATCGTCCACCGGACGCTCCTGTGTGCTTCAGAAACATTAAATCTTCGTCTGGACTAGATTATAGGCCTACCCACTGGGCACCAATTGAGAGATGGTTCTCTATTACAAATGAGCAGTGGCAGATCCAGGGGGCAAATCCGGCCATGGCCCCCATTTGACCAGCTATTCTGGCTCGGAAAGTTGACGTGCCCCCCCATGAGTGGTTTCGCAGGCACCACGAGGTCCGTACAGGGTTTTAAGAACACTGTACGACTAAAAAAACAAAGGTCATCAGTTAATTTTGCGGAGAAATTTTATCTTTTTCTTGGGAATTCGACAAATGACTTAAAAAAGGTCATCAGATTTTTGTTCGGTGACCAAGACGAAATTTTCTCCCTGTCCAAGACCGAAAATTGTGCCCCCTTCTTCGAAATTTTTTGTATCCGCCCCTGTAAAAGAGTAAGCTTACTGCACTAAGTGCACTGACGACAGGAGCAGGTTGTAGATTTCTACACTGAAATCTATGTTCAGCATTAAATTTTATTGAGCATATAAAACTAGGCCTTCGATCGTAAGCCTGTGGCCCTGTAGTTAAGGAATTAAGCCTCCAATTGATATTTTTCAAAAAGTGTCCCGGGTTTTGATGGCCAGAAAATGGTCACCCTATTCTAAGTGCACTGGAAGCTGAGATAATTTAAAATCTGTAAACAGGTCGGCCATTTTGAAAAATGGCCGCCAATGGGGCCAGGGGCCAAATCTGCGATGGCCCTATAGCCAAATCTTTTTCTTATGACATTTTCATGGTATGTACCAAATTTCATGCTTGTATCACAAAGTGAACAATTTTTCACCAGGCCGCTCTACTATAATTGAACTTTCATACTGTGTAGAATTGCAAAACTGGAATATAAATAAAAATAATTTCCTGTCCTGAAAAGATAATCTTAGACGGAGTGACGCGTATACAAAATTCATACGCACGTAGGCCTGTACATGTACGTAGTATCATCATCATCATCACCATCATCATCATCATCATCATCATCATCATCATCATCATCATCATTATCCTCATCATCATCATCATCATCATCATCATCATCATCATCATCATCATCGTCATCATCATCATCATCATCATCATCATCATCATCATCAAAATCCTTGGGCTAAATGCCCGTAGGGGTACGACGACACTCTCTGTCTGAGTCTGTCTCGCGTCATGTCACCCAGCTTCAACTGGTCCGGTCAGCAGGTCCATACCATTAACATCTTGGAGCAGCTAGACCACAACGTAGTATACTTGCACACAAATAATTATATAAGCATGCATAAGTTCATTAATTCATTCATTTCGAAAATTTATTCAGCGCCCCTTTAAGAAGCCTACTCGGAAACGCGTTAAGCCTAGCCACGGCTAGTAAAAAGATAGGTCTTGAGCAACTGGTAAAAAGCAGGCAAATTATTCCGAGGTAGTGAGGGAAGTCCAAGCGGAGCCCATTCCATGTGGATGGGTCAACAACCGAAAAGGTTCGACGCTGTCCGATAGAAGAGCGGTTTGGAGGGACCAGCAGCTTCCCATGATAGAGCGCAAAGCTCGACCGAAGGCTGGCTATTATAAGTTGGAGATAAGAGACAGAGATCAGACATTATAGGACGGAGCACTACCAGTGAGACAAGTGCTGGAACTCGGTAAGAGGTGCGTTGCGAGGCGGGAAGCCAGTGCAAGACATCGCGCATGTATGCAGGGCTTGCAGGCTATATATAGGCCTATGAATATTGCATACACGGATACATATTTATGTACGCATACGTATACGTCTGTTTCATAGACTATTTAAATCTGAATCTAAGATGTCGATGATGAATGCCGTGTTAAAAGTCGATCGGATCTTTGATGGGGTGGTAGACCGATCGATGAAGACAATAAACATGACGGCAGGGATCATTTATTTAACGTTCAGTTGAGCAGACAATCATGATCTCAGTGAATCAATAAAGTATAAAGCACTCAACAAAGGCCTACGCATAGATTTCTTATTTTTAGAGAAGGGTCAACCGATGGTCTCGAGACTGATTAAAGTTGGCGCCAATAAGCAGCAATCTCCTTGTTTAATTATACCGTAATCGCAATCTCGAAACTTCTAAAGCGCTACTCGAAAGCCAATCGCGGGACACTAGCCTCGGGGGTCCGTAGCTCAGTGTAGAGAGCGTTGACCGATAAACTGAGAGTCATTATCGCGACCCGGGTTCAAGCCTCGCTCAGGGCAAAGATTTATTTGAATTTTCTGTTAGCTGCCAGTGGCGCTTTCTGTTGTGTTGTTTGCCTCGGGTCTGTTGACAAATAAGTTAGCCCCTCCCACTCCTGGATTGACCGATCAGGAGCGTTCCAACACTTAGGCCATTGGTGTTAAGTTACCGAACCTGTTGTAGCCGACCTGCGTATCGTGCGAAGCTGGCCGTATTTCGTATAACTTGTACCTGTAATCGTTCTGCGGTGTGTCAGATTGAATTTGAATAAACGAATATTATTATCTTATTCACGAGTGCTGTGTCAAGTCAAAAGGATTGTCCGTAAGAGTAGTCCGAAGGTGGTCAGGGTCGAGTTACCATATAGGATCAGAGGGTATACGGGTCACTAGCAAGCGAATTGTCAATTTCTTGTCAGGATATTGAGGGTAAGCAGTGTTGATTGGTTGATATATACCAGGCAACTTGGCTGACTATCTACAACTCGATGCCGCTTGAAATATCTCTCCACAAAATATGATTAGGCTAATATTTACAAACGCTGCGTCACATCACTCACATGTAGGCCAGGGGTTCTCAAACTGTGGTACGCGTACCCCTAGGGGTACGCCAGGCGCCGATAAGGGGTACGCGAAAAATTCCAGAAATAAAAATTTTCTTTGAGTTTATGGACTTTATCAATCTTTCTTTGATTAACAACGATTTTTAACGTTGCAAAAACAGCAAAATGTAACAGCATCCTCATTTATTTATTTCACAACATATATTTAGACCCACATACAATATAATGCATGCAGCAGGTTTATTTTTAGGCCAATTATCCTACTATAATTTTGAAAGAAATAATGTATGAAGGGTTAAAAGTAGTCTACCAAAGCCAGAAATTCTCAGCCTAATAGAGTTCACATGGCAGAGAGCTGAATTGGCCTAAGGAATAATTTCTGATCGAACTTTAAATTTTGTGATTCCTTTCAGTACGGTACGTCATGTCTGGGTACTGCTGGTTTTTAAACTATTCTTGCTATCAAAAACAAACATGGGATTAATTTGCGTTTGAAATTGATAAATATTAGGCTAAACTGGATATTTTTAATCTGTGCTAGTCTAAAGAAGCCCAGAGCACTATATGGATGCCGCTGGCTCTTTCTTACAGGGGTTATAGACCAATTTTCCCTTTTAACTTAAATTTTGCTGACAAGATTATAATGATTTAAACTAAATTTTGCTTCCTATGATGACACTAATAAACGATGCCACTAATGATTTTAATTTAATGGACTTTTAGTTTTCAATGCAAGGGACCTCGCAATGGTATTTTGTTTCTGACCTGACTTTGTTGGGGCCCTTGGGGGTACGCCATCATTCGATTTTTTACTTGGGGGTACAATAAAAATAAAGTTTGAGAACCCCTGATGTAGGCTATTAACAACCGCACGGTCATATACAGCAGGAATTGTAATGAAAAATATAACGTGCTTTACGCTGTTCCGTGTTCTAACATACGGGAATATCTGCATCGGTTTCATCTCGATCTTACATTCGGCACAACGACAACTGAAACACCAACTCCAACACCAACACCTGTGTGAATGCCATCAACTGCACACATCACCTGTGCCACCAACTGCTCCGTCTTGCAGTGGAGCATCTCGTGAAACTGGACCTTAATGCATGCCTTTCTTCACGTTGTGGTCGGGCTAATGGAGATTACCAATTGTGTAAGGAAATGTCAAGTCTATGTCACCTCTTCCATTGGACTTCTGACCCTGAGTGAAGATCATCCACGTGATTTTCTTCAGCCTGTACGTACCTAGGCTACTGGGATGACGAGGTGATACGCTGTGGGTAGAAAAACACAAGTTGTCAGTTAATACACTCAGCGTCGTCATTGGGGTCCAACTGAAAACCGAATTGGCCAACGTAACTGAAAGGTCAAAGCATTTTTGAGAATAGAGTGGCTATCAAAATGATTAACAAAGGTCGAGAAATGTAGCAATTGTAGCAATTGTAGCATGGTCAAAGTCAACACAGCCAAGTACAGCGAATGGATCATCCGATCATCTATCTTTAGAAGCCTAGTCGATTCATATCGCGGCAATTTATTTCACTTCAACTTCATAGCATAATTATGTCCTAGAAACTTCGCATTAATTGCTGAAAACGTAAGAATTTTTATTTTTGAAGCGTCAAAATTTAGGACAGTAATCACTTCAGTCGCGTGACGTCGATGTATTTTCGCAGAAGTATACATATATATAAACAAGTAATTAATCTTCTGCAACGGTAACAAGCGGAGATGTCGCTGTGGGTCCGAACATGGAGACGTTTGCATCTGCACAGAATTCCTATAAAAGACGTCGAGACTCGAGAGTGCGGAGTCGTCGCCAGAAGATTCAGCTGCGTTGATCGTGTGAGACTGGTGTTCGTGACAACCGCACAGCATTTCCTTCATTCAGAAATATGGAGTGGACGGGTATGTATAATTATAATGGAAGCCAACTTTCATTTCGCATGATTATGATCCAGACGTCCGGTAGGCCTATTATGATACAATACATACAATACAATTAGTCATTTATACCGCGCTTTAACAAAACAAGTCTTGCACAAGAGCGCGCTTCACTACAGATCTAATTATGAAGCAATGAAAACAAATGAGTTTTTAACTTTGATTTAAATTCTGCAACAGACGAGCACTGGCGAATGGAGGTTGGAAGACAATTCCATTCTTTTGGTCCTGAGACTGCGAAAGCGCGACTTCCAAACTTCCGGTTTGTGCGAAGAGTGGCAAAGTCAATTAGCGACGACGATTGAAGTCCTCTGGACTTGGAGGCGGAACATGGCGTGACTATGGATGCCATGTAGGATGGCGAGATTCGGTAGTGGATATGAAACATCAAAAGGGAAATTTTGAAAGCAATACGAGCACGGATGGGAAGCCAGTGTAGTTGTGTCAGATAAGCGTGTGTGGCTTCTAAAAAGTTCTAGGCTGCAAGAAGCAATTGAATATTATTATGGCGGTTAAGTTTAACCTGCACTCAGCGTATGGACATAAAAAATAACACGTAGCCAACATGTTAAAACTATGTAGCAAGGTAAAAAAAAAAGTCTTTAGAACCAAAATGCATTCGTCGTTATTTGTGAGAAGGATGAATTTCTGTGTCTCAATCAATTGCCATTACATTGACTGAATCATGAGGCAAATATTTTAAATGCTGCTGGTCGCATAATAGATACACAAAATATACAGGATGGAAATCGAAACGATTGAAAAATGTTTCTGCTTCTAATCATCATAATGACTAAGCGCCTATAAGAGGTTATTTTAAGGCGCTATATAAAGTTTCCATACATGCATACATACATACATACATACATACATACATACATACATACATACATATATACATACATACATACATACATACATACATACATACATACAAACATACATACATACATACATACAAACATACATACATACATACATGCATGCATGCATGCATGCATGCATGTATGTATGTTGCATGTATACATACATACATACATACAGCCAGAACGAGCTATGGTCTCCTTTGCTTATAGGCCTACATCAAAATGAAATGGCAATCGAAGTACAAAACTTTCTAAAGATGAAGGAAATGCTAATAAATTATACTAACATCTGTTTCTTAATCTATTGTACCATTGTTCATTTAAACGCACACACACACACACACACACACACACACACACACAGGATCAACGAAGGCTGTCTTCTGTCTGGTGGCTTTCCTTCATCTGTCGTGTAATTATCAGCGGATGGTGAATGCAGCTCCATGCATCGCCCAGACCCTGACGATCACAGCCGACAACAAGCTGGTGGTGTTCTTTGATGGCGTCCAGGTGCTTGGCTTGCAACACGCCAATTCCCCCGACAACGCTGACACAGTCCAGGTCCCTGCGGAAACTCAGGTGATCGCCGTCAGTGCTGAGAACAATGGCAAAAACGGTGGCATTCTCGGTTCAACACCTACTTTTGTCACAGATGAATCGTGGAAATGCTCCGATCAGACCTATGAAGGATGGCAAGTAGTGGATTTCGATGACACAGATTGGGAAGCGGCCTACGTGGTTGGTCCTCACGGAATCAAGCCATATCAAGAGGTCGAAGGAGTCAGAGCCGATGCTTTTTGGATATGGGTCACCGCAGAACCTTCAGGCAAGAACGTCTACTGCAGGAAACGAATAGGTACGAGTCTTTTAATTTGATGTAGGCATAATTGCAATTTCCAAAAGCATTTATGGTGCGCCATAGTGAAGCTCAGAAATTTGTTTATCACGGCAACGAGCTAAAGAGAAGGAGCATGGGCATAAAGTAGTAACGGATCATTGCAATTGTAACTGTAATTCAATCGTTGCACATGTTAAATTTTGATGAAGTTATTATAATAATAATACTGATTTTACAGCCATCAATAATATTTAATTGTGGCTTCTAATTTATATAATGCAATTTTATTGAAAGCCTGTTTGTGACCATTTCGGCCTATTCTTTGCTACTGACTTCCTGCTGGCGCATCCACGTATAAAGTACGCAGGGGAAGGTGTGATCAGATTTAGGCGATTCTGCGTACGGGTCTATGACGAGAAGGGGCCTGGAAAAAATTGTTTAGGCCTACATGTACGTATGCAAAAAATCTATAAATCAAATACCTAAATATATTGATAATTAGACCTATATTATAATATATCCTGCCTTATCAAATTTATGTAGTCATGAAAGTTTTTAAATGTATACGCTAAGTGTTATTGTTGTTAGCATTTCATATCTTAATTACGGGTAGGCCTATCAAACTTTAGCTGTAGCAAATATGATGTTTAAAAAAAGACAAATGTGTCATAGATGACTTCAGCTAAATAACTTTTGCAATAGGAGTGCTAGGTGAGTATGCCTGCGCAGAAAGAGGGAGGCCACCAGTGGCGGCGCTCGGGGGCTAGAGGGGTTAAGCCCCCTAATAACGGCTCTTTTGGCCGACGACTAAAAAAGTCAGCACAAAATTTGGCGGATGTAAATGTAAAATTTCCTACGCGAGGCTTCAGCCCCCCCCCAAAAAAACTGAAATCCTGGCGCCGCCACTGAGGCTCACAAAATGTATGAGACGCAACGATGCAACGGTGTTGAGATGGTCATGAATAAAATATTATTTGCAAAAGTATTATATGGATGGGTCTAAGTTATCTGACCTTGTACATGATCGCACGCAAACAAAGGTAAAGAAAATCTCGCAAGGCTCCAGTTCAAATCAAATCAAATCATTTATTGTTCCCACAATAAAACATAACATAGCCTACATAAAATAATGTACCACAATAATTGATAGTTAATATAGCAACACATTCGGTAGAGACTTTAGATACAGATTAAGGAGCAATAGGCACTCCAGAATGGGTGTTAGTAGGGGGCCTATATGCCATGATTAAGTTAAACAAGATGATGGGGGTATGATTAGGTCGGAACATACGTTAGTATAGTACATAGCATTCATACAGTAGGAATAACATATGGATACAGGTTAGGTCTTAACTAAAGCCTAACTAATAAACACAGAGCTGAGATTAATAAATATAAGATTAAGAAATACAAATGTGTGTGTGTGTGTGTGTGTGTGTGTGTGTGCACGTGCAAGGGTTTTAAAGTGTCTGAGGGATGTAACTATGCGGATTTCTTTGGGTAGACTGTTCCAATTTGCAGGACCCTGGACCCTCAGCGAAAACTGACGGACATTAGTCCTAGCAAACACAGGTCTGAAATCATTGTAGCTTCTAGAACATATAGGATGCAATGCAGTATCAAAATAGGAAGAGAATGATGGTGGGAGGAGGTTATTAATATATTTGTACATGAAAATGCAAGTTTGTAGAAATTTAATTGTGGTAATGTCTAGGAGTTTGTGTTCGAAGAATAGCGGACTGGTGTGTGAATTGGGGGAGATTTAGTTGTGACTCTTATAACCTTTTTTGATTCTCAGATCATCAGAATCATGAACAATGAAGGCATGCAGTTGAAATTGCTGGAAACCTATGTAGCTATCTTGCAAGGCATAGGCCTCTGTCAGATGTCAGAAATAGTAAATACAAAACAAAAACTAGGAAAGATCGTTTATTTCAAGAGAAAAAAGAAAGAAAAACTTATTGGCTCTGTTGTTTTGTAGTCAGTGACGGCGCTATAGACCGTGGGTCGCGGTTGGTCGTTCGACCCGCCTACTTTACTTTTGACCTGCCTCATGAACTGCATAAAATTCTGTGCAGTTTCCTCAAGAATATTATCTCTGAGATATATTATATGAAATCCTGATAATCTGAATGATCTCAAAGATAATATCCTTGAGATTATTCGGAATATCAGAATTTCATTGATAGGCTATATCATAAATTTCATAATGCATGCGGAATGTCGAATTTTGAAGCTTGACTTGAAGGGCTTGCGTGATGGAGGTCTATCGGTGGCTGTTTCTGTTCTATCTTGCGTTTAACCATATGTTCAAAAATGCTCTGAGTGGCTGATCACTGTGATTAGTACTTCGACCCAAATTTCTAATGGGTTGCAGGGTAACTTATGTAAGACGCTGAATTGCTTTTATTTGAATGTGCCGCGACGTTTGGGCATTTAGGCTAATCATAATTTTCTTCCTTTATATATCAAGGTTATGCCGCTTGATGCGTCTAGCCCACACATTGATTTCTTCGACCTGCCGAATAATTCCCATGACCCTGGCGCGACCTGCCCAAATTATATGGCTGTCTTGTAGTGCATTCTACAAAAATTAAAAACCTTTGCTTAATTTAATTTCAATCAGCAAATAGCACAGCCATGTATACTAGCAAACACTTGGTAGCATAAATATACAATAATTATCTTGTTTCTTACAACTTTGGATTAGTCAGAAATAGCGAGATTAGGCTAAACTTTTGAAATATCTTAAGACAAACTTAGATAATTATTGTAAACATAGGTCTACGTCCCTGCTGAAAAAAACTGACTCAATTAAAAACTACACTGTTTGATTATAGTCTGTGACGTGACAACACCCACACCAACACCAACACCGACACCAACACCAACACCAACACCAACCCCCACACCAACACCAACACCCACACCAACACCAACACCAACACCAACCCCCACACCAACACCAACACCAACACCAGTACCGACAGAACCACCAACACCTGCAGCAGACCCCGTGCCACAGCTCTGCCGTGGAGGATCTGGTGAGACTGGACCATCATGCATTACTTCATGCGGAGATCTTGCCAATGGAGACTACCAGTCGTGCAAGGGATGTCAGGTCTATGCTCTCTGTCACAATGGGATTCTACACGACAATCGTCCATGCGCATCTGGTAGATACTGGGATGACAAAGTGAAACGCTGCGAGGGGAAAAGTGCAACCTGTCAGGAATGCAAATGATTACTATAGCCAGTCTGCAGAATCTGATGAAAGAGTGAACATTACACTTAAGATAATTTACGATCGAGCAATAACAATAGAGGTATGCAAAGAAATTTGAAAATTAGTTGTGAAGATGTTGCCGGTTAATGAGCGAACAATTTTGAAAATGTTGGGCTACTTAGCCTAATTAAACCACCGCTTCTAAATGCTATGATTCAAATGCACTTCACGAGAACGTTATACTTAAACTAGATAAGCTTAATTATAATTTGCAATGAATCTTATTATTAATAGATGATTTCCAAAGTGATGTTAAATATGTCAGTTGTTTCATGATTTGTCTTTATTTTATGGCTTTCAAACGTGTTTACAAAATTTTTGATGGCCATAGGGGTCTATCCATAGAGTCTTTGTTGGACTATAGGGCCTATGCTTAAGCGTTAAGCTTATATAGACGCTATAGGCCTACAACTAATTTTGGAACCAAGCAGTTGATTTGGTCCCATTAAGCCCAACTCTTTTAATTTCATCATAACCTTCGTTACCGGGGAATAAACTGTAAACATGATTTTGATGAATTAATTATTCAGATAATTGGTACCATAACCAATGAAATCATGCAGTTTAATCTGTGGAAACTTATACAGCGTTCTTAGAATGAACTCCAGTCAAAATCATCTGTAGGCCTGCTAAATCGTTTGAAATAATATTTCGACACATAAATGAATACATTATATATAAATCAACAGACGAGGTCATCGAGCACATAGGGAATAACACAATCTGCAGCATACAGTGAGATAGACCATGGGCGGAGACCTAGGGGAGGGGATGACGGTCCTCTGAAAAGTTAGTGGTGGGGGAATGGAGGTGCTTATATCCCCCCAATATTTCAGCCATATCATAATAAATTTCTGAAGTGTTATCCACTGTTTATTCTTATTGAGCAATTTTGTTAAGATGACAGCTTAAACAAATTCCAGTAAAACGCAACTATTTATCTGAAACTTTGTATACCTAGACAGAGGGTCATCAGAAACGCCGAGTGGAGGGGTTGGCGAATCTCTCCCACCATGGGGGCTAGGGTGGGGGCGAAAACCCTCATTTTTGCTGTTTGACCGGAATGCATTTCCACAGTTTTTTTTATAGCTTTTCACTCCAAACCTTCACTGCTGTGTCGGTCTGGGCATTGGACACCCGGTGGAGGGGTTGGCGAATCTCTAAGCAGCAGCTTGTCAAACTTGACTTCTCATAATTCACTGAGAATTTCCCTGCAAACATAATTATGCACTCATCTAACCCATGCTGCTCCGTTTCTCTCAACTGATTGTACGTCTCCTTTTTCACAAACAGAGTCAATGCATTTATCTGTTCTCGCCTAGATTACTGCAACTCACTTACCATACGACGTACTATAAACAGCCCTCTCCCTTCAAGCGGTTTTATATGCATCAGATAAAATGATCAATTTTTATCCTCGTCCGACTTCCTTTACAGTTTGCAAACTAAACACACTTTAAACAATGGGAGGGACATTATTTTGAAATCTTGAATCATGTACATGAGCACTAAAATCATGAATAATTTTGTGAAGATGACAGTTTAAAAACCTGCGGTTACAGTGTGGGAATCCCAATAATTTTAAACAGTTGGGATGTGACACTCTGAAGTCGTAAACGATGACTATGAGCATTGAAAAATGAGCAATCCTGTTAGTGATGACAGCTTAAATTCCTTCAATTACAATATGAAAATGTGTAGGAGACATTTATTGAAGTCTATAGTCATGCATTTCAGCAATGAAATAATAAAAAACTTTGTTGAGATCATATACTAAAATGTTTACATTATGGTGTGAAAATTTTTAAAAATTAAAACAATGTGAGGGAAACTTTTAGTGTCTGAAACTAGACTATTTGCACTGAAATGATGAGCAATTTCATTAAAATGACAGCCTCAAATGTTACAATTGCATCACGAAGACTCAAAAATTTTCGACATGGGGGGACACTTTGAAGTCTTTGACCAGGACTATTAGCACTGAAATGATGAGCAACTTCGTTAAAATGATCGCCTAAAATGTTACCATTGCAGTGTAGAAATTCAAAGCATTTCGACATTGAGGGGGACACTCAAGCCTTAAATTCAGGACTTTTAGCACTTAAATGATGAGCAACTTCACTAAAACGAGAGCCTAAATTGCCACCATTGTAGTGTGAACATTAAAAAATTTAGATATTTGGGGAGGGGCACATCACCTTGGCCAAACCCTCTCCTGCTCGGCGCTTCGTGCCTCGGCGATCGTCCGTCGGCCGCTCGTCCGTCCCCTCCCCCCAAAGTTCGAACCAAGTCTCCGTCTATGAGATAGACGAGAATAACATGGAAGATTGTGATTTAGCTGGTTTTATTTCCGATATCTGTTCGTGACGCTTGCGTCCGCCTAATGCTGTTGCTTTTGTGGTTATGACAATCTGTATGTATGTATATATGTATGTATGTATGTATGTATGTATGTATGTATGTATGTATGTATGTATGTATGTATGTATGTATGTTTGTATGTATGTATGTATGTATGTATGTATGTATGTATGTATGTATGTATGTATGTATGTATGTATATATGTGTGTATGTATGTATGTATGTATGTATGTATGTATGTATGTATGTATGTATGTATGTATGTATGTATGTATGTATGTATGTATGTATGTATGTATGTATGTATGTATGTATGTATGTATGTATGTATGTATGTATGTATATGAACATTTATATAGCGCCTTACAATAACCTCACGAAGGCGCTTAATGTGTGAAAAAACATTACTTTCGGCTACATATTGATCAAGACTGGCAGTCTTATTCCGTAACAGACTATAGCTGCCACATGAATTTCATCAAGACTTGCACATTTATTTTTGGCCTTTATAGATTGACTATCAAAAACACGTTTTGTTGCTATCACTAATCACTATACTAATATCGTAGCTGCATGCTGCTATTTTGCGTGTTCGAATTCGATTATAAGACGAATGTTTGTAATTTTGTACAAAGACGGATCATATTTATTCCATTTATCAATTTCAATTTAATCCCAGGGCATTTAATTCTCAACCGAGGTAAACTGATAGACACTATAGTGACCCCCATGTCTATTTCAATATTAAATGCCACTGGACATATAAAATATAGGCTAAGCTTAAGTAACTTCGCGTTTGGAGTGATACTTTGTTTAAATGCATTATGGAGATTTTTTGAAAACTTAATTAAGTTTGTGTTTACCGTGTTATAGTATTAATATGCTTTGCCTCTTCGGTCCCAACTGGTTAAAAATTGGATTGAATAAAATCATAGCTATCTCATAGGATGACCTTAAAGAGATGAGCAGGAGGCCTGTAGAGATACATGTAGATTATATACTACAGTGTGAACGTTGTAGGATGCAAGTTCATGGAACACAGCAGCTGCCAGACTATTACATTATACGGCGCATTTCTCTTATGTAAGCCTCTAACAATTTCAGTTTGCTAAGTTTTTTGGACAATCCAATTTCCTGTCCAGGCAGGAGTCCGCTGGGAAGGTTTTTTAAACACTGTCCAGACTCTCTCTCCATCTTGTAAGGCTATAAGCCCTCACGTGCAAGCTGACCTTATCACAAGGTGCACAAAGCTCCTTATAAGAAATTCACTGTCTACATACATATACAGGGTGGGCCAAAAAAGTAATCCCCTGCGATTTTTTCCCAATATCTTGGCCAGAAGTAAGAATTTCGAAATGAAATTTTACAGTCTTAAAGGCAATTCATGTTTACACACGATGGCCAGATTTCATCAAAATATTTCAAACAGTACAAAAGTTATACCACTTTTAGTGAGGCCACCCACCGTTTATGACAATTGAAAAACGTAACGTAACAAAAAGTGCCAAAAAACGATTTTATTAAGTCACATCTCAAATATATGTTGTGAAATGAACTTGCTGGTGCTTCACAACTTGTGTTCAATGTGCCCACCACCAGTGTCAAAACTTCTTTTAAGTCTCTTTGCAAAGTTCTTGATGCGTTTCAAAGGCAAATCTTCCCATGTTAACATCAATTCTCTTACCGCTTTTGGTTTTGGTTGTAGATTGTGATATTTCTTCAGCACAGCTCCCCGCAATTGATTATCAATCCAACGGGTTCAAATCCGGAGATTTGGGGCCATTGGCTTGCTCAATGAAACCAGAACAATCGAGCCGATCTCTTTTCATTCACGGCAAATCCCTTAACTCTCAGCTCAACTCTTAATGCTTGCGCTCTCACTGTTTATCAAGAGCTGTCTGAATATGAATTTTGTCTGTCATTGACACCTTGGCCATTTTAAGTTTTTTAGAAATTTGAATTTCATTGCTTTAATAGCAAAATTATGAATCTGACAGATTCCTTATTTACCAACTTGATTGTCATCTTGCTAAGTGACTTCTCAGTGATGTGCGGCTACGCTGGTACCCTGTTTCTTTTTAAAATAGCAATAATATCCAGTGGCGGCGCTAGGGGGCCTGAGGGGCTAAGCCCCCCTACAAAAGGCTCAGCCCCCCCACAAAAAAGGGCCATCCGAATTTTTTTACATTGAAATATCCAAATTTTTCGGCTGACGACTAAAAAAAAGAAGGTCGTCAGAAATTTTGGCGGCGAAAATGTAACATTTTCGACGCGAGGCTTAAGCCCCCCCCGAAACTGAAATCCTTTCGCCGCCACTGATAATAT
Source organism: Lumbricus terrestris (assembly GCA_949752735.1). Lineage (NCBI taxonomy): Eukaryota > Metazoa > Annelida > Clitellata > Crassiclitellata > Lumbricidae > Lumbricus > Lumbricus terrestris. The sequence continues at coordinate 50,290,084 of OX457040.1, read as the reverse complement.
CGATCAACTGGCAATATTAAGGCTGTTTGATAATAATTATTTGAGATGAGACTTAATAAAATCATGTTTTGTTACTTTTTGTTGCGTTTTTTAATCGTCAAATAACGGTGGGTGGCCTCACTAAATGTGATATAACTTTTGTTTTTGTTTTAAATGTTTTGATGAAATCTGGCCATCATATATGATGGCCCGATATGAATTGTCTTTGCGCCTCTTAAATTTCATTTCAATATTCTTACTTCTGGCCAAGATATTGACCAGAATAATTAAATTTTTTTATTTTATTTTTGTTGTGTCGCGTTTTTGAATCGTCAAAAAACGATGGGTGGCCTCACTAAAACGGTATAACTTTTGTTCTGTTTCACATATTGCAATGAAATTTGGCTATTGTACGTAAATATGAATTATCTTTGAGCCCGTATAACTGAATTTGAAAAATTCTTATTTTTGGCCAGGATATTGACAAACAACCATAGGGGATTACTTTTTTGGCCCACCCTGTATATATATGTACATGATCGTCAAAATATGTACAGATCTCATTAATTTGTGAAACCTTTGAACTTCATATCGGGCTGAACTCTGTCTCGTGCAGTTGTAGATCAAGTCCAAAGACGCATTAGATGATTACAGTCCCCCTCCCAGTCCCCACCCACCCCATCCCATCCCACAGGCTTCATTGTTTGTGACGAAAGCCATAGATGGTCGCGGGGGAAAGATTATAGCCGTCGAAACACAAAAACATTAACACTGCTGCGTATTGATGTATTCATTCGTATGGCTGCAGACTCATCGTCAGATGGCGTTAAAGCGTAAAATCGCGAGAAATGATTCTGAGTTCAAATCTCGACCGATTATTATTTGCGCAGCTGATGACGGAAGTAAGACGACACCCGTCGACGATTCTATGCATGCACGCGTCCTTTCAAACCGGAAGTTTGTGTCTGGATCGATTAGACCATAACACATACCTATATATATATATATATATATATATATATATATATATATATATATATATATATATGTATATTTTGTGGCTGTGTGTGAGTGCGTGTTATATATATATATATAATTTCTATAGGTATGTATGTATGTGTGTGTGTATATTTGTGTGTTTGTGTGCTAGCGTGCGTGAGTGTGTGTGTGTGAGTGTGCGTGTGCGTGTGCGTGTGTGCGAGCGCACGTTGTGTCTCTCTAGATTGATTTGCATACATTTCTACAAAAATGCATGCATGCATGCATACACGCAGACATATATATGCACGCTCATACACACGCACATTATGTATACGTACCGTTATAGGCCACTCTATGTATATACGGTTTGTGGTCGCGTTGTGTTGACTTCGACTTCTATAGGCTGCATCTTCTGTCTGCATTCTAGCGTTCGAATCATTTCTAGTGCAGTCAAAACTATGGAAGACCATTTCGGTCATTTCTGTCCAATCGATCGGTCGATGAAAAAGCTCAACCGGACGATGCATGGGTGGCTCAAGACTTTTGCAGTCGAGGACGAAAGTATATATAGATGACGATCGTTTTATAATTATATATATGTATACATTTATATATATATATAGACTATATATATATATAGACTATTTTACATGGATGCCTAATTGCCTATTTTAATATTGCATATTGCATATGACCATTAATTTTATACGCGTCTATGTGCGTGTGTTGAGGCCGAGGGAGGAAATTTTGAGCACACATTATAACTAGAAAATGAGAGTTCTCTGATACATGTTGCTTAAACTGAAGTTTTTCCATGTTTTATCAAAACGTACAAATTATTCCATAAATAATTGTAGCAACGGGAGAGGTTCGGTATCTTCGGTTCACAATACGTGTAGGTTGTGGAAAAAACAGGGAAATCTTTCTGAAGAGAGTTCCCATGCAGTGGGAGCGATCCCAAAAGAAAAGGCAGGATTTGAGGAGAGATTTGAGGAGAGAGAAAGATGGGGAGGAGCATATACGGTACAAAAGAGACAGGCTGAGCGAACTGATGGTGGAAGTCCATTCCATAGAGAGGGACCTATACAGGCGAAGCGTCTTAATTCAGATTTTAAAGTATTTCTTCGTTATCTGATCCTAAAATGCACCAAAACTAACTGACTTTCTCTAATTTGCTCTTTTAATGTTTGTAGCAAACTATAGCATGGAATTTTTTACAAAAATTGATCCAAAGCCATTAGGCTATTATCTTTATAAAATGGTTCAAAAGACCACAAATGCAAATGCACAGATCATGAAGTTGTCGTATTCATTGAAAAGATTTGATTGCTCAACTCTAATATTTTAGATCAAAGTTTCTGAACTTATTGCAAACCCGTGAATGTAGAGCTTTCGGTTTCCATGCAGCTTCTCTCCAGCGTTCACCGCATGCACGGTTCAGCGCAGACACAACAGCGTGATGTCCATTCTGGCCTTCCGTACGTATACAGTCCGTGCATCCGGGCTTCGGCTGCATCGTCGCCGCCGCCACGGAAGTCTCGGCCGGTGGCGCCACAGTCGCTGCAGCCGAGCGACTTGATTAATTAATTACATTACTTTGGCTTTCCACAGCAGTCCATACGAGACTACGGAGACTATACTGAGACTATATTACGGAGACTATACTGAGACTGCTGGCCGCGCGTGTCCAGCCAACAACGACGGTCAGTCGGTGACGATTCGACGACGCGTCGGACTCTGTCCAGTTATGTCCATAATGCATAAGCGACGGTGCTGCGTGGACATTGGTTGCTGCTGCTGCCGCTGCCGCTGCGGTAAGTCAATCCTCTGACAATGCGTATTGTTGTAAACATGTGCGTTGCTTTTGTAAAGAAATGCAATGTATACTTATAATAGGCGCCGCATATATATATATATATATATATATATAAACAGTGTGAGAATTGTGGAAAAATAACTGGGGGGGTTGGACCATTATGCACTTGGAATTGGGGTGTAAAAAACATACTTTAACATGGGGCTCTAAGAAAGACTGGGGGGTCGAAACCCCCCAACCCCCCCGGCAATTCTCACCCTGTATATAAATAAACTGCGATTGGAAAGAATTCAGCGTAAGTTGAAGAATTAGATTTTCGAAGCTTCGTCAGTTTTAGTATACATATCCTATTATTGGTTAGTAACATTTGATCAATTTATACTTAATACATATGGCACGAGATTTATCATGACCATAATATATTTATGTATAATTTTTGTATATATACAGTACACACATATACGTGCGTGCGCACATAATTTTTGTAGGCCAGGCATAGGCCTGTGCAAACAATATAAATAGTATACATTGAAATCGTAAATGTATATCAACATTTAAAAAGAGGCGCATATCAGAGAAACAATAAAATCCTGACAACAATACAAACGACGATGATTTTGATTTAAAGTCGCAAACAGAAAATATGAGGCAGAGAAACGAGAATTTAATTAAATCTCGGCTTATTCGTGGATGATGGCCATGCCGACGATATGACACATGCATGATCAGCTAAACTTCTCTGTTGGGCGGGACGCGAAAGTTTTGTGTCGACGAAACTAAGCCGACCACTTGACCATGCGCAGTTATAAGAGAGGAGAAATCTACTAACATGGATGGAAAGAAGAGATTAAGTGCCTAAGGCTTAGACAGAGCACAGCCTGAAACACACTACAGGGTGGCTCAAAAAAAAACGTACCACCGGGGAAAATGCGATATCTTCGCAGCCGATTGGGGTTTTTCTGCGAAAATTTCACAATTTGAAGGGGAATGAATATACAACAATCCCTGAAAGTTTCATTTGAAACTTTTCATGTTTGCAAAAGTTACAGCTGTTCAAACTTAAAATTTCGTTTTTTCAATTATCCGGAGAATCATGCTCCAATACAAGTGATTTCATTAGGATGTTTGGCAAATTACAACACACACACATTGATGATGATGTCATACGACCTCACTATGAGCTGTAAAGAAGCTGTTTATGAAGCAATCTGCTGGTATTTGGTGATATTTTATAGATTAAGGTCTCAATTGGTGAACCCAAACAATGAACGTCATGGGCAAAGTTTCTGCAAAAGATCAAATGGGAACTCGGACTTTGCATGAACAGAGACTGAGACATCGCGTGATCATAGCAAAATACCCAGTGAAAAGTGGAGCCTGAGCACATTGAAGACTATCTGCAAACGTGTTTATGTAACGAAGATCAGATGTCGGAAGAGAGGCAGGAAGTGGTCGCTTGATCTGACGGAAAAAGCGCGATTTTCACGAAATTCGCTTGGTAATCGAAAGGTCAAGTTTGCAAAGCAAATCGTGGTTTCGGCATCAGATATGCCGGCGTGTGTTGCGGCTGCAAGAAAAGACTGCAATTAATCCCATTCAGTAGGTTAGATGTCAAACTCATCATTGAACTCGCTTACCCAGACTCATTGAAGACCAGGTATGCTCTAACATCTGGTTTTATTATGCAGCAGGACAGTGCGCCTGCTTGCTCGCACGGCAAGGTTGATTATGATGGCGCTACCTTATTGACATCAACTGAAGTAAATGCATTGGCAAAGATGATTTACAAACTCGCCAGACCTTAACCCTCTTGTTTATCACGTCTGGGGAGCTATGCTGGAACGCTGCAAGACATTTAATCCCAAGTTGGAGAACATTGGCCAGCTGAAGCAAGTCTTGCTGCTAATGTGGGGTCAGTTGCCGCAGGACCCGACCAACAAGGCCATACTGAGCTTCACAAAAAGAATTTGAGCTTGTGTTAAGGCAGGGAGTGGACACTCTCATTATACCTTACAATAAACTGCAAAACGGAATGCTGAGGTCGTAGTGAAAAGTGATATCATTTGACTTGGAAATCTACAAGTGACGTCAATTTTCCGCGGATAATTGAAAAAACGAAATTTTAAGTTTGAACAGCTGTAACTTTTGCAAACATGAAAAGTTTCAAATGAAACTTTCAGGTATTGTTGGAAATTCATTCCCCTACAAATTGGAAAATTTTCGCAGAAAAAGTTCGATCGGCTGCGAAGATATCGCATTTTCCCCGGTGGTACGTTTTTTTTTGAGCCACCCTGTAATAGACCTACGTCTATAGATCTAAGTGTCCAGATCCTAAATTCAATTCGCATAAACACTGAATGCAGTTGCACATTTAATTCGTAGTTAATTCACTTGAAATCTATGCAAGTGCATATGAATACATTTAAGCACATAAATTAAGTACACATGGTCGATAGAGCATGCAGTAGCCTATGCAGTAATGCCAGATTCAACTGCGTGTGCGCCTGGCTTTCTATAGACTTTTATGAGTTGCACGATGATCAACGTACTACAATAGTCTATACCTGGATCATAGCTTTCATTCTGTGTATATTATGCACTGTTGATTTATAACTGCTCTGTTTCCTGATCAATCTGCCTCTGGTCAACTCTTGCAGATAACGTTAAGCCTATCTACATATCTGTACAGATCTGTATATATGCTCATGGTCCTCCGTCTATATATAGGCCTACTCAACTCACATTAGCTGTCCGTGTTGAGGCCCTTTTCCACGATCTGCACTCGTGAATGTCTTTCAATTGTCTTTCATTATAAACAAGTTACTCTTCCAAAATTGAATTCATTTGGCGTGTCACTCTCCAACAACTTTTGAAAATTAACTCTCCGCTTCTTTCAGAAAACTGTCGCATGCAATTTGCCTTCTCTACTTCGGCGCGTGACCAGGATGTCAGTTTGGACAGCTCTCTCTCACATTTTCTGCGCATACATGTATATATATAACCAACCTTACACGCTTCTATTACATTCGGCTGCTCTCAGGTCTATTCGTTGACCCGTCTCTATTTCTATAGCATGACATCCATAGTTCACGCATTTGTCCGTTCCTTAATTGATTGCGGCAATTTCCTTCTTATGGCCCTCGCTAGGTTCGTCCCCATCGCAAGGTTCGTCCCATGCCCTATTCAATCTGTCCTTAATGATGCTGCTCAATTGATTGCTTGCATTCCTAAATACTCTCATGTATGTATAATCGATCACTCATGTCGACCAACTGCATCGCTTTCTTCCTCAGCCCACATCCAATGTAGAGTCCTTGCTCTGGTCCTCAGTATAATACCAAACTGGTCTTGTGAGTTGTGCCGAAACATTTCATGTATCTCATTCGTCAGAATCCTTCTGCTTTTTAAAATCGATCTTTGCGATCTTTGCACCAGTCTGACCGCTTTGTCCCAAGGGATGTATACGACCAATTTCGCTCAGGCTCGATCCTTTGCCGTCATTGGACCCATCATATGTAATGCAGTCCCTCCACTCTGAATGGGACTTTCCTTTCTGGATCGTTGCCTTGTACATCTCTACATCTCTCTGTCTGTCTGTCTGTTTCTCTCTCTCTTTCTTTCTCTCTCTCTCTCTCTCTCTCTCTCTCTCTCTCTGACTCTCGGTCTCTCTGTCACTGCCTGTTTATCTGTCTGTCTGTCAATCTGCCTGTCTCTCTTTCTCTGTCTTTGTCTCTCACATACACTCTCTCATTGTCTCTCTCTATCTTTCTTTTCCGTCTCTCTGTCTCTCTTTGTGCCTGTGTCTTTGCCTATGTCTGTGTGTGTCTCTCTCTCTCTCCTTCTCTCTTCTTATAACCTTTTTTCGGGGTTCTTGTACAGAGGCGATACTGGCCTGAAATGAATGGCGCCATAGAAATTACTAGTTACATTGCTACCATATCTCTGCTACTACTACTATACTCCTCAGTAACTCCTGCTAGTATGCTACTACTGCTGCTGCTACTACTATTTATGCTATTATTACTTCTACTACTACATATACTGCCACTATATTTGTTGTTACAAGCATCATCATTATCGTCGTCATCATCGTCGTCATCATCATCATCAACATCGTCAACAACATCATCATCATTATCATCGTCGTCATCGTCATCATCATCATCATCACAATCGTCAACATCGTCAGGGGCGGATCCAAGGGGGGGGCAAATCCGGCCATGGCCCACCCCATCATCGAGAAACGCCCATAGAACGTGGCCACTTCCCATTTGGTTTCAACAAACTTTCAACGGTAGGTAGGTTACAATGGCATATTTTCCGGAAAATTCGGCTAAGTGACTAAAAAAGTAATCAGTTTTTTGGCAGGAAAATGGTATACTATATTTCAAGCCAAATTGGAACAGACGAAAAAAAGGTCATCAGTTTTTTCGGGCGAAAGATAAAAAAAATTCCAAACATTTTGGCTCCCGCTTACAAATATTCTGTATCCGCTCCTGATCATCGTCATCCTCATCATTGTTGTCATCATCATCATCGTCATCATTGTCATCATCGTCATCATCGTCATCATCGTCATCATCGTCATCATCGTCATCATCGTCATCATCATCATCCTCATCATAATCATCATCATCGTCATTAATGCAAATTCCTTTTTTCGTAGAACAATACACATCGATTGACTGTCTATTTGATAGTAAATGAAGCGAAAGTCGGTCGGTCGGTTGTTCCAGATGGTCGAGCATTGGCCAGACGCCTTGACCACCCAGCCACATTAGGTCTCTGGTGGTCATCGCTGGTGGTCAGTGGAGGTCGCCGTGAGTTGCTGAACGCAAATGACGCACTGCATAATCCCATGAAATAATATATTGTCTGGGGCATATGGTAAAAGCAGTTGAAATGAGTATTGAGTAACCACATTTACACTGCATATGGCTACAGTAGCTGAATGGAATCCAGTAGCGAACACAGCCATGGCTGTAAGCGTGCATGTATGTATGCTTGCGTGACTTTGGGGTGCGGTAGTGTAGTGGGTATGTTCGTTGCCTTGCAGCCAAAGGGTTGCAGTTTCGAATCCACCTCGAGCTGCCGCGTATGGATTTTGAGCAAGTCCTTCACTCGCAATTGCTCAGCACTTTGGCGTGAAACTCGTTATGCTGGAAGAGCGTCGTCCGTTCAGCTTTGCTTGAACCACAAAGTCTGTGGTCTGAATCATCGGTCTTTTGCCTTTTGAGAAATCGTTCCAAGCTTCATTATCTAACAGCTACGAAGCATGTTTCTTATTACGATGCATGTTAACTCATGGGCAGTGGGCCTAAGATGCATGTTCTTGGCATTGTCGGTTTATATAGGCCTCTAATAGCTAAGGCACACTGCAGAGGTTTTCCTGGTCTAAGGACTGTAACATCTATAAGAGAGTTTGACTCATCTGATGGGGCGGAGTTCGTCTAATGGTTGGGGTGTTGACAATAAAATATCTGTAGATTGATGGTGACATTCCATCGGTAAACAGGTAAGACGAAGAGAAGTGAGACACAACAGTCGTGATAACACAAAAGGTTTTGTGCACGATTTGTGCTATGCAGGAGCGCATCGCAATTCTGATTTCGTGTCGTAGTTTGGGAAGATTGTAAAACGGTGAAAATCGGATGACGATCCTTTGAACCGTTTATACGAGTCTGTGTTGACCAGTTATATAGAGCATGACGTCATTTCCGTCGTCGACTTTACATGTGAAACATCCTTCATGTTCTATAAGAAATAGCATGACGTCATTTCCGTCGTCGACTTTACATGTGAAACATCCTTCATGTTCTATAAGAAATCTCAATCTACATGACAAACTCATTTCGCTTTTCTTATGAGTGATATATCGGCCAATCCACCATTTTATTGGCTATAGTTCAGATGCTGCGTATAGGATAAATTTTATGTTTCGCGGGGCTAATAAATTGCGGCGCTATAAAATGCGGAAAGAATTAAGAACAGCGCCGACGGATTACATTCCATCATTGGAGGATTGCTGCTGTTATTGATCCAATCAAATGGCCTGTAATCTAGGTCAACATTGGATCTAAGCTATGCATCGATGGGCTAGAGCCGTAGAGCGGATATAATTCTAATAATTATTAATAGCCTACATGTGTATGCTTATATTGCTATGATGTCGGATAGGGTTGACCCGTAGTATCTCAATTGAGTCGATATACATGCAGATTAAAATTAATGGAAAACCATTTCTGATTATTTGAGTCTTTTTTGTATCATCTGCTAATTTATTACTGAATACAATCGTATACTTCGTTGTGACAGTTTGAAATTTAACGAAGATTGCTATTATCATTATCAACGTTTATTGTTCTTATTGTTATCAATCAATATTCCATGTCTCTGGACCATGGTACGTGCCACACCACATAGGCTACAAGGCTTTTGAATATTTCTTCTTTGCCTATTGACATTCTACTGCGGGTGGCTCGGTCGCAATATAAACGTGGAGTAGCGGTGGTGAAGGATCTCACCCTCAGGGTCGAAGCCATAACACAGCCGCTATATAAATATGCGATTACACATTCAGTTTTTATACGCGGTAGGTCTATAGGCTATATCAGAAGCTTTCCTCTGTCCCTGATTGCTTCTTTTTCCTTGCTATAGTCTTCTCTCAGAAATAAATGCATAGCGACACGCTTACACAGTTACACACACATAAATGTATACGAATGCATACATTATATTATTGCGTCTTGCGCTTTAGTTTTGATATCATGACCCATGCAGTCGCTGCAGATCGGCATCTTTTATAAGGAGCGAGTGATGTTTGCACGTGCCAGTATATAGAGTATAGGCCTACAATGCTGGTGCATGTAATGACATTCCTCTTATCGTATCCAGTACGCTTTTCTCTTAAACGAAATGAACACATACACGCAGAAAGACTCTTATGACGGCTGGCAGACTCGTGCATGGCAAGCATCACGAGGTTTGTATCGATTTCGGACGCCTCTGCCAACATGACATTTAGAATTGCAAAATGCAATGCTTATGGCTTCAAGATATCTGGACCACGTGTAGAGAGCGAGGACGGAAATAGGGGGTGGGGTGGGAGGGTCGCTGGTGGAAAATTATGGATGTATATGCGAGGGTCATGACCTCGATATGGCTGACGTCAACTGCTTCCTATTCGCAGCAGGACGTCCGACATCCGCTGCTAGGCATGCGTTGTGAACTACTGTTCCACGAATGAGAAATACCAACAGATGGTCCAAGTTCCATTGAAAACGATAAATCTCGGGAAATAATGTTTTCATAAAAGTGCCCGTAATATATATATATATATATATATATATTATATATAAATAAAATATATATATAATATATTATATATATGTTATATATGTATATAATATCTATATAAATAAAGAGGGTTGACGAATCTCTCCCACCATGGAGCCCAGGGTGAGGGTGGGGCAAAAACCCAAACTTTTGCAATATCCATTCCGTCGCAATAGTTTCACAGCTATTCACGTTGCAGATATAGACCGATTGCTACCGGGGTCAACTTGCCCCCCCTCTCCACCAAACACACACCACGCCCACAGGGGCCGTGTCGGGCAGGATATTATTGGGGGGGGTAGAAAAATTTCCAGTAAAACGCAACTATTTATCCGAAACTTATGCGGGTGGGGAAATAAGAAATTGACCGGGAGCAGGTCGAATCCAAAATTTCCCGTATAACGCCGGGTACCCCAGCTAGTATATATATATATATATCAATTATATATAAGCAGCACCTTGACCTTGTCAAACTTGACTTCTCGTAATTCACTGAGAATTTCCCTACAAACGTATGCACTCATCAAACCCAAGCTGCCCCGTTTCTCTCAACAGATTGTATACCTCTCCCTTTTCACAAACAGTCAATGCATTCGTCTGTTCTCGCCTAGACTACTGCAACTCACCTACCATACGACGTACCCAAGCAGCCCCCTCCCCTTCAAGCGGTTTTATATGCATCAAATAAAATGATCAATTTTTATCATCGTCCGACTTCCTTTTTGCGCATGTATGAAATTATCAGATCCATATTCTTGAATTTGCACTGCTTGCCACCTATCACTGCACGCATCCACAGCAAGACTCTCTTCCCGCTCTCAAAAGTGCAGCTGGGAAATGTCCATAAATTCGTCGTCTGGGACTATATGCAAAAGCCGTTCTAATATATATTATCGGCGCCCGCATATCTCGCTTCTTCTGCTCTGCTGACCGGCTTGATTATTTTGTTCCTTGGACCAGTATTGCTCTCTGACCTAACACTAACAAAGGGTGTGTGTGCTCTGCTTGTGCTTCTCCGACTGGAATGACCACCCTTCCACACTAAGAGCCGAACTAATGACTGCTTTTTCTCTTCGCTCCGCCATTCTGTTAAATCTTTTTTCCTCGGGGTTGTTTGCGTGCCGAAAACGCTTCTGAATTATAGTTATTTGGCGAGAGGTGCGTAATAAGTGTTTAGTGTGCATTGCAATACATCTATATATAAATGTGTGTGTTTGTGCGTGTAGGTGGGTGTAGGGGTAACCTCGGTGGGTGGGGCAAGAAGCAGCAAGCTTTTACTTCTGATAAAAGCCGACATAAATCCAGAATAATTGGCGTCGTGCGTATATAGTAGTGTGAGCAATAAGTAGGATATATATATATATATATAATGAATGAATGTAGAATGTTGTAAATGTAGATTATAGACTATAAGAATATACGGTCTGCACTCTGCACTGTATGTAGGTCTAACCAGAAGCGATCTTAGAAGTTAAATCTGGTATATTGGCTGTTCCTTCTATTTACCTCGAAAATCACGAGCGCCCTCTGCCCTCCCACCTCCTCTGCCCTCCACTTCCTCTGCCCTCCACTTCCTCTGCCCTCCCACCTCCTCTGCCATCCCACCTCCTCTGCCCTCCCACCTCCTCTGTCCTTCCACCTCCTCTGTCATTACACCTCCTCTGTCCTACCATCCCATCTGCCCTCCCACCTCCTCTGTCCTTACACCTCATCTGCCCTCCCACCTCCTCTGCCCTTCCACATTCTCTGTCCTTCTACCTCCACTGCCCTCCACTTCCTCTGCCCCCACTTCCTCTGCCCTCCCACCTCCTCTGCCATCCCACCTCCTCTGCCCTCCACTTCCTCTGCCCTCCCACCTCCTCTGCCATCCCACCTCCTCTGCCCTCCACTTCCTCTGCCCTCCCACCTCCTCTGCCATCCCACCTTCTCTGCCCTCCACTTCCTCTGCCCTCCCACCTCCTCTGCCATCCCACCTCCTCTGCCCTCCACTTCCTCTGCCATCCCACCTCCTTTGCCCTCCACTTCCTCTGCCCTCCCACCTCCTCTGCCATCCCACCTCCTCTGCCCTCCACTTCCTCTGCCATCCCACCTCCTCTGCCCTCCACTTCCTCTGCCCTCCCACCTCCTCTGCCCTCCCACCTCCTCTGCCCTCCACTTCCTCTGCCCTCCACTTCCTCTGCTCTTCCACATTCTCTGTCCTTCCACCTCCTCTGTCATTACACCTCCTCTGTCCTACCATCCCATCTGCCCTCCCACCTCCTCTGTCCTTACACCTCATCTGCCCTCCCACCTCCTCTGCCCTTCCACATTCTCTGCCCTCCCACCTCCTCTGCCCTCCACTTCCTCTGCCCTCCACTTCCTCTGCCCTCCCACCTCCTCTGCCCTCCCACCTCCTCTGCCCTCCACTTCCTCTGCCCTCCCACCTCCTCTGCCCTCCCACCTCCTCTGCCCTCCCACCTCCTCTGCCCTCCCACCTACTCTGCCCTCCCACCTCATCTGCTTACAATATGCATATTACAAGCAGTATGTCATTGTTAGGATCGAATATGGTTCTTCTTTCTATAATCCCCCTCGTTCTTCGAAAATGTTGCATTATTAATTGGCGTCGGAATCATCTTCGAGATTATCGTCTCTTGTCGTTGAAGTTTTTCGTCATCTGAACAATTTTACAGAATGCACGGTATGCCCTACAGTCTCTAATGGGTTAGCGTTTGCTAGTTCAAAGGGGTCGTTGGTGTAAAGGGGTTGTTGGCTCTGAGAGGTTGTTGGTTCAAAAAGGTTGTTGGTTGAAAGGGGATGTTGATTCAAAGGGGTTGTTAGTTTAAGGGTTATCGGTCCAAAGGGGTTGTGGATTCAAAGGATTGTTGGTCAAATGGGCTGTTGGTTCAAAGGAGGGTAGCTGTTTTAATGGGGTTGTTGATTCATAGGGGGGGGTTCAAAGGTGTTGTTGGTTTAAAGGGGATGTTGATTCAAAGGGGTTGTTGGCTTAAGGGTCATCGGTTCAAAGGGGATGTTGATTCAAAGAGGTTGATGGCCCAAATGCGTTGTTGGTTCAAATGGGTTGCAAGCGCAAAGGAGTTGTGGGAACAAACTCCAGCCGGGGCAGAAATTTGTCTTGAGATTTTGTTTCCTTGTGCTCCCCTTACATCATAAACTGTCGGTGAGATGCTTTTGTGGCAAGAGAGAAGCCTTAGCCACCTGCCATCATAATTATACATCATATCCATGACTTCTGCCTCTCAGGTCTTGATTCCTTTCTTCATTAGATAATAATTTTAAAATAAGTTCCCTTCGACTTTTTGCCTATTATACACTGCAACAATTTATATAATTGCGTCTTCAAAAAATCTTACGCCGTTCTAATAAAATTCTCAGTTGGTAGAATAATCAGTTCTCACTTGAAATGTTTATACACCGTTCGATGATTTCGATCTCGTCGAAATGTGGAATAATTCTCTCCGATATAATCTATAGCCACCAGCAGATGCTACAGGAGCTGCTGATGCTGATGCTGGTGCTGCATGGTGCTGAGAGCTGCCGCCGCAGCTGCTGCAGCATGCACCAGCATCACTTCGAGCACCGATGATGGACGAAGACCTTTGGCTGAAGTCATTTCTAATATGGTCAATTATCTTTGAATTAACGAGGAAACATGACCGGAGATGGAATATACTGTCCCGCCGCTCGCTCGTATAGGATGGGCACAACTTTTGGGACAGAGGTCCCCTTACAGCGCTCTCTCATGTCGCAAATTTACATTTAGGCCCTATGCCCAGTTTGGTATACACTATACATGACTTTGGAATTCTCTTGCGATTTTTGCGTGCAACTAAGTAAAGAACAAATCTTACTCAAGAAGAGAAGAAACCGTTTATTAAATCAGGCTACCTATCAAAGGCAGCCAGGCTTATGGATTCAGCAAGCAATCTTCATAGGCCTATGTGTATGCAATTATAGGCCTACATGAATGTAGATTGAAGCAGATGTCATATATTATTGAGTCTGCGACGGGAGAACAGAACTTCGTTTGAACTTCTTCTGGCGAGTGAATCAGAGCTCTGCGCCGACTTGGGAGTGTCGGCGGCGGCGCGATATTAATTTTTGGTCGGCGTCAGCGGCGCGGCTCGGCCGGTGTCACGAAATAGAGTATCCCCCGTATTAATTGTATCCCCCAAATTAAAAAAAGTCGAAAAACCCGCTTCCGCGTGTTTTTTTTTGCAAATTAATTTTCATCCGCTTTGTTTTGAACAATGACACTAACAGGTATGTTTATTCCTACTAGATAATTTGTTTTGCCCTGTTTTTAGAGCACTTAAAACATTTAAAACACTTAAGTACACTCAGAGTCACGAAATAAATTCGAGTTGCCTTTATCTGAGCATTGCTTAGGACACTTAAAACAATTAGAGTCACTTTAAATTTTGATTAAAGCATAAAAAAATTATTATGCGCAATTTTCAAAAAAGGGGATAGAATGGTTCATCCCCTCGGATAGTATAGACTGGTTAATTCCATCCGGTGGGATAGATTAATTCATCCCCCCGGATAGCTTTCAGGGGGTATACTCCGTTTCGTGTCACCGGCGCAGAGCTCGAGTAAATGTGGGTAAATGTGGGTAAATGTGGGTAAATGTCGTAAATGTAAATGTCGTTTTCAGCAGTTCCGGATCATTGTGTACAACATCGAAGAACTTAGCACAGCCATGTCATGACAAAATGCATTTTTTTCAACTGTTACGCTTTGACAAGATCGATCTTAGACAATTTTGATTGTCAGACCACGGGTCGTTCATAATGCTGAACATTCTCCTGAAAAAGCGTTAGAAACGGGAACTTGGCTCACATAGATTTATTGTAGGACAAAATGTTAAGTCTTAAAAACTTAAAAAACTTAAATGTTAAGTTAAGTTGTAACGTTTTGAAGATTTCAACCCAGCGCTGTCCAATGTCCATCACCCGATGTTGAGCCGTTCTTGGCTTTGGTCTGATATAGCGCAATTTGTCGAGTCAATGCTCGATGAAAAGAATAACATTTCATGAAGTGGATATCTACACAAAAATTTGGAACAATTTAGTATCAATCCGCAGAACAAGGAACAGAAGAGAGTCAATTCCAGGACAGCCTCGGCCAATCTGGCGACGGTTGGCGGCCCTATACGACCACCAGATGGGGCGGCTATTTTGCTCTATTGATCAGGATATTCATGTATATGTATAGAGTGTGTCACTATTATCAACGAGCTGAAATCAGACAGAGTCGTCGTCCAATTCCACATAAATCATTCGATGCTTTTCACATCGATCAATCGCTTATATTATTCATTGCTCGACTGAGTGTCCAACCTATTCATCATTCATTTCGCTCTGTCGCTCGTGACGCTTTCAGTGCATGGTAGCGGTACGTTTCACTACGCTGTAGCCTATGCTACGCTGTATCATAGCAGAACACATTAGCGTAGCCCTCCTCCTTGATTCAGTCCTGCGACTGGCACTTCTAGAGTACGAACACTGGCGCAGTTATAACACGCTTTCGATCATTCACTTTAATTGTAAACTTCGTCCCAAACCTTCATGCAGTCGTCCATCTTATTCATCCTTGCATTCCATTATTCATTCACCACGTGATTCTGACATCGATCAAAAGAAAAAAATATTACCTTTGCGTCTCTCACACACAGGTCGAAGATAAAAGACGATCGATCTGACGGTGTGATCGATTCAATCAATGGCATCTTCTTCATCGACCGAAGCCACAACGACTGTCGCCACCCCCCAATCCAAGAGACCCTTCAAGCTCTCCTACATTGACTTCCCTCCGAGATGCGCTGGCGCAGGAGGCGTCATCTGCGTTCCTGACTACGAACGATTCGAGTGAGTGTCCATTATACCGTCCAACATATATCATCATCCGTTACTGTAGTCAACGAGTAATGTAGTCGGAAGCACTTACATTACGCTTTCAATGTTTATCGCTGTCTTGTCGTTTACATAATCAGTTTCACTATTGTTTGTTTGTATGTGCACTTGTTATAGCGCCCCCTCAAGCTCTCTCTCTCTCTCTCTCTCTACTCAGAGGCGCTCCCGACTGCAGAGCGGACACTGCATCGGAGTTTCACGCCGAAGCGCTGAGCAATTGCGAGTGAAGGACTTGCCCAAGGTCCTTACGCGGCGACGTGGATTCGAACCTCGAACCTTCCGGCTTCAAGGCAACGACGCCACCACTACACCACAGCGCCCCACAATGGCACATTGTTATGATGGGAACAATAATATTATAATATCACTAAAAATACAATCAGGTATTGCGTCCTGGTTTGATGAAGTCCCTTTAAAGGTTCGATTCTCGTTGCATTCCCTTCCTCCTTTAAGCTCCCGTAGTAATGAAAAGATTGCTCTTCGGATTGTTCCTTGCCAGATCATAGGTGGCGCCAGTCGGTCTGAAACTATTCTGTGCGATTTAAATAAGGCATTTGATCTGATCAGTTAGATATGACAGTCATGAAAGCAGCACTCTATATCACTCAAATACTCTCATATACATACTTACAAACATACATGTACATACATACATACATACATACATACATACATACATACATACATACATACATACATACATACATACATACATACATACATACATACATACATACATACATACATACATACATACATACATACTACATGTAGAATATGGATTTGTCTGAAATTTTAAAAAGAGCAACAGTGACCATATTTACACGAGATCCTAAAACCGATTAGAAATATTCGTGAGTTTGTCAAAGTTATGAGCGTTTAAAATGCAGCACCAAAAAATTGAACTTTCCAACATGGAAAACCTGAAAGGAAGTGAAATTCAGCTATATATGGTGCTCAAAATGTCCTTCTTGTTCACGAACACACGACCGTAGACGTAGCAGTTGTCCAGGGATACACTCGGCTTCATACCACCCAGCTGTGGCCGCCCAGCAATCCAGGCCTCGATCCGGAGGACCAGGTGCATTTACTGGAGGAGCGCGTTTTTCGTTCACGCGTATTCATGGCATAGATAACCGTATAAAATGTAAATGTAATCGCATATTTATATAGCGGCTGTGTTATGGCTTCGACCCTGAGGGTGAGATCCTTCACCACCGCTACTCCACGTTTATATTGCGACCGAGCCACCCGCAGTAAAGATCCGAGAAATTAATCTCTGATAAACGGACCGACCGGGAATCGAACCCGGGCCGCCGGCGCTTCGAGCGGGCTACCAACCCACTCGGCCACCGAGGATCTCTGGGCGTATAGGGCGTAGGGCGCGTCTGATTGAAGAGTGGCAGATGTTTGACCAGGTGATCATCGACCGGACCATCAAACAGTAGCGTCTACGTCTACAGTAGTGTGTCCGGGAGCAAGAAGGACCTTTTGAACACCGGATATAGCTGAATTTCACTTTCTTCAGGTTTTCTATGCTGGAAAGTTGAATTTTTTGGTGCTGCATTTTAAACGCTCATAAATTTGACAAACTCACGAATATTTCTAATCGGCTTTAGGATCTCGTGTAAATATGGTCACTGTTGCCCTGTTTAAAATTTCAGACAAATCCTAAGAGTTTTGACCGAGTTATTACACTTTTTGTGGGGTCTACTTTTTATCCGGACACAGTGCACATACTTACTTACTTACTTACTTACTTACTTACATACATACTTACATACTTAGGCACTTGCATGCATACAACATGCTTAAGCTTCAGCCCATGGACTATTTAACCCTAGACCTGGGTCTCGGATGACCACAACAATGATTGCTATTAAAGTTGCCTACACGTGATCACTTTACGTTTACATCATCATTACATTATAACCTGAGTGTCTGCTACCATCGTCGTTTTAAGCCACATGTCTTCAACTGCGAGGTTCATCCAATCAACCTATAAGATGTGTCTATGTGTCTGTCTGTCTGTCTGTCTATGTCTCTCTCTTCTGCGAAGTCTGAAGAACAGATTTTACTATGCATCAGACGATGAATAATTCTCCGTTCATCGACCCCCACCCCACCCATCCATCTACCAGCTCCAGTCTTCCAGTCAATACTCCACAACCATGGCATCCACCTCCATATGGAGTAAGCCACCAATCCCGTCTCCATGCACCACAGTCCTCTTGTGTTCTCATGTCGCTTGTCTTTGTCTTACATGTTGGTCGGTGTATCTGTCTGTGTGCGTGTGTGTGTGTGTGTGCCAAGGTATCTGCCTGTTAGTGTTCATCTGCTTCTGTATATGTCGCTAGTTGTACTCGTATATCTTCCTTCTCAAGCTGGCTTCTGACACTTCATCGATGCGGATTATTGCTTAGGACGACGACGGAAGCATCTACTCAGTCCAGCAGAGAAAGTCAGTCCTGTCCTCTGTCTGTCTGTCTGTCTGTATGTCTATGTGTCTGTCTGTCTGTCTGTCTATGTGTCTGTCTGTCTGTCTGTCTATGTGTCTGTCTGTCTGTCTGTCTATGTGTCTGTCTGTCTTTGAGTGGGTCCTTAGGTCGACCAATCCATCATCGACCTTCTTCGTCTCTTCTAGAACCACAGCTGCATCCGCCACTCCTTCTTCCCCCTCCTTCCCCTGCTTCCCCTCATGCCCCTCCTTCCCCTCATGCCCCTCCTTATGTTCGCCGCTCCTCCTTCTGTTCATCTGGCCACCAGTTGGATCTCTCTCTCTCTCTTTCACTCTCTTTCTCTCTCTGTCTCTCTCTCTCCGTCTCTCTGTCTCTGTCTCTGTCTCTGTCTCTGTCTCTGTCTCTCTGTCTCTGTCTCTGTCTCTCTCTCTCTCTCTCTCTCTCTCTCTCTCTCTCTCTGCCTCTGTACCCACCGACGGGCATTTCCATCGTCCTGATGTCCAACGCTATACTGCTAATGCTGTTGCTTCTCCACTCCTCCTCCTCCTCCTCCTCCTCCTGCTCCTCCTCTCCCTCTTTCTCTCTCTCATTCTGTCTCTGCTCTCCCTCATTCTGTCTGCATGTCTCTGTCTGTCTCTGTCTCTCCCTACGTTCGCTGTCAGCGTCCTTTTAAGCTTCTGATGGATTCGTCTGTAATGAAACGGGGATTATCATCACTGCTCCATCACAGTTCGATTCGTATCCACATCTCCCTACAACAGAAACCATCACTGAATATATATGTACATGTATATATATATCGTATATATCGTATATATAATATTATACATTATTATGCAGTATTATATAAATAGGATGTGTGGATGTGTACGATTACCTGGCTAACTAACTAAAACTATATCGGATAGACTGCCCGTGTATGCACCTACATTTACCTATCCTACCCTCTCTCCATCCCTCCAACCAACCAATCGTCCATCTATCCATCCATCCATCCGTTCTCTTTTCAAATTACCGTTTCCTCCTTCTGTCCGTTCTGACTTACTTCTTTCTTTTCCATTCCTTCCCTGCTTACGTTCTTCGTATTTTCCATCCATTCTTCCTTTCTTCCATATTTCGTTCATCTGTTCATTCCTTCCTCCAGTCTTCCCTTTATGCATTTCTCCTTCCTTCATTCTTTGCTTTCCGTGGACTAATTTTCTCCGTCCAGTCCACATCACATTAAGGTCAGAAGGTAATGCAATGCAATGCAATGTAACACGCAATGTTAAAAGTAATGCAACTGCTGATTATTTTTATGGCACCTCTCAACATCGTTACTTGTGAACTTCCCTTCCTTCCATCAATCCATTCGTCCTTCCTTCCTTCCATTCTTCCATTCTTCCTTTCTTCCTTCCATCCTTTCTTCCTTTCTTCCTTCTTTCCTTCTTTCCTTCTTTCCTTCCTTCCTTCCATCCTTTCTTTCTTCCTTCCTTCTTTCCTTCCTTCCTTCCTTCCTCTCTTACTTCTTCCCTATCTTCTTTCCTTCCTTTCCTCAATCCTTCCTTCCTTCCTTCCATCCTTCCTTCCTTCCTTCCATCCTTCCTTCCATCCTTCCTTCCATCCTTCCTTCCATCCTTCCTTCCTTCCTTCCTTCCTTCCTTCCTTCCTTCCTTCCTTACTTCCTTACTTCCTTCCTTTTTCCTTCCTTCATTCCTTCATTCATTCATTCATTCATTCAGTCAGTCAGTCATTCAGTCAATCATTCATTCATTCATTCATTTGCCCCGTCCTGCCCTCTGTGTGTAATGCATACATAAAGCTGTACTGCTGCAATTGCCTCATCTGGCCTATTGCTATTGGTCGAGTCTCGTGGAATTTTGAAGTCGGCTGATGGATCATGGGTGGAATTTTCGTCCGATGTATTTCAATTGTTTAGCGATCAGAAAGAAACGGATGGACAGAAGAATTGCTGTAGGTCTGCAAGCATGCGTCTGATTATTATTTCAGGGTGAAGGTTTGAGCTTCTTCCCTTGATTCTTGCCGTTAGCTATATAATAGAAGGAAAGCTCTTCGTTACATTTGTACATTGCCAGAAGGAGTCTTTGACTGAAGATAGATTATAGGCATATACACCGTGTCTCAATAAAAAAAGGTGCAGAATTGTTTTCGTCAGAACTTCGTCAAATTTCCACCAATCTTAATCACTTTTGGCAAGTAGATGGAAAAATGGCTGAAATATCATGCTGTATATAGATTTTCCACCTCACCTGATTCAGATCACCGCATTACCTTGTTAAACACAGATGTACCAATTTTTCATATAACGCTTAGATTTTAATACTTCCAACAAACTATCTGACGTCTGAATTAGCACGCAATGAAGTAAATAGCAGAGTTTCTTAATTGTTATGACAGACCTGCTTAAAAGTGTTAGAATTGGTGCTCGAAATGTGCACCGCATGCGCGGACACAAGCGCTAAGACGGCGACGCCACTGGTCGATAGCACCATCAACAATTGACTGGTCAAAGCGCGCCCACTCATCGATCAGACGCGTTTTGAGTTCGTCGACACTGGCTATTCTGGACCGGTAAACCCTCTCCTGCAGCACTCCATATGCTACAGTCGACTGGGTTAAGATCTGGTGAATTCGGCGGCTACAGAGTTGGAGGAATGAGGTCGGGCGTCCCTTGCTCCAGGAAAGAAACTGTGTCACGTGTTCGATGCGCCGGGGCACCATCCTGTTGAAAGACAAAAAACTCGCCCTGGAATATCCGGCGTATGTCTGACGGTATCTTCTGAGCAAGAAGGTTGTAGCGATAGTAGGCATATGCCCCATTCACTTTGACATCCGGTTCGATGCAATGGATTTCAATGCAGCCAAGCTTCGAGACGCCGTTATATGAAAAATTGGTACATCTGTGTTTAACAAGGTAGTGCGGTGATATGAATCAGGTGAGGTGGAAAATTTATATATAGCATAAAATTTCAGCCATTTTTCCATCTACCTGCCAAAACTGATTAAGATTGGTGAAAATTTGACGACGTTCTGACAAAAACAATTCTGCACCTTTTTTATTGAGACACGGTGTATATGTCGCTCACTTTAAATGCGCTACAGAAATTCCTTGATGCCTTAAAGGCAATTTAAAGAAGATTGTTGATGGATTTAATTCATTACAGGCCATTTTGAAATTGCGTGTGGTCTGAGACTGTGTTAGCTAGAGGTGGACAAAATCTCCTGCCTGTCTCTCATTCTCTTTCTTTCTCTTTCTCTCTTTCTCTTTCTCTCTTTCTTTCTCTGTTTCTTTCTCTCTTTCTTTCTCTGTTTCTTTCTCTCTTTCTTTCTCTCTTTCTTTCTTTCTTTCTCTCTTTCTTTCTCTCCTTCTCTTTCTCTTACTCACTAAGTCTTTGAATACAAATGGAATTTTATCATGGGTTTGAATGAGTCGAACGAGTCGGCCGATCGAATATCTGGAGGAAGCCACTCCTAGGATCGGCGGCCGAGAAGGCACGATCACCGAAGCGTGTCCTCATCTTCCCACGCACACGGAGATAAGTCTTCACAAGCGATTTGAGTCGTTGTCCTGTCGCGATCCACAAAAGGACCTCAATCAGAGAGACACGGTACAGTGCCTCGGAGAAGGGGTTACATATAAGAAGACGGCTAACGGAGAAAACTAAGTGATCAATGCCTTCGTGAAGTAAACAGTTAAAGTTGCCGCTTGAGGGACGAAAATTATGAAGAATACTTTATTGCTAAAAGGGACCTTTTCCAGATCATAGATCTTACTACCAACGCAATATTAGTTCAGAATAAAAATTGGAAGTTTTGCAGACAATTATTATGTGTGACCGAGAGTCCGATCAAAGTCAAATAGTTTAAGTAGTTATGTTGAATTTACAATCATCCACAGCTGCTATATTTTAGATACTATTTGAATAGCCAACCCTCCTGCAATATTTAATATTCGATTTTCATGGTCATCCTGACGATTTATCTAGACACTGGCTACTATATTAGGACAATAATTCATTGGTAGGACTTCCATTATCCGAGAGTCTCAATGTGGAAGCGATATTTATTCTCCCTCCTCCCTCCTTCCTTCGCTCCCTCCCTCCCTTTCTCTCTCTATCTCTCTCTGTCGATCTCTCTGCCTGTCTCTCTCTCTTTGTCTGTCTGTCTGTCTGTCTGTCTCTGTCTCTCTCTCTCTCTCTCTCTGCCTTCCAATTGTTGGGTCAGCCATTATGACTCAGAATAGCCTTCGCATAAATCTACTGCGCTCCCCACTGGTCAAACATTCCCTATACGTCCACCTTTGTCGGTAGCCGAGCAATATCTGAAAACTGTTTTCGTTTCAGACTCCGGCCTGTAAAGCCATCGGGTGGACCATAAATCCTGCGCCGCAATATATTTGCGTTATTTAACGGAGCCAGGACGTTAAAGATGATAGTCGTGCGTTGTATATCAATGCTCCTCTTAATGTAACCCTCCCCCTAAGAGTCCATTTGTCCCGGTGCCTTCGTGGTCGACCGTTTGATAGATGAGTCCTAACGGGGGCGAAAAGGTTAAATGGAATTTTCTCGATCCGGTGTGTGGTGTTCAGGGACACACAGAGAAATCATTTCGACCAGTTAATCGATTATCAACGTCGGTGGGGCACAGACTTCGCGCGAACGGACGAACAGCTCTTCTTGTAATTACCCCTCGCCGCGTCCCTCTTGCGGATCCAAAACACCCCCTCAGCGTGGTCGCCTCCTTTCGTGTATTCACTCCGACTTCAAAATGGCTGAAATCGTTGACTTGCTGTGCTGAAATTGACCCAGTTCTTCTCTTAGACTAGTAAGCGGCGTTCGCTGGGCGCTAAGTAAATGTTGGTATATCAATTAATTTGCACGAATAAACCTAAGAAATGAACCAGAACGAATGTTAGTCAACTCACAGCAATACTTTCTTATTGTTATAGACTATCGCAGGCAGTATGTTCTATTAGTAATTAAGATTGATGTTAATTAAGACAACTGCATAACTTGGTCGACGCTGAACCGATTCAGAACCGCGGTCAGGGCCGCTGAGCTGCAGCTCAAGTTTGATGGAAGCAGAGGCTTCTGATCCTCTCTGCGACTGAGGAGAGGTGGAGACAATGTCTCACGTCTTTAATGGCTGCAGAATAACTGGTTTTCCTGGCGGACTGTCCGCTCTGCATGTTGCTGATGACGATGCTGTGCATGCGCTGGCTTGGTGCAAACTACAAACGCTAAATAAATAAACACTTTAACCGGTTGCAGACTGGATTGTTGAACGAACGAAATTATTATTTTTATTTATCGTGGATTTGTTTTAGCGCGAATATTAATTATGCCAGTTTCTTGACGATGTCTAGCTCGCTCCTTCTTAGAGGACGCCACCCAATGTATGTATAGGCATATCAATGTAAGGAATTTATATATCGCTCCTCAGGATAACTACTCAGAGGCGACCCCGACCTCGGCACGGTCATAGTAGAAACCGTGATTAGTTTATAGAAGATATTATATAGACAGGTCTCGCGAAAGGGAACGCAGGCCAAAAGGGAGACTATAACAAAACACAGGTACCCACTGTAGCGGTTGAATGCTTCTTGCCAAACAAAACCTATTAAACAATGCTATGTATAATGATTAATGTAAGTAAGAATTAAGCTAGACAATATGTGGCGTATGGTAGATTATAATTAATATTACTTGTGGCATTAAGTTAGATAATAATAATAGCGCTACAACAATTCTTGAACATGCGCTACAACAATTGACTCAACATTACTGAGCGGCGGAAACCAGCGTTAACGAAAGCAGACGACAGGCAGTCATCGATGGAGCTGAGCAAGGCGATGGTCGAAAAGATATTTCGAACGATGGCGTCTGTCGGCAAATACGGAGCCAATCGTTGGTAATTCGAATATCTGGAACTTGATTTATGGGTGTGGAAAGCGACACGTTGTCGACTTGTCCCACTGTCGAACTTTGAGACGTTTGAAGCGAAGTTCCGAGGCGAAGCGAGTGAACTGTGCGAAGCAGTGTGACTCTAACTGGCGACGATTTGCGAATCGGTCGAACGTTGAAGTTGGGATCGAACTCTGAAGCGATCCGTGGTGAAACATTTGCAGCAAGACGAGGAGGAAGAATCGGTTGAGCGACGGCTGAATTCCTATGCTCGACGAAATCCGAAGAAGAAGGAGAAACACGCTGGGTTACTGTTTCAAGCTACAGTACCCATCGACAAGCAACTACCGAGAAATCTGGACTGACGGCAAGTGAGAAGATCGCGACCTTCTTCAACTTTCCCTTCAATCCATTCCCTGCGGAAGTTCAAAAGCATTTCTACATCCACCAGAAAGGACGATGTGGAAAGATAAGAAATACACATAATATTATTATAATTAATACGCCACAAATAGGTAGATAAGATTCTTTTCTTTGAATTGCATTTATTGACTGAAATGTTATTTTAAATTATATCTTTATATTAATCACAGTCTCATTTGTTCTAGGTCGTAGGTTGCTATTATACCATTATTCACCCAACAGCCTCTGAGCATAAAGTTCACCTTCAATATTCTAGACTTAATAAATCCTGAATATAGGGGGTAGTGACAAGAGTGGGTGCCCACGCCGGGATATTTTAGACAGTTGAAAATGTCATTTGAGTATTGTTATAGTGGCAAACTTTGAACAATTGTTGCTAGTGATTATTAGAGAGACAATTTGAACTGATTGGCATCTGAGTTGAAGTAGTACATTGCTTATTGAAAAGTGCACAATAGGTTGTGTAAGCTTTTAGGTATTAGCTTTTGTGGAACTGAATTTCTCTTTGTAGAATTGAACAATTTCTATCTGTTAGAAATTTATATAGTGCACGTTGTAGCCTATATTTTGTGTCAAGCGGAAAATAATAAGTAAGACAGTAAGGATGTCTGTAAGTGATTTCGAAGCTTGGTTGGAAATTGCCAAACGGATGAACATGGAAGGGGACGAGACACGCGCCTTTGTCAAAGAAAGACAGGCAGAGTGGAGACAAGATAGAGCGACTGAGAGAGAGATCGCTAAAGAGATGAAATTAGCTGAAGCAGCAGCAGAAGTCAAGAGACTTGAGATAGAAGCAAGAAAAGCAGAGATGGAAGCTGAGGCAGCAGCAGAAACTAGGAAAGCTGAAACAGAAGCAGAAACGAGAAAAGCCGAAGCAGAAGCGGCAATGAGAAAAGCTGAAACAGAGGCTGCAATGCAAACAAAGAAGGCTGAAGTGGAATTGGAAGCAATCAGGAGTGCTGAAGCAGAAGCCAGATTGAATCGTGAAGCAGCAGAAGCCAGAGAACAGCGCGAACACCAGCTAGAAATAAAGAGACTTGAAGCACAGGTGAGGATGCGTGAAATTGATTCAAGAGGGGAACAGAACCGAGAGCACGAGAATGACTACATGAGGATCGGTGATGGTCAGCAACAGGGAGATCACCGAGAAAACAATAAAGGAATCAGGAATATCAAATTTCCTATATTCAACGAGTCCAAGGATTGTTTAGATGCCTACTTGTTGAGATTCGAGAGAACATGTGTAGCGTATGAAATCAGAAAAGAAGTTTGGTCGCTAACGTTAGCGAGACATTTGGAAGGCAGAGCACTGGAAGTGTACCAAAGGTTGTCTGCAGATGAAGTGCAAGATTATGAGTGTTTGAAGACTCAGCTTTTGAAGAGATTTCAACTGACAGAAGGTGGTTATCGAAACAAGTTCAAAACCAGTAAAATGGAATCAGGAGAGACACCTTCTAGTTTTGTGCATAGATTGAGGAGGTACATGCAACAGTGGTTGGCACAAGCGGGATTTGAGAGAACTTATGAAGGAGTGGAAGATCTCTTGTTGAAAGACCAGTTTTACCTTACATGCAGTACTGAACTTCGTATGTTTATAAAAGAGAAAGGCAAGATGAGTTTGAAGGACATGTTGGTTTGTGCGGAATCACACATTGAAGCACACGGTTACAAATACAGCGAGCAGTCTGCAAAATCAGACGTGAAATTCCATGGTGACAGGTTGAACGGTAGACCGTTTGAACACAGACCCAAGGAACAGTCTGGGTACAACCTGAACAGGAGTAGAAGCGATGTGAAGATAAATCAGGGTACACATCAAAACCGAGGGTTCAGCAGGGAAAGAGAAGCTGCAACTGGACATAAGATTACTTGCTTTTTCTGTGGAGAACAAAACCATAAGGCATATCAATGCCCAAAGAAGAACAGGGGTACATTTAAACACACTGCAGCAGCAGTACAAATATTTGAAAGTCGAGCACACTTGGTTAAGCCAGAAAGTGAAATACAGAGAGTGGCTGAAGTTACAAGAGGAGAACAACAGATGAAACAAGGTGAACATAGTAAAATACCACCAATGTACATGGCAGCCAGTGCAATGGTGATAAAAGACAATGATGGATGTATTAGTCTTGAAGACAAGAGTGAATACCAAGTAACAGTTAATGGAAACTTAGTGGGATGCTTATACGACACAGGCGCAAGTTGCTGTATCGTAAAACGTTCTTTGATAAATGAAGAAGCATTGACTGGTGAAGAAACACATTGTGTTTTAGTTGACGGAAGTTTAAGATGTTTCCCGTTGGCTAAAGTGTACATAGAGAGTGAACACTTTAATGGTGAAGTACAAGCTATGGTGATGGAACAGCCGATAAAACCAGTAATAATTGGAAAAATCAAAGGATTGAAGTACATGGTTAAAGATGAGAGAAATGAGAGTGTGACAAATCATGAGCCAAAAGAAATAATTGAGAATTGTACTGAAGTGGAAAACAAAGGAATATTGATTAGAAAAACAGGACATGAAGAAAGACCTGTTGGTGTAAAGAAGACAGTAAGATTTTCTGACAATGTGATAAGGAATCAAGATGAAAAAATAATGACAGTAGCGGTTGTGGAAACAAGAGCAGAAGCTAAAAAGGTAGCTAAATATAAACCATTGAAAGTTGCGGAAATGCCGAACTTGAATGTATCAGTGAAAGAGATACAGGAGTTGCAGAGTCAAGATGAAACTATGAAGAAACAAATGGAAAGAGCAATTGAATGGGATGATAACGAAGACAACATAGAAGATAATCCATATGTGATAAAGAAGGGATTGTTGTATAAAAGATACAAAGAAGCACAGAAGGATGAGGTGAAATGGCAACTAATGGTACCTAAACCATTGAGGGATAAAGTGTTAGCCGTAGCACACAATTCATTGTTATCAGCTCACCTAGGAATGAGGAAAACACACGATAAGATTCTGAATGAATTCTATTGGCCTGGAATAGGACAAGATATACGGAGGTATGTGTTGAGTTGTGACATTTGTCAAAAATCAGTTGACAAGAAGGTGAACCACAAGGCGCCCATGGGTCATCTACCTGTATTAGATGTACCATTCAAACACATATGCATAGACATAATCGGAGAAGTTAACCCTATGTCTGCAAGGGGTTACCGATATATATTGACCATCATAGATTTGAGTACAAGGTATCCGGAAGCTATTCCATTGAAAGGAATTAGTACTGAGGAGGTTGCAGAAGCTTTGTTTGGATTCTATTGTCGTATGGGAGTACCACAGAAGATCCATACTGATCGTGGAAGCCAGTTCACTTCTGAACTCATGGCTGAAGTAAATAAGATGCTATTGATAAAACACACCATGACGAGTCCATACCATGCAATGGGCAATGGATGTGTAGAAAGACTTAATGGAACCATCAAAGCGACGTTGAGGAAGTTGATTGGTGAACAAGCGAAAGAATGGGATCGTTATATAGCTCCATTACTGTTTGCGTTGAGAGACACAGTACATGAGAGTCACGGTTTCACACCATTCGAACTAATATTCGGTAGATCGTGCAGAGGACCAGTGCAAATATTAAAAGAGTTATGGACCAATGAGACAGTGGAAGAAGAAGTGAAAGACGTGTATACGTATATGCAGGATTTGCGAGAAAGGATTGAAGAGACTTGTGATATGGCACAGAAGGCGATGCACAAGGCGAATGCTAAAAACAAGAAATATTATGACAGGAAAGCAAGATACCGGAAGTTGGAAATAGGCGATAAGGTGTTGTTACTATTGCCTAGTTGTAAGAACAAGATGTTAGTGAAGTGGCAAGGGCCATATGTTGTAAGAGAGAAGATTGGAGACTATGACTACAGAGTTGAAATCGAGAAAGGAAAGATAAAGACATATCACATTAATATATTGAAGAAATATCACGAAAGAGAAGATGCCGAAACGGTAGCATACATATCAGCAGTGGTATATGATGGAAAAGTAGGAGAAGATGAAGAAGAAGAGATATTGGATTTGTATGTGAGTGAACAAACAGAGACCTATGAAGATGTAGATATAAATCCTAATTTGGATGAAGAACAAAAAGGAGAATTGAGAAAACTACTAAAGAAATACGAAGATATTTTCACAGACAAGCCTGGGAGAACAGACTTAGTGAAGCATGAAATACATTTGACGAGTGAAGAGCCAGTAAGACAAAGAGCGTATCCAACACCATACCATTTGCAAAAAGAAATAGATAAGGAGATCCAGACGATGTTGGACAATAAGGTGATAGAAAGATCAGAGGCAGCTTATGCAGCACCTCTGGTGGTTGTCAAGAAGTCCGATGGAAGTAACAGGCTGTGTTGCAATTACAAACAGCTGAACAAATTGACAATATTTGATCCTGAGCCTATGATGACAAACGAAGATATTTTTAATAAGTTGAGTGGGAGTAGAATTTACAGCAAGTTCGATTTCTGCAAGGGTTATTGGCAGATCCCTATGAGTCCAGAATCGAAAGACTACACTACATTTGTATGTGCCAATGGAATATACAAATTCAATGTTATGCCATTCGGATTGATTAACAGTGCGTCCAGTTATAACCGATTAATTAGGAAGATTCTTCACGGAACAGAAAATCTTGAAAGTTATGTCGACGATATACTAGCGCATAATAAAGGATGGAGAGAACACTTGAAGACATTGGAGATATTTTTCGAAAGAGTCAGACAAGCGAATTTGACATTGAAGCCAAAGAAGTGTTCTATAGGATATGAAAAGATTGACTTTTTGGGACATACATTGAACAAGGATGACATAAGTCCAAAGGATAAATCAGTTGATAAAATAGTAGACATGCCACGTCCAAAGACAAAGAAACAAGTCAGGAGTTTTCTTGGAGCGATAAACTATTATCGTAAGTTCATACCACACTGTGCAGAGATCATGGCACCGTTGAGCGATTTGACGAAGAAGATGGCACCTGGAGTAGTTGAATGGAACGAAGAACTGGAAGCAAGTTTTACGATGTTGAAGAGTGAATTGGCAAAGGAACCAATTCTGAAATTACCAAACCTGGAGAAAGAGTTTATTCTTCAGACGGATGCAAGTGGAAGCGGAATAGGATGTGTAATAATGCAGCAATACGAGGGGATGAACCATCCCATAGCGTATGCCAGCAGGAAACTCTTGGAACGTGAGAGAAGGTACTCAGTAGAGGAAAGGGAATGCTTATCGATCATGTGGGGAGTTAGTAGGTTCGATCGATACCTTTGTGGAAAGAAATTCATAATCGAGACAGATCATTGCGGATTGCAATACATGAGAGAGAATAGGATGAAAAATGCAAGGGTGATGAGATGGAGTTTGGCCCTCCAAAATTATTCTTTTAGCATAAGATACATCAAGGGGTCCAACAATGTCATGTCCGACTACCTGAGTAGAGGATTAGAGTAGAGTAGGATGTAATAAGGTAGATGTATAGTTGTAAATAAGTAAGTGAAGTATAGTAGTTATGCATGATATCTAAAGTAAGTTAAAAAAGTTTATTAGGTTAGTTTGTCAAGTAGGTGAGTTTGATAAAGCCTGTAAACAGACTTTTGAAGGAGGGGCATTTGTAGCGGTTGAATGCTTCTTGCCAAACAAAACCTATTAAACAATGCTATGTATAATGATTAATGTAAGTAAGAATTAAGCTAGACAATATGTGGCGTATGGTAGATTATAATTAATATTACTTGTGGCATTAAGTTAGATAATAATAATAGCGCTACAACAATTCTTGAACATGCGCTACAACAATTGACTCAACATTACTGAGCGGCGGAAACCAGCGTTAACGAAAGCAGACGACAGGCAGTCATCGATGGAGCTGAGCAAGGCGATGGTCGAAAAGATATTTCGAACGATGGCGTCTGTCGGCAAATACGGAGCCAATCGTTGGTAATTCGAATATCTGGAACTTGATTTATGGGTGTGGAAAGCGACACGTTGTCGACTTGTCCCACTGTCGAACTTTGAGACGTTTGAAGCGAAGTTCCGAGGCGAAGCGAGTGAACTGTGCGAAGCAGTGTGACTCTAACTGGCGACGATTTGCGAATCGGTCGAACGTTGAAGTTGGGATCGAACTCTGAAGCGATCCGTGGTGAAACATTTGCAGCAAGACGAGGAGGAAGAATCGGTTGAGCGACGGCTGAATTCCTATGCTCGACGAAATCCGAAGAAGAAGGAGAAACACGCTGGGTTACTGTTTCAAGCTACAGTACCCATCGACAAGCAACTACCGAGAAATCTGGACTGACGGCAAGTGAGAAGATCGCGACCTTCTTCAACTTTCCCTTCAATCCATTCCCTGCGGAAGTTCAAAAGCATTTCTACATCCACCAGAAAGGACGATGTGGAAAGATAAGAAATACACATAATATTATTATAATTAATACGCCACAAATAGGTAGATAAGATTCTTTTCTTTGAATTGCATTTATTGACTGAAATGTTATTTTAAATTATATCTTTATATTAATCACAGTCTCATTTGTTCTAGGTCGTAGGTTGCTATTATACCATTATTCACCCAACAGCCTCTGAGCATAAAGTTCACCTTCAATATTCTAGACTTAATAAATCCTGAATATAGGGGGTAGTGACACCCACATAGACCTGGGAGTGACTTTGGTCAGCTAATCTGACCCCACTTGACCCTAAAGTGACTTGAGGTCGACTTGAAGTCGACTTCTCGGCGTCAAAACGACTTGACCCGACTTGGCAGAAAAACAACCGACTTCCGACTTGAAGTCGACTTTTCACATGGTAGGCCTACTAGTCATTAGCCTAGGTCTACGTACGGCTACTAATGCAAGACGTCAAGCCAATTTTCCTGCAAGCATTAATTTCATATAGGCCTACAAATGAGTAATGAGGCCTCAACACTTAATTGATGCATGAATTTGTTAAAGTGTTTCAAGCTGTTTGCGTTTCAGTCTGAATAGTTTTGTGATGCTTTGGGCCATCTAGTAACCTAGACAACGCGGCGGCAAATTATTAGGCCTATGAAGTTTAGCTTTTCCATTGTCTGTGATTATTCAGATTACACTCATTATTATTATTTTTTAATATTAATGTTAAATAAATTTGTCAAAAGCGCAAGGTCTAAGATAAAATAGCGGACCGCGGACTGCATGGTTACGCTGAATGGCGTGTTATGATAAGCCTAATTTGTAATTCTGTTTTCAAAATTATTTGGCCACTAACATCATTTCGCAACTTAGCATATAACATTGCAAGCGCATCATCCTACAGTAGGCTACTACAGCTACTAGGCCTACTCACTGACAGTAATTAAAGTCTTTCAATGTCCAATTGGCCCCTACAAATTACATTAGCTTAGTTTTTTCCATCTGCAGACAACTCCAGATGCAGCGCTCCAAAGTAGCGCCAAACTATCGATTTATTATAAGAAAGTTAGGCCTTGTAGATCCAACTTTCTTTGCGACGAATTCACTGACCACTAGAAGTTCACTGATTGCTTGATTGCACACGTGCTAATATTTTAGTAACATTTTGTTTCACCATTTTAATTAGGCGCATGCCTAAGCGTGACGTTTAAGCATAAAATTACAAATTATATGAATAGATCGGCAGACGGCAGTCTGCACGATAGCCTACCGGCAAAATAATCAGTAGTCTAGTCTAATTATCTGTTTAGCAAAGGCCTCATTCATTCTTGTAAACACACTAGGCAACAAAAACTGCTTAAATGTTGTCACAATCATTGGTTTGAAGTGATAAATTTAACTATGTTTCTCAAGTCGGTTTAAGTCGACTTGAGGTAAAAACAACTTCAAGTGACTTCTATCTACAAAATTCGACTTGGGGTCAGTTGCGGTGAGCAGAAACGACCCGACCCGACTTGGGATGACCAAGTCGACTGGGGTCGACTTATTGGGGTCGACTCCCAGGTCTATACCCACAGACGAGCTGTATTCTGTCTTATGGCTGCGTAGACAGGGGTTTTGGGGGCTTAAAAACCCCATTGGCTAGGGAAAATGTTTTTATCCACTTAAATAAGAAAAACAAAATAATTGTTTGTAGTAACAATTGTTTTTCTTACTTTATTCCCCTTTGTTACTTTATTCCCTTTATATTTTGGGTACTGTAATACTGTTGGGTTGGTGTCAGGAAGGGCATCCAGCCAGGCCATAACGCCCCCTCCCATCATAAATTCCTGGATGCCACTGAATGGCTGTGATGTCATTGCAATAGCACAAAATGACCAGCATAGACGCCCGCATACATTTTTTACAGGAGGGGGCAAAGAAAAATGATCACGGTCAACTTTTTTGCAAGAACAAATGCAAAACAGGAAATTAGGAACATTGGCATTTTGCAAAGAGGTTTCTAAATGCAAATATCTCAGTTTGTGTATGCCTACAATTATTGCCTTATTGCGAAGAAATTGTCAATAACCAAAAAGTAGTAACTAAAAATATTGGCGTCAATTTTCTTCCAGAGGGAGGGAAATTCCCTCTGTCTTGCCTCTATTTGCGGGCGCCCGTGATGACCAGAAAATAGAGCGAAATTTGCTGTTCACTTCGCAGCCGACAGCGCCTCCTGTCGTCGTCAACTGACCGCAGAGACTTAGCTTGCTTCGCGGATTATTACATCGAGCAGCAGTGATGATGATGTATCCCTCCGCTCGCCGCATTGCGGTCGAGTACTGCTGCGCTGTCGGAATGAATTAAGATGGTCGGCCATTGATGCAGAAACTCGATGACATTTGTCGTCGTGAGATAATGAACTGCTCTAGACAGACCATTTCGTGACCAGTCTACCACATCTCAACGACGTCTTACAGGGGATTAGGCGGTTCGTAAATATTCCTTGAAAGCTGTTCATCCATAGAGGGGGCGGAAAGGCCGTTCAGGTCACCCTGCGTACGTTGGTTGGCTAGAATGGGATCAGTTGCGATGCTTCTCTTACATGCATACACTTCTAATCACTGCTTGTAATGAACTCCTTTTAGAAGAGTCTCCCAGCCGTATGCGTCTGCGCAATAGACTCAGTTGATATACTGGATGATATTAGACAAAATAACTGCAACAGAATAGCGACGGCAGGTTATGTAGCGAAGAACGGGAAGAATGGAAGCCGTTGCGTAATGCATTTCTCCTCCTAAGGATAAGGCGTTATTCGCCCTTTGGGGGCTTAATTCCTTTTAGCATTATTAACACCCTGTTCGGTCGAACATAGAAACTCGCCAAATAGATCTAACTAATGAAAAATAAGTCAAATCATTGTTGACAGGCGAATAGCTATAATATGTGAAGCAAAGCTAAATGTTCGAGTGAAAATATAGAAAAAGGAGATAAATACAATCAACAAGAATGACAAGAATTGACTTACTAAATTGGGGTACTGCCTCTTCTGTCACCATGACAATGCTGTCATCATGACAATGGGTTTCTGAAAGTAAACAGCCTGAAGCACACGGGCACGCATTGTGCGGTGCATTCGTATGCATCATGTCGTCAACATGGAACACGGTATTGCTCGTCTCTCTCATGCATTAATACGCCTTTTGAAATTATTTCTCTATTGAATTTTTTAGCATATACCTACAACTAAGCAAGTGTCAGAATCGTTTTCTGCTCGACGTGTCCCTTAATAATATTTGATTTTCATTTGTTTTTGGGCCCTGCTTCCATTTGCATCTCAGTTCTTGAATTTCTCATTAGAAGTGATCCGAATTTCAGCGATAAAGTGGATTTTTCAGCGTCATAGCGAAAAGGTTATGAAGCTGAAAAAACACCTTATCGCTCAAATTCGGATTTTTTTCATTTTTTAGTAGACGGAAGCAATATAAATGGTGACTTGCCAGTGAATTATTTTGCGAAATATTTCTCTTTCTTCCTCTGCGTACTCTTACTCGTCTGCATTGTTCTTCTTTTTCTTCTTCTTTTTTCTTCTTCTTCTTCTTTATCTCCTTCTTCTTCTTCTTCTTCTTCTTCTCCTCCTCCTCCTCCTCCTCCTTCTTCTTCTTCTTCTTCTCCTTCTCCTCCTCCTTCTTCTTCTTCTTTTTCTTCTTCTTCGTCTTCTTTGTCTTCTCCTCCTCCTCATTCTTCTTCTTCTCCTTATCCTCCTCCTCCTCCTCCTTCTTCTTCTTCTTCTTCTTCTTCTTCTTTGTCTTCTTCTACTTCTTCTTCTCCTCCTCCTCCTCCTTCTTCTTCTTCTTCTTCTCCTCCTCCTCCTTCTTCTTCCTTTTATTTTTCTTCTTCCTCTTCTTCTTCTTCTTCTTCTTTTTCTTCTTCTCCTTCTTCTCCTCCTCCTCCTCCTTCTTCTTCTTCTTCTTCTTCTTCTCCTCCTTCTCCTCCTCCTTCTTCTTTTCATGTACCTCCTTTGGCTCTTCTTCCACTGTATCCTTCTGCTCTGGCTCCTGCGCTCCTTTTCTCCCTCCTCTTACTCCTCCTCTCTTCTTCCACTTCCTCCCACCCCTTCCCCCTTCCTCTTCATCGCCCTCCTGTTTCCGCTCTTCTACTTCCTCTCGATCTTCCTCTCTAAATGCTTCCACTTTTCCTCCCTCCTTGGCCTCCTTCTCTTCCTCCTCCTCCTCCCGTCCTCTTTCTTATCTTCTTCTTTATCCTCCTCTCCCTGCTCCTGCTCTTCTACTTCCGTTCGATCTTCCTCTTTTGTCGTCCGCACTCGTTCCATTCTTCCCTTCAGTGTTTACTTGACCTGACAACAGCATGACGGTTGGCAGGACGGTGTCAGTAAACTAACGAAGTGA
This sequence comes from Lumbricus terrestris, assembly GCA_949752735.1. Lineage (NCBI taxonomy): Eukaryota > Metazoa > Annelida > Clitellata > Crassiclitellata > Lumbricidae > Lumbricus > Lumbricus terrestris. The sequence goes on along the minus strand of OX457040.1, from coordinate 50,254,489 downwards.
TGCGTGTTCGCAACAACTGCATCTGTTGCAAAATAATCTGAATTAGGCCTACTAAACAGGAGAGATTAATTGCATAACACTCTCTGTTACAGTAGGCCTCTGATGGTTGTGGACTTGTGGGCCCGTGTATCCAGCACACACTTCACACATGATATAATTTTATCTACAGTGTTCTACACCACTTATGTACTATCAGATAAACTCATGGCGTTGTTGTTGTTTTTCTTTCAACGCAGTGTTCTCGTGAGTCGAGCGAACGACTGGCTTCGTCTGAACGCTCACCTGCGCGTCAACACATGCGAAAGCATTGAGGTGAAAGGTCGAGTGGATGGCGTCGTTGATACCAACAAGAGCTGCTTCTTCGAGGCGGATCACACCAAACGACGCATGCGCAACATGTACATCCGGGCCCTGAGGTGAGCAGTTGTCTATCCCAGGCTGTTTGCGCATCCATCAACTTTTCCCAGATTTTGCATGCATGACTATTTGCAGCGGCGTCAGAGGCGTCGATCATTGGCTGACCCTCGGGACCCACAATATTATATTGTAAGATGATACAGGCGTTGGTTGGTTTCAGGAAATAATCGAGCTGTTAATCGGTTGGAGGTCAATGACCCCCATGCAGGGCGAGTAACCCCCAGGCATTAACCTCGACTATACACATTGTAATGACCTCTGTCAATAACCCCAGAATAAAACTCCCATAATTATTAACCAACCACGGGCTTTCATCGATATAGGCAGATGACCTCCATTTGAAAGGCCGTTGCCAGTGACCTCAGACCTTGGACGAACAACCCAACGACATTGCGCACAGAGCTAAACCTTTGGCTATGAAGTCCTACTTGGATAGGTGGATATAGGTCTCTGAAGCCGAAAAGCATATTACAGTTTCCATTGTTATGCAATAATTCAATTCAATAGGCCTATTCGGTTATTTATTTAAGGAACTACATGACAAGAAGCGCAACTATTAATAATAAGTACATACATGCACGTGTGTATAGTGTGTATATATAGTTATTTATACCCATAATATTATAGACTAATCACTGACCGAAGAAGCGATGAATTGACCGGATTCTCACGAATTTAATTTAATTAAACGTCGATGAATAAAAGGTCGATTGCCCAACCAAGGCTTTATATGGCGCCCGGATATTTCGACGATTTATGCAGCATACATTGCAGTACAGAGACTACTTTACACTACATGAATTCTGAAGTATGCCCATCGACATCCATACATATTGCCACAAATTGTCTCAATAAAATAATCTATGCCTTACAAATTCTTTGATGCTTTTGATGGGCTTAATACATGTAGATGTATTATGTGCTGTGGTGGTTTTGCATAGGCTGTGGATCGTTCCGAAGGAGGATGGAGAAGACCCTCAGCCGCAGCAGATCGGATACGTCAACGTCGTTCCTACGAGATCCGAATTCGGACTTTTCGATAGTTTCAGCGACACCGTCAGGAAGTTCAACCAACACTTGAGGACAAGACCAATCCCAGGTGAGACTCTCACTCTTTCCCTATGTGTGTCTGTCTGTCTCTGTCTGTCTGTCTGTCTCTGTCTCTTTTTCTCTTTTTCTCCCTTTCTCTCTCTCTCTCTCTCTCTCTGAAGCCAACTCTGTTTCTCTCTCCCTCCTTCCCTCTGTCTCTCTCTGTGTATCTGGGTCTCTATCTGTCTCTGTCTGTCTGTCTCTCTCCAGTCATCTGGTCATTTAAACAGCGCCTATAATGCGAAGTCTCAGTAAAATGATGATCGCTTTGGGAATTAAGACGAAGGTGGTGCTGTGGATTCTATGGAGCCTTCTCTTACTCTCATCTGATCTTCCAATTCTCGACCTAAACGCCACCCACCTTAACAGCTACTCTGCCTTCTCTGATTCTTTGATAACCGGGCTGCGACCTCCTACGAACTACTCTTTGGGACAGCCATTCTGATTATAGGCATAGCGCTCGTAAATAAACTGATGCCCTACGCCTAGCTTTAGATTGGCGCTCTAGAAATGTGGAAATTACGATTAAGAATACCAACCAGTAAAGTTCTAACTAAAACTTTGGACGCAATTAGAAACTGAATGGCTTAAATATTTCGTTTATTCAAGTAAATTAAGTTTACACGCCGCAACTTATTACATAACTGGCTGGCCATTCAACCAGCCAGTTAGCTGACCAAGGACAATAATCGCCTCTTATAAACTCGTACGCATATCTTCGTGGAATTTCTGGCCCAAAAATTTTATGATCTATTGGAATATAATATAAATTATTTTTATGTTTAACAGCAACATAAAATGTAAATTACTTTTGCATCAAGCAGCAACATCAAATGCATTATCGCACTTCAAATTTATTTGCACGATCTGTCCAGAATAATTTATTGTGTCAAACATATTATGACCGCTTGTCTATTAGGACTGTAAGTTGACGTCACTTAAGTGTGACAATGTCCCAAAAATCCAAAATAAAACTTCAATAGCACACCAACAAGACCTTCATTGTGCAATCGACAGCATCGACCCATTGACCATCGACCCATTGACCATCGACCCATTGACCCATCGACCCATCGGCCCATTGACCCATTGACCATGCCATCGACCCATTGACCATCGACCCATTGACCATCGACCCATCGACCCATTGACTCATTGACCATCGACCCATTGGCCCATTGACCCATCGACCCATCGGCCCATTGACCATCGACCCATCGACCCATTGACCCATTGACCATCGACCCATTGGCCCATTGACCATCGACCCATCGACCCATCGACCCATTGACTCATTGGCCATCGACCCATTGGCCCATTGACCCATTGGCCCATCGATCCATTGACCCATCGACCCATTGACCCATTGACCATCGACCCATTGGCCCATTGACTCATGCATTATCGCACTTCAAATTTATTAATAAATATTCAAGTGCTTGCAGTGTGAAAAGTAGTTTCATTAATGCCCTACTATGCAAACTTGAACGCAAGACCTAAACCTTCAAGACTAAGAAAAGACCAAAACAGTGAAGCTCTAAGACCGAGACCAAGATAGGGCCTACAAGGTCCAAGAAAGTTGAAGACTAAGCCTTCTGGGTTTTTATTCTACAGAGTAGCAGAGACTATAGCATACAGAATAAGCCATTAAAAACAGCTCACCGACCAATTTCTCTCCTTGTCCATTTAAGATTATACCATTATCATCATGAATAAGATATCCTCAAGCAGAGTGTCACCTAGACGCACACGAGTGACACGATGAGGATGCATGAAAACTCTTTCTACCGGAGCTGAAGTTGCATGGATGCTGACTGTTTGTTTGATTGTAAGATGCGAGAGAATCGAAAAGTTCTTGTTTTCCGTTACGAGTGTCCACACAAGACTTTCACTTCAAGAGAGTTTCCAGAAATCAAGAATTGACCGCGACACCAGCACCAAGACTAAGACAACAAGTTGCAAGACCTAAAATGAGGTATCAGAAAACTTGTCTCGAGACCAAGACTGAGCCTCAAGACCATACATCTCAGTTGATATCACGAGAACATTTAAATATCTTTTGATTGTAATTTGTAAGACAGCGGACCACGGTATACTATAGATTAGATAGCACAAAAACATTCTTACAATGTCAGACAAAGTCTCATAAAGATTAGTCGAAACGGACAAAGTTATAAATCGGTGGTCGTTTAAATAGCGTTGATTTACTCAAAGTGTATGAACGTTTTTGGGATCGGTGCGGTTTGCTATAGCGGATGGACCACGACGAGGTGGGTTGAGTTCAGCGTTTACCACATGGATGACCGGATCGACACCTGTGGCAGAGGTCGGCCCGATGAGGTTTGTTTGGGTCCGTGTGTCTTTGCTCCTTCTCCTCCCTCGTACAGACGCAGGTCTCTCCGCCACACATGGCGCATCTGATCGGTTCGACCTTGTACGGTTCCCACGGGGAATTGCAACTCTTGCATTCTTGCTTGTAGTAAGTCTACGAACAGAATAAATAGAACATGTTAGGCCTATTATACACAACGATGCTCTATTGGAAATGCTTATCTGAAATGAATTATACTGTGTGAGGACCTCACGTCTTCTGCCATGCAGTGTTCGTGCATTTCATATGAAGGCAATTTTGGTGTAATTTTGATGTAATTTTGATGTACGTTTGGGAGAAATATGAGCGATCATGAGCTTTACCAGCTTTACTTTTAAGAATTTCGGTAACAGGCGAGGCAATTATTGCTTTCAGTTATACAACTTCAAGCATGACAAAAGCAGGTTTGATCGCTTTTTTGGCGGTTGATTAAGTAGAATCATGCAGAGTTGACTTTTTGTCCACGAATGTAAGCGTATCTAAGGTCTACGGCGTCCTTGAAAGACCCTAATTTTCACTGTTCATATTGACAGTTGGATTTTAGACTTTAAACCTCACGACCAAGACCAGGACCTTCAGTCAAAAGACCAGGACTTTAGACCTGATCAAGACCTCAAGGGTTTTTAAAACGAACGTGCACTCGTTGTATTCGTGACCTTGGTCGCGAAGACAAAAAAGACTGCTTAGAACTTACTCATCTATTTCAACTTGTATTTATCCATTGTAGCCTTGCTACTGATTTTCTGATCTATCGGACTTTAACCTGAAATTTTCCAATGATTTTGTTCTTATTTTTATATACTGCAGCGATTTCATTTGATGCGATTATCGGTTGATGCTTTCTGCAATATGATAACAGCGCTTCAAAAGTTACAACATAAGGTTAAAAAAGTAAGCCAAATTGTTTTGCATATATCTCTAATACCTGATGACATATACGCTAAAATTTTCCAAATATTTAGAGAACTGGGCCAAGAATATGATTCAAAAAGTTCATGAGGTAAAGTTGAACGGATAAAAAGATAGACTCTATTAATCTTTCAACTTCATATGCCGAAATTTCAGTTTACACTCATTTTTTCTGTTAGATCCAATAAAATGTAAGCCAAACTGTTTTTCTTACAGCTCTAATGTCTGATGATTAATCATACTAAAAATTTCCCAGTATGTAGAGAATTGAACCAAGAATATGATTCCAAAGTTTATCATGTCATAATTTTGAACGGATAGAAAGATATATTAGTCTTCATTGATCCTGGAGTAAATATTAATGGAACCTATTATCGCGACGTTCTGCTGTCACAGCACTTTCTACCTGTAATCAGAAATCTAGCCCCAGAAGTCTGCTTTTTTCAACAGGACAGTGCCCCAGCCCACAGAGCCAAGGAAACCTTCGAAATGCTGACAAGAGAAAGGCTAGACTTCATTTCTCCCACAGTATGGCCTCCGAACAGCCCAGATTTGAATCCTGTCGACTATAAAGTGTGGAGCGTGATGCAAAACCGAATCTACCAGACAACAATCTATGATAAAAACGATCTGAGGCAATGCTTGCTGGAAGTGTGGGATGGCCTGGACCAGAGGATAATCGACGATGCTGTTGCCAAATGGCGCCAGCGCCTCCAGGCTTGCGTGCAAGCAGGAGTAGGACATTTTGAGCATCTTAATTAATTAATTAATCAAACCATACTGTTGGAATCATATTGTTAGCTCAATTCTCTACATATCTGGAAAATTTTAGAATGATTAATTATCAGGCCATAAAGATAATGAAAAACAGTTTGGCTTACATTTTATTGAATATAACACAAAATTGCTTGTAAACTGAAATTTCGGCATATGAAGTTGAAAGATTCATATCTTTTTATTCGTTCAACTTTATCTCATGAAATTTTGAAATCATATTCTTGGCCCAATTCTCTAAATATTTGGAAAATTTTAGCGTGATATGTTGTCACGTATTAAAGATATATGCAAAACAATTTGGCTTACTTTTTTTAACCACGGTGTATAATTGTAACTGCACTGATAGGCTATACAAATTTATAGGCCTACGGGTACTGCTCTTTATGGACCCTTGGACCCGCTGACTTAATCGACAACCAACCAGGTGACCTTAATGCATTCAGTGTAGGAATCTTTCTAAACGTTGGCCTTACACTTATGTACAACTGTACATACATGCAGGCCTACGATTGTTTTTATAGCTTAGGCTACTTCCAAAAAGACTAGGCTGCCATTGGACATGCGCAAAAGAGAGTTGAAATATGATCAGTTTACTACAGTTTCTTAAGAGTTAGGCCTTTGTTTACTCTATGCCATTACCGGTATTTTATTTTGCGCAATCAATATCTATAGGAGAAATTGGTAGAAATCTGGCTTTGAAACCTCCACCCAATGTCAACAAGTGTGATTTTTTTGCACGATCTGTCCAGAATAATTTATTGTGTCAAACATATGATCGCATGTCTATTAGGATTGTTGACGCCACTTATCTGTGAGTGTCCCCAAATGAAACTTCAAACTTCACACTAGCGAGACCTTCATTGTGCAATCGACCCATTGACCCATTGACCTGTATGCGTGACTCAGTTGAGACTTGAGAGTCTTGAATAGACTTTGATTAGATCCAATTTAAAACGCAAATGGCAGAAGATTTTTTGGAAGGTTTAGCAAGCAAGGCTCAGACAACTAGAAAGGTGATAAATGAACGAGCTTCAGCACGCACACAAACACACGACATTCGGGCACGCTTAGCCTATTTTGCTGCGCGTTACATAGTCTACGCTTTGCTTGTGTTTGTGAGCCCTGCGTGCAACATACATGTAGGCCTATGGAGATTGTAGCTTACGCTCAGCGTGCACATGGGAGCCATGCGTGCAACATAGTTTACGTTCAGCGTGTATACATGTAGATCTACGTGTGCCCTATATGTGTAACGCATACGACAATAACCTTAGTTGTAAACAAGCTGGTTAGTTATACATACACTTGTTGATCCTCTGCTATACGTATGGGAGCTTTCCCAATGCTTGTTGCAATCTCCACAACGGTAAAAGCCATACATTCGACGATCAGACATTCTATGGGAATTCTGAAAAATTAATTTAAGCAGTAAATCGGTATCATGTACATGTAGGCCTGTATGTAGAATTCACACAAAAACTTCGTCAGTGAAATCAGCTTAAGTACTTGCCCTATATCAAGTTCACGTGAGTCATTGAGTCATGTTGTTGAGTCACTTTCGGCGTAGGGTCAGAATCCGGTGATAAGGTCGGGGAAAAACTATGAATTTAAGGTGGGAGAGTGGTGTGGCTGCAAAAGTGGTTGTATGTGGCATTGTGTGAAAAAAATCGCATTGGCAGCCAATGGAACTGGCCAAATTCATCAAGGAAGATAGCCTATAATTATGTGAAAGGAATATGCTGGATTAAATTATATGCGATCAGGACTCTAGGTTAATTACCTCAACCTGATTTTTGCTGACCTCATTTTGATCGCTTTGTGGTCAGCGATTTCTCTTCGTGACTCAGATTTTGTTCGTGTCGAGAAATCTTTGGGATTTATAATGACATAGCAGAGATCATAATTATTACCTGCTTTCACTGTTGATTTCTGCCGATTTAGTCCGAACTATCTTCAAAAAGTCCACCGAAAGGATGGCCTTATGTCAGCAGGACGATCAAAACTCTAACCAAATGCCTCTATTTCTGAGACTTATACTGCATTGCAAGTCTGTCGCAGTTTCCGGGAAAGTTATTATTAGAACTGTATATGTAAGAAATGAGGGCCTGACCTATAATGCTACATCGGCGCTTTAGCTGCATGCATCACGCTTACGTAGGCCTATACATATATAGATCTATATATAAAAGCTTATATAAGCTTACGTAAATAGGCCTATAAGGCCCAATGTATATTACATTATAGGCCTTATATATAGTACAGGCCTACTAACAGAAGCGAGCAACGCATTACGCTTGTCCATTATTCGGAAATATAGCCATAGCTTTTTTTATTATGTATAATAAATTATGTTGTGTATAGTCTGGCGACGATGCAGAGCAGATCTGGGTGAACATTGCACAGCAGTCCATCCGTCTGGGAAATTGCGTCGTCATCAGTTTCGGTTGTGATTTCTCCAAAATGGATCCTTGTTATCATTAATTTTATACAATGGTTTCGTTTTGTCGAATCCAGAAGGGCGTCTTCCGTTTCTCGATACTCGACATGAACTCTCACGAGTCTGTTGATAATAAGCGATAGGCCTATAATAAACTGTGTGGCCAATAATAGTTGGCGTCAGGGTTTAAAGTGTCGCTGGACGGTCATGGACGGCGTCCATGCACTTATTCTAAAATATGAACGCCATCCTGGACGCATATTCTCCAGCAGAGCCTGAAAAGAAAAGAGCGTCCAGGCACTTCTTTTGAGAAGGTAAGGGTCGTCCAGGCACTTATTTTTCCACACTTTAAGCACAGGTTGGCGTATATATTATCTGCAAAATTATTAATAAATTATTTATCTTTATCTACAGCAGCGGTTCCCAACCCGTGGCCCGCCTGGCCTACAAAAATGGCCCGCAGCATCTCAATGAATTAAGAAAATATATCTAAAAAGTGGCAATTTCAACATGATAGAATGTATAACTCTTTCTATTACAAATTATTTTATTTGGACGTTATAATAACTCGCATCATATAGAATTATGCGATTTATTAACGTCCAAATAAAATAACATTCTATTTTGATTCGATTATAGCATTTTATGCACCTTTAGTTAATTAAATTTTAGCCTTGTGGCCCCCTAATGTCCTTCAACTAAGAAAAGTGGCCCTCGTGTCATCCAACTTAGAAAAAGTGACCCGACAGTCAAAAAGGTTGGGAACCACTGATCTACAGCTTCCATCGCGCCATTGTATAATGCACAATAATATTAAGGTGCTACACGAAGAAGACGTGATGAGGCCAATGT